>JAZKJV010008453.1:600000-1017669 GCA_037367405.1 Ottelia alismoides | reverse complement strand
TATGAGCAATTTCTACACACGAAGAACAATAGCTAGCTAATTAGACTAAGTTCGGAGTCCGATCTTGGGAACCACTTGGTGCCCGCCACAACGGGTCCTGCTAGCGTTGTATGTGGTTCCTCACGGCGTGTGGACTCGAGTCTAATTAAACTAACCTTTTACTGTGAGTTATTAATAAGGTCCAATTACGAACTATAGGTGCGGGCAAATGATTAGGGATTGTGCCTTAATCAATTACATCACAATCAGAGAAATTCCTAAATCTAAGGGCCAAATTCTTCGAGAATCAAATAAGAAAAGATGATAAATCAAAACCAGCGAAAAACTGTGGTGAGGTCCCTCGAGCACACCGGTGCTCGGTGTAACAGACCCTGATCTAAGCCAAGTGTCTAAGCAAGTCTGAAGTCCTTGTATTATTAAAATAACAAATAGTTTGCTAAAAGAAAACGCTACTCTATCCTATATAACTAATTTCTCCCTATCCTTCTGCTCCTTCTCAGGTGCGGTCGCTCCAACCGAAAGCTGCAGAGTTCTCAGGTGGTCCTCGCACAAAAAGCGAAGCAGAAGAGTGTTCGAAAAAATAATTATAACAAATAGAGGTGAAAATAAAGAAAATTGAAAACCGACTACTAAGCCGTGCTCTCCGGCAACGACGCCATTCTGATCGAGCAGATTGAGAATCGAGGTTAAGTGATATCAAAGGTCTTTGCGACCTCAATCACTCAATCGGACTCAACAAGAAAATCAAGACCACAATTAAGACAGTCACAAGCACAAAATCGGTCTCTGCTATTTATTTAACCTGGTATAGCGACCAGGGTTGAACACAAGGAGCACACAAATGTACGAAGTAGTCGAGATCAGCACAATAAACATAATTTTTATTTAATTTTGATTTTTTCAAATTTTTTATATTTTTCAAAATAGTGAGCAAGCCAATAAAATAATAAGACAACTAAGGCACAAGGAACCCTCACAATTTTTATTTAGACTAAAGATGTACAGAATTCAGAAATAAAAATATTTTTATGTTTTTCAAATATGCAGATGTTTTTGGTGTTTTTATGATATTTTTCTGATTTTTATACATTTTTATAAAAATGAAATAAACACAAAACAACAAGGCAATGCACAGTCTGGATTGTAGAGCAAATTTAAAATATCAAATATGCCTAAATGTCCTGGTCGTAATTTTTATGATAAAATAGGTAAAAATACGTAACTACAACAACTGATATCACTTTTTTTTTATTTTTGTAGAATTTTTAATGATTTTTAGTCTTTTATATTTTTTAGGATTTTTTATAAAAGATAATGGCACAAAAATGATATTGGAGTGAAAACAAGCTAAAACAAGCACACAAGAATTTTTATGGAACTTTTGAAACCATTTTTATATTTTTAGTATTTTACAAAATAGATAGACATATTTTTAGGGGGGTTTGATTTTTATAAAATATCAAATAAAATTAAATCGAGACACAAAAATTACCATTAATATTACAAATTAGTAGGGGCTAATGGTAATTTTTGTGGAATTTTTGGAGTTAGTTTAATAATTATTTGATTAAAAACAAAGGACACAAGTTGTAGGGATCTAATTGCAATTATCCTAAAGTTTCCAGACTGAACATTAACACTTGCAAAAAGTCCAGGGGTATTCATGCAAAAAGTCCACACAATACACACACATGCTAATTAAATAAGGTATAGGGGTATTTTCACAATTAGCTAAACCTTTCATTCAAAATATAACAGTTAGAAAATGTAGGACAAAATATGCAAATCACCCAGAAAATCACGTGGATGTGCATGTGTTTCAGATTCAGAGAGACTAAAGTGTAAATATTGAAAATATAAGGACTGATATGCAAAAAGTTTGAACTACAACTTTATTTGACAGACTAAACAGTAAAACATAAAAGCGTAGGGAAGCAAATGTAAAAACCCTCGTAGGACACGTGCGAAGCACGTGGGGGACACGTGGCGTCCTCTAGTGAACGGTGGAACGTATGGTACGGATCTCCTGCTGTGTTAGATCTGACGCCCCAGAGAATGTTGGGGCCGTGGGGCGCATATGCGTCAGTGCGTCAGATCCAACAGCCTAAAGGATGCTCTAGTTGGTGGCTAGGATCAGATCTGGCAGAGATGGGCCAATCCAATGGTGGAGAAGGGACCTGGAAGAACAAGACCCTGGCGACTTTCACCAGAGCCTCAGATGGTATCCTCGACCCTGATGATCGATCGGAAGGGCCCGACGAGGTAGTGGAAGGTACCTGCGTCGAATGAACGGGTCCGATGAAGAAGCTACCGGTCGGATGTGTGTGGCAGTGAAGATGGACCTGGAGCTACTCCGGCGGACCCTCTGGAGGCTGGAACTGGGATCCCTGTGCGCGCAAACACCTGCGAAGGCGAGCTCGACTCAGGCGAAGCTCCGGTCAGGGTTATTTGAGCAAAACGGAAAGAAGCGATGATGAGGTGGGATTCGATCTTCGACAAAGGTGATGGAGGAGATCCGGGCCTCAATCTCAACCTGATAGTCGATCCTAAGGGTGATCAGACCGCGGTGCAAGGTGGAGCGTGCGTGATTTGATCGGAGCGTATAGATGGGGATATCGGGGCTTCGGCCGGCTGGTCGGAGCAAGTGAACGTGCGACGACACTAGATGGGGTGAACGGATCGAATAGGGAAATGAACTAGAAGTGAAGGGTACCTGAAGGAGGGAACATGTTCCTGAGCTCCAGGCGGACGTGGTCGGTGAAGTAGTGGCCTCAACCAAGCTGTGGAAGGTTGGGAGACTGAATGCGATGGTGGTCGTCGGCCACGTAGCTGAGCTGCATCTCCTGGCCACCAACCTACACTCCGAGGGGCTCCTCCGATAGTTGTCACTCAACCTGAGGTCACTGGGGGTGGAAGAAGAGGCGAGGAACGAGCTGAGCTATAATGGAGGTGGAAGAGGCAATTTATAGGATTCCCAGGGGGCTGGAAGAATCAGGCGGAGGCACGCAACCCTAGGAAGATCCGTGCCTTCCAAGGGATCCGTGAAGGTCCTGGATCCAATGAGAGGCCACCGGCGAATTATCGGGACGAGGGTTGCATGATCCGTCTGGAAAAATTGTGAGAAATTGGCCCGACGAACATGTCGGGTCGAGTCAAGCCTAGAAGAAGGCGTTGACCCGGGTCAACAAAATGACCTAGACCAATCAGAAATTCGAATGTACAAAATATTTACAAATTCAATAAAAAATAATAAATGATTTTTAAATCAAAAAGTTTTCAGGAGGTCATAGTCGGAAGTAGTCGAAAAAGGGGTAACTGCTAGAGAGGAGGATCTTGCCAGAAGAGCTTACTGTAGAGGAGCTCCTCGAAGAAGAGGTTACAAAGGAGGCTCATCCAAAGACATTGCTAAGAAGGAATTAGAGATGGATGAAATCACAAGGGATGGATGTACCAAAAGAATAGAGATGGATGAAATCACAAAGGATGGATGTACCCGAAGAAGGAAGGGCAAGAGAAAATGTGTGAGTAAGAAAAGAGAGAAGGATCTGTATAGTTAAAAGATCGAGAGGAATATACTTTAGGTACTATAAGTCATTAGAAAAACCAAATAATTAGGATAGTGACTAGGTGGAGTTAAATGGATCCAATCAAATTTTGCGCCTACGACGACATTCGAGATAGGTGAACTCTCTCAATCTTTACATAAACAAAAAGTCCAAAATAGGGAAAAATGGGCTACTTATATCAATCTTGGCATTTACATAAACATCGAGATCTCGATGTTACTTCGATGTTGAGTTTGGTAGGATCTATATCTATGTTCTGTCAAAACAAGTGTTGCGATACAGATTGTTTTGTTGTAATGAATCTCTAATTTCAAAGGACAACATTATTTGGTTTGTTTACCAACTTAACTGAAAAAAGAGATTTAACCCTCAATTCTATATTCTCATCTTGAACTTTTTCAGTGAGGACAATCTCTCATTCTTCACCAAGTTTCCCAACAAGCTATAGAATCCTTCTTCTTGGGCATTGATTAAACAAATAGTTTTGTCATCGTCTTTGTCCTCAAGAGGCCTTTGACTTATCATAAAATACATGAATTAGTGGAAAGCCATTAAGCCCTCCAACATGATGGTCAAATAGAAAACTGTTTTTCTTTGAGAGCCTTAACACCAATTTTATAGTATGTAATTTATCTCCATCACTTCTTAATCCAATACATATTTTAAGGGTTTCATTGCTAAATAACCCCCCCCCCCCCCAAAGTTCGGGTCTCCCCGACCTTTTCTTTATGTAATATATATACTTCTCTCCAAAGAAGGCGCAAAGATTTGGGGAACACTTCATCTCCTCGGCCTCCCACATACATCTGCAAGCGAAGACCCAACTCAGGTTTAGGGCTCCTCGATCTCCTCCTTCTTCATTTTACTTAAACCATTTGCTCCCTGTGTTTTTATCGATCCTTGTTTTGCTGGTTTGTATCATTTAGTGTCGTTTAAATCGCATCTGTGATCTACGAAGACCGAGGTCGGTTGCATAGTTTGATTTTTTTTATTGTTTTCTTACCGGTGCCGATCGTTGATCCGACTCATGGGCATTAATGGGAACGCCGTGGCTCCGTTTGATGTGGTTCTGGAGATCCGTGGGTTGGTGTGGTGGTCCGGTGGATGATCGAATGGTAGAATACTTTTGATTGATATCCGGGACTGGAATTCTTGGACAAGGCTGGATTTTGGGAGGTGGGTTGTGAACGTTTTGTAGAGATATTTCGTGGGTTTGTTTTTATTTTGTCATCAAACACATATTGGAGATGATGTATTGTGGAGCATTTATTTGTATATTTGACAACTACTGAGATTCCAGCGAGAGCTCATGTTTTGTTTTAATTTATAAATTAGACGCATTTTGTAGATGGTGTGTTGACAGAGATTCGTGAATTAAAATTGACCATGAGAGTTTGTTGGGTTTGATGCCACGGTGTGACTACTAGACCTCTGCTCATACGGTCATTACAGCATGTTGTGACCTTTCTATATGTTATGATTTTGGGGAGGAGTAGCAACTAAGTTGTTCTTGATTATGGATTCATGTGTTGAAGGCTTCTCCTTTTGTGTATGTGGTATGGATAGTTTTTGTTTAGTGCTGATGTAGTAGGAAGTTGGATGGATAGAGTTGCCTCTGTATGTCAATTGGGGTATTGGGTAGCAATAGGATTTTTGCATCTGTCGACTGTCTGTGGTTTGTTTTTTCGATATGGATCACATACACATTGGAGAAGATGAATTGTGTTGCCTTGCTTTTTCTTGTTGGTTGAAACAGAAGAATGCTAGTGAGATTGCTTCATGACTACTATTGATGAATGTATTGCCTGGATATTATTGTAAGTATATTTAATATGGGAACCAATTACTTACCAGAAATGATGCACCGATTTTTTCCTGGTTGGAGGAAGTGATGCGATCTGGCATAACAAATAGTTTTGGATGCATTGACCAGATATGTTTTGGTTTGATTTAATGATTAAAGACATATTGTATATGACTTATTGAATCGCTCCTCATTGGAGAAATATTAGCAAGCTTTGCGAACCCTACACGATGTGTCATAGAAGTTTATTTTATGCGGTATTTAATAAGGCATCTGGAAAGATGTGGTGAAGAAAATCCGGATGTAGAACTATGCTATTAACAAAAAGGCAAAGAGCACCACTGATTGAAGGATTTTTTTTAGAATAAAGGGGAAGAAGTAGTGGGCAAGTGGTTGGAGGAATAGGAATCTTATCTAAACTGCGTGCAACTTTTTATCATCTTTTGCTTGGATTGAATAATCATATCTTCAAAGGTGGGCCCTTTGGTGATCCTATCCAAAAGTGGCTGTTTGTTGCTTCTCAGTTCTCATTTTATCTATTGTTAATCACCATTGGAGCTTGCATACATGGCTTGTGAAATTCGTTCAGGGCAGTTATAAGGATGTTTGAGATCCATAAAATGTTTGGAAAGGGGTTTGTCTCTTTTTTGGGATGCATTGGTGGTGGCTATGTCGTATGTGATATGACTATCAATGTCTAGGAGTCAGCACTAGCCTTTTTAAAAAAGAAAATGGAAGGAGAATCAGTTTTGCAGCCTACAGCCTACACTTAATCAACCTTTGGTTGGCAATACAGAAAGAGACAGAGGTCATATAACCTTGTTTTCTTGTCAAATCTATGACCGATTTTCTATACGCAATCAAATTATCAACTATTGTTCTCAGTTCAATTTCCTTGTGAGGAGTTATATAAAACTTCTTGATCTTTTCTTAGGGGAAATGCTGGGCATGCTGGTGTAAAATGTAATTGCAATACCTCCGTACTGATTACTCCATCACGGCTTCTCGTGGCCACTTTTAAACAGGTTGTCATATTGATATCACCCTTGGATATCTCGGTGTTTTTGTTCCATGATGCTTCAGTAATGTCATCACTTTAGAATCAAGCTGTGGGGTTTCCTTTTCTTCTCTACCAATGTGATTCCTGCTTAATGGCATGTGGTTTCCTGAAAAGCCCAAGGCTTGAAAGTCATGGTTGCTTATGTATAATGATGAACTAAGATAAAAGCAGATGTTTGATGAGATCAAGTAGTTTCTTATACAAACAGCTTTTAGGTAACCTTCTGACCAGTATTCTCTAGAAACCATATGGTCGATGGATCCTAAAAGTTAAAAATCAGCTTTTGTTGCTCAATGCCATGGTCTAATAGGTTCTAGCCCATTTAAGTTCTAGAATAACTGTACTGCTCTTTGTCAACAATACCAAATTCAGAATTTCATCCAAAATGTGGACTTCTGCCTAACATCGATGTTGTCCACCAGAATCAGTAGCAGCTGTGCACCTGACTACACTGACATGAGATTCAGATTTTTTGGTGACCCCCTTCATTCTCCCAAACAGTTGGTACTTTACTACATAGTATAATGCTACAACTTTGTTGATCTCAGGATGGTTAGAGCGAGGAGGGGAAGTCTGTGCCCCCATGTCTTTAATGTTGCTACATGACCTTTGAGTGCTTTACCTGCAAACTAATGTGCATTGTGTATAGTCAGTGTCCAATCTCTAAATCAGATCCAGTAGATGCTAAAATGCCTGTTGAATAAGACAAGTTGATTATTTGATTTTTTTTATGCTTCATTCTAACACATTCTGTAGCATACCTTGTTTCAGTTTAAATAAAAATGGGAGGTGGGAAGGACAAGGATAAGGATGGACACAAGGATTCTGAGTCCAGTGACAAAGGATTCTTATCGCAACTAGGGCATGGTTTGCTCCCACATGGGCAGGGTGGATATCCACCTCAACATGGTGGGTATCCTCCTCAAGGTTACCCTCCACAACATGGTGCATATCCTCCTCAAGGTTACCCTCCTCAAGGTTATCCGCCGCCACAAGGAGCGTATCCTCCTCAGGGCTACCCTCCTCAGGGCTATCCTCCAGCAGGCTATCCTGGTCAGCCTGCTCCACAGCATGGTATTGACTCTCGTTTACATCATTTCTTAACATTGATCACTTGTAGAAGTTCTATACAATATATTATTTTATAATCGCATATTTTCTACGACTGATAGGATATAGATTTTATGATGATTAAGCAGAATAAGAATATATTTACAGAGAAATGGGAATCTTCGTCAATCTTACCAATGACACTCTTGGAGTACTCAGCCTTTTCTGATTATATTTTTTCAACTTGTTTTTATAAGCTTAGTGTGCTGCATTACCATATTCTTGTATTTGTGATCACCTATATTCGATGAGGATCCCGGAAAAAAATCGACTGCCTGCGTCATTGCTCTCTCTTAAACTTGACTCACATGCTCTTTGTTTGCAGGAGGACATGGACCTCACGTGGGGAGCATGCTAGCTGGTGGTGCAGCCGCAGCAGCCGCTGCATATGGTGTCCACCAGATGACACAAGGCGGGCATGGACATGGTGGTCATGGTGTGCATGGAGCATTTTCTTCGCACGGTGTTGGCAGCCATGGCCTCCATGGTGGAAAGTTCAAGAAGGGAAAATTTAAGCACGGTAAGCATGGGAAGCACGGTAAGCATGTGAAGCATGGGAAACACGGGAAGAAGTGGAAATGAGCTCTGGATTATATACCTGGTGCGGTTTTAATACAAGTACTATCTACTTCGAATAAGTTTGGGACCGGTCAGCATGCTTCCTCCTGTTTTGTTGTGCTATACTGTCAGTGATGTTTGCTAAGTTTAGCCATAATAAGTATGGTACTTTCATAATCTTATCTCCAGCTTTTGCATATCCTTTTGATGTTCCAATAGTTTTGCTATAAATGATATATAAAGATCAAAATGGGAGTATAATTCAGTAAATATTTTGCTATTGAAATCTTTAATGTTCTGCTTGAATTTAGATAATGATCTCAAAACCTGTTCATTTCTTCCCTTCACTGGCATATTTTTCGATTTGAAGCATATAATTTAGTATGTGCCCTCAGAGGCAAATACTCGATGGTTGTACAATCTTAAATCCTTTTAATCTTGAAACATTTTTTTGGAAAATTTGGAGGAAAAAAGTAATAATCCATCACAATGGTTTAAAAGCCAAACCGAACCGCTCAATAGTCGGTCTAGCTGGTCAATGATTTTGTCATAGTTTAACTGGAAATCGATGGCTTCCGAGATGGTTAAGTTTCTCGATTCGAAGTGACGATGAACCACTTCAAATATGAATGTTTTTCTTGTTGTATCTGACCTGACTGATTATGAACTCTTATCAACTATTATAACCTTGTTACTTTCTCTTGTCCAACAGTAGAAAGATTGTTGTAAACATTGGTTGTTGGTTGATTACGAATACTTTTAATTTAAACAAATGATGTATAATGACTTTATGTAACATCGATTCTTTTTTAGGGGTGCTTTGCAAAATTGAAGTTATTGGATAAATGCAATTAAATAATATCAACTAATAGGGTTAAACTTTATAAATATTGCACAACCGTACAAAATAAAGATAAAATAAAATGCTAAGTTTGTTGCAACTATTTTTTTCCAAAAATAAAAAAATCTATCCTCTCTCTTTCGAGATGGAGACGTGCATGGGTGGAAAATTCTCCTTTTGCTTTTCGCAACCGTCACTTCTCTTGAAATCTCAATGGGATTTAAAAAGCACCATCAACTCTCTGTCTTACGACACGAGAGAGGGAGAGAGAAGCTACGGCAGTGGTCCTATTCGATTCTAACTAGGGGTGCACATGGATCGGATTGGATCGGATTTTGGTTTAATCCGTATCCAATCCACACATAACGGATTTTTTATTTTTCCAGACCAATCCAATCCATTAAACATGCAAATCCAATCCAATCCACCGGATTACGGATTGGATCGGATTGGTTCGGATTTTTAATGCTCACCTAATCTATGATTAAGTTTGTAGCATAGCCGAACTTGACGTTCGAATCATGGTTCTAAAATTGAGATTATGGATAAATGTAAAGAAAAGATTACTTAATTTTTAGAAAGCAATTTGACTTATTTTTTTTAAAAGCAAAAACATATATGCTTGTTATGAATTTATTACAACCAATCGTTGTATAACTAAATAAAAATAACATACTTGTGATCCGTAGAAATCATAGAAGAATCATATCGACTTTGAATAAAATTGCAAGTTTGTATATATAAAATATGAACTACAACAAGCTAATTGCGCATGCGCAAAGAAGATCTGGTTGTGTATGCGCACAGCTAGGACAAGGACGATATGTGTGCACCCGAGGGTGGAGATGTGTGCGGCGCAAGTGAGTGTTTTGTTTGTAATGGGTCCTGAGTGGGTTTAGGTTTATGTATTATTATTTTCAGAAGTCTGTTTCGTTTGAAAAATTGGAAGGGCATGAAGGACATTGCGGGTAGGTATTATTTTTTGGGATTTTATCACTTGCGCCCCTCCAAGATGTCGCAATATCAGTTATGCCCCTATCTTTTTGGTAATATCAGTTGCGCCCCTCACTTCTTGCTCCGTCATCAGTTGTGCCCTTCCATCAGATTTACCGTCAAAAAATTAAAATAACCATGGTTTATTCAAACCATGGTGTGGTTAAGAAGGGTATTATGGTCAAAACCAAGGAGCACCCATCATGCACCAACGGAGCACCGCCTTGCTCCTCCTCCTCACCGCCATCCTCCTCTTCCTCCCCTCCAGACCCCAACAGACCATGCAGCCCCTCCGTGACATCCTCGGTCGCAACATCACCGTCGACAACCTCTATTACATTCGCAACTACACAACTGGCTCCAACTTCGGCGCCGGCCTTGCCCTCTACGTCTTTCCCGTCTCCGATGATCCTTGAGCCATGTTAGTTGGTCTCGCGTCGTCTGCGTCGGACCCCCGTATAGACGGAGGAGAGATGGTTCAGGGTGACGGCGGGTAGCTTCAACATCTTCTTCCAGAAGAAGGAATGGGTCGAGAGGAGGCTGGGGTTGGCGAATTGGAAGGAGGGGTCGAGGGTGACACGGGGTGGCGCGGGGGAGGGGAGGGGGAGGCCCAGGAGATGCGGGCGGCGCGGGGAGGGGAGGGGTTGAGGGTGACGCGGGGTGGCGCGGGGGAGGGGAGGGGGAGGCCCAGGAGACGCGGGCGGCGCGGAGAGGGGAGGGGGAGCAAGGCGGTGCGGGGGAGGGGAGGGTGGCGCGGGGGAGGGGAGGGGGAGGCTCAGGAGACGCGGGCGGCGCGGGGAGGGGAGGGGGAGGCCCAGGAGACCGGGGCGGCGCGGGGAGGGGGAGCAGGGCGACGCAGGGGAGGGGAGGGGGCGGCGTGGGGAAGGGGAGGGGGAGGCCCAGGAGACGCGGGCGGCGCGGGGAGGGGGAGCAGGGCGGCGCAGGGGAGGGGAGGGGGCGGCGCGGGGGAGGGGAGGGTGGCGCGGGGAAGGGGAGGGGGAGGCCCAGGAGATGCGGGCGGCGCGGGGAGGGGAGGGGGAGCAGGGCGGCGCATGGGAGGGGAGGGGGCGGCGCCGGGGAGGGTGGCGCGGGGAGCACGGGGCAGGCCCAGGGGAGCACGGGGCGGTGCGGGGGAGGGGAGGGGGCGGCCCAGGACGATCGCGAGCTCGGGGAGGAGCTGGGGAAGGCCGGGACGGAGAGGGAGGAGTAGGAGGTTGGAGGAGGATGGGGGAAGAGCAGGAAGAAGAGGAGGAGGAGGAGGATGGTATCAAAATGACCACTGAACCATTTTTTTAAAAAATAATTCCGCTTATGTCCTCAAAGTTAACGTCCGTTTGCACTGTAGATGGACAGCAACTAACCTAAGGGGTACAACTGATAAAACGGCAAGAAGTGAGGGGCACAACTGATATTACCAAAAAGATAGGGGCATAACTGATATTGCGACATCTCGGAGGGGCACTAGTGATAAAATCCCTTATTTTTTTTCTAAACCGACTAGTAGGGTGAGATAAGGGGGTTTCCATCAAGTTGTGTGTGGTAAAACTTGAATTGGAATAGGTTTAAGTTATAAAGAGACTAGCTTGGATATTTACACTTAGCTTTCAAATAAAATATACTATATAATATGCTTTATTGAGAATAAATAAAGTAGTATATATTATTATTTATTAACGGATTAACGGATTGGATCGGATTGGATTTTGACAATAATCCGATCCAATCCATAAATGAACGGATTGTAAAACTTCAATCCGATCCAATCCATTGAACTTATAAATCCAAACCGATCCAATACAATGACAACGGATTGGACCGGATTACGGATTTTATCCGATCCATGTGCACCCCTAATTTAATCGGGCAAGGTCGGAACCAAGTTTAAGTAGTCAACCATTAGTTAATATATATGAATTATGACTCGTAAAAGTACTTTCGAATAAATATGCTGGAAAATACGTATGCACAACAAATCTACATAAAACTACATAAAACCATACATTTGTGGTGGGTTTCGTCTTTACCATCAACAACCATGAGAACTGTCGCATGATTTAGTTATTTTAAATAATGCATGTACAATACATTATTAAATGAAGTCACTGTGAAATTTAAACATATGCTATATCTTTATTTTTTTTGTTGAAATTCATTCCTTATACTTAAACACAGACTCCATGTGTTTTTATTAAAAAATTTGACGTCATGTTTTCATCAAAGTCAACCATAGATTGATTGATTTTTGTATGATTTGAGAACAATAATCTCCATTCGGATTTGTGTAGTATTCATATTATTGATATTTTTTAAGGGTCGTAAACCTTGGACCCTTGTTTCTTAAAAACTGAATTATGTTAGTCATCAGAATATACTAGTACATTTGTTAGGCATTATTGTTATGCTATACTGTATTTAATATCCACTGTGGTATTGTCAAATAACAGAAGGTGGTTCATACTAAACGGATGCACGTATACTTAAAAAAGTTGTTAATAATGCTATCGACGTCCAATATGATTAAACGAAATTCATATGTCCCAATATGAAAAAATACTAATAATGATAAACTTAATAAAAGATGGTCATTACTTCAACTTGGAAAATCTTTGGTGATGAAGGATATGGGAAAATCCTTAAGCGCATCACGGAAGCGTGAGGATCACATCGTATGCGATCAGGAGCGACTAGTCGAACTAGTTGCTCGAGGCAGCGGAATTTAAAAATTTAATTCGATGAAACCACATAATCCAAGAACACTTTTTGGATCGTTTCATCTAAACCACACTTAGGTATTAAGGTTACCTCTTGAAGCGTGGTTGTGATCGAGTCTTTAAATCCAAGAGACCTTTTGTCTCAAGTCCAATCCGACGGAGGAGACGCTTGCGAGCGCGTTAATGAGACGAGTGCTCCTCGCAATCCATGTTGATGATCCAAACGGCGAACCTCCTGATCTCGTCACATGAGATCCACGAGAAAATACTCCGACAGCATAACGACAATGCTGCAGTGATGGCGACTCTCTCAAGGGGTCTAAGATGGATGACCACTATGAGAGAGAGAGAGAGGAAGAGAGAGTTGGCGTGTAGATAGATAGAGAGAGAGAGAGAGAGAGCATTTGTCGATCTTGTAATCGTGTAACTCAAAGAGCAATGAGTGCCTCTTCTTATATAGGGTTTTGGGATCCATGGATCTCAATCCATGGACAACACACAATCAATGAATGATATTGATTTGTGTTTCTTTTAATTGTCATGGTCTTGTTGCGAAAATACAAAAATAATTAATTTAATTTAAATTAATATATATCGATAAATCGATATATTTACTTTCAAATCAATTAATTATCCTTGTAGATAATGAGGAGATAAACCTCATCCCCTTAAAAGGATGGGGGGGGGGGGGGTGACCACTCTTCTCCTTTGGAGATTGGTGGTCGTCCACCCTCTTGAGGTGGAATAGGTCTATCTCTTTAATATCTCATGAGATCTCATTTTCCCATGATATCTCTAAGATTTACAACAACAATTGTTGTAAATTATTTCACAAAAAACAATTCATAATTATCTTGTGAAATTTGCAATCATGCCATTGGAAAAATGTGAAGCACATTCACATCCCAAAACAAAATGTAAATTATATTTTCAATCAATCATCCAATGTGAATCCAATTCATATCAGTAATTAATTAACAAATATAAATCATAATATTCCCTCTCTAATATATTATAAATCACATTTATAATATATCGAATTAATACGGAGAGTACTATCCATATTATTCATATCCATGATAATTAAATCAAATTTAATCATATTGGATCTCTATTCTCATGTGCCCAAATAATATGAATCACATTCACATTATTCACATCTTTGATAAGTAAACCACATTTAATTATCTCAGATAACTCTCCTTATAATATGAATCAAATTCATATTATTAATGATAAATAAATCACATTTAATTATCAATTTTCTCAATGCTCGGATATATAATATCAACAGTGAAATTATCTATGAACTCTTTCAAGGATAATGCGCTTTCTCCCTGGATACTTGAAGATAAGGATAGTGCGATTGTATTGTTCCACGTATAGTAACTTGGATATTGAGATTGCATCTCAAATCCAGATTTTGCGGACCTCCCATAGATGTTTGATTAAATCAAAACCGTAGATCTTATCTTCTCATTGTATCTGAATCACATTCAGACCAAGGTCCAATATTTGGACTAAGATCAGATCACTTCTCTGTGAGAGGAGTTACTAAAATCTAGAACTGTATCATCACCCCCTAGGAATGGAAGCGTCATGATTATACAATCGTTTATGATCACATCATCCTCAGGTATTCCTAATATCTGTACATCCTGCATACTGGAAAATCACGATTAAACCCGAAGTTTTAGATCTCTTTTAGATGGTCTCCTTCAGGGTTTATCATTAAGTTTCTCATTTGACTATTGGGAGTTGGTATCAATCATATACTTTACAAAAGCATATATCATACCCAGATGTTGATCATATACTTTCCAAAAGTATATATCAAACCTACATATTAAGTCAAGCTTCCAAAGCGAGACGACCGTGCACGAAATTTGATTGTTTCAAATATCTCATGAGTAAGATCATGTCTTCTGGTTCAGCAATGAATCTGTATGATCCCTTTGATAGATCGTATTACTCATATGCCCTTGCATGCACACCAATGCGCTGATGTATAGACCTTTGTTAGGTCATTAACCTATTGGTCTGCCAAATGTACATACTTAGACATATAGTAACACATCTGTCTCCGGTCAGAGGATGCGTGCCTATATCGTGATAGCTTACGACATAGGACTTTGGTTATCTCGATCTCATTAAGTCAACTCTTTGACCTAACTAATCTGACACCTCTGAATCTCTATTCCTATACAGAAGACCTGCATCAAGAGGTTAGTCAGATATCAACCTTTAGAGAAGGGATTGTCATCTCCTTCTCAGGCTGGAGTTCCTCTCTTAATAATCATTTGACGGTGCTTGATGAGTCCTCAATCTTACTCTTTAGATATTCATCCAAGCACTAGCCTCTATGATTCAATAATTAAATCAACAGCTGTATGATCATTAAGATTATCATGGTACATAAGCCTATTTGTACTAAGGGACCTATTATGCAAATTAGTTATTCTTCATTTAAGATCAGAGAATGATATTTACAATAACATTTATTGCATAATGGCTCGTCGTGGGCTCGCATGTCCAACAGATGGTTGGGAACTAGGTAGTGAGATAAGATATATTTAAGATAGAGCGTTAAGACATGTTTCTCTTGTTTAGGTGATAGTTGAATTTCAGTGACGAAAAACCTTACAGATCTATCAATCTCAAAATTTTGAACAATGTATGTACATTAACTTATACCACATATCGTTGCTATTTGTACCCACACTAGATTATATTAGCAATCACAATGTCACTTTTGTTCTAATCCATTAGAATGGTTAGATTATAATTCTGTGTTAGAACTATATATGGTCAATTGCTGAAATTCGTATTCATATGTTATGTTTGTCAATTAGTTAATCTTTAAATGTTGCAATCGAGTATAAATACCTATTTTTATGTTGGATAGTCGAATTTTTTTATATAGGTTAATATGCATTTTTTTGTAAATTCAAATATTTTAGTGAAAATTTATTATTGATTTTGACACCATCATTATGAGGGAGTAGACGTTGTTCATAGTTAGTCCATTAGAGACTTTGACTTGGTCGGGTGCCGCACGGACGATTAATTCCACCAATTGACCGTTGCAAATGAGTAATTCTGCACTACTCCCAAATAATTTCTGCTAAGGTGGTTGACTCAGTACTAATATCCAGTGCATTTGAATTTGGATAAGAGAACTCGTATTAAAATATTTTATGATTTGAATTTTAATTATGGGAACAATGTGGCTTCTATCTAAACTCAGGCTGCATGGTATCAACAGATGGTAATGATTTTTTTCTCTCCTATTGATATTGATATTCAATGATATTGATTAATGGTCACAAAAATGTGATCATTCAAGAAAAAATTATTGTATTGTTATTGTTATCTCTTGGTAATATGTGCAATTGAAAAATCTTGATAAAGTTCATTGTTTTATTGACATATCCCTTATTGCATGGAATTGCCATCGTATTAGCATTTTCATTGTTCCAGATGTATGCATAATTATGACATGTTTCATATTTTAATAATGCATACGTAGTCAATTTCGTTTGACTAATATTGATTACTATTTTGCAGCTCAACAATGAGAGAAGTGATAGACGATCAATTGATTTAAGAAGTTGTTGTCCCATCTAGTCTATTTTATTAATGTAAGGAACTTATTGACATGCTCTTTTTTTATTCCATAGTTAGGACTTTATGAGTCTTTTATTGGAAATTTTCTTTTATTTCTTCCATCTTGTATGACACTTTAATTATGGTTAATAGATTACTGAAATTTTTTCTTGCTCCTGGACTCGAAAAAAAATTGTTATGGGATGCTTCCGTAATGTTTACCTTGTTTTGAGTTTCGAGACGTGACACTTTCAGTTTGCAAAATGATGAAATGATTCTAAGTCGATTGTGGTTCGACCTAGTTTCAACCTTTGTTGACCTAAAAATAATAATCAAACCAACAAATATGGAGTTGATAAATATATTGTTGGTTCATAGGACATTGTTGGTTGACCTAAAAATAATAACCAAACTAACAAATATGGAGTTGATAAATATATTTTTGGTTCATAGGACAATGTAGAACTAAAAAAAGCCAAATAAGTTGTATCATACAATTAGGAGATGGATTCATAAACAATGCCATGTAGCTTTTTATCGTATAACCAAATTAGGAGTATTAGGAAAGCTTGAGCTCGCTTGATCCAATAAGTAAACTTAAGAAGTTGACCACACTTTTGCAAAGAAATACCCTCTTTTTTCTATTTTTTTCAAAGAAATACCTCACTTGTTATTCGAGAATGGGAAACATGACACTACAAACTGGACAACCTTTGGGGACGGTTATTGGGGATGGTCACTCAGCAACCGTCCCCTATACTATTTTAGGGGACGGTTGTTTGCTGCCCGTCCCCTCTGTAAAGTTTTAGCGACGGTCGGTTATGACCGCCACCTTTAACATGACATTTAGGAACGGTTACATGACCGTCCCCGGCACCGACCTTTAGGGGACGGTCATAACCGTCCCCGTTACTTCACTGTGGCCGTCGCATATAATGGAAAGTAAAGGGGACGGTTACAACCGTCCCATATAGTTAATTTTATGGGACGGTTGCATAACCGTCCCTAAAACCTCTGTAAATGGCGCGCTGGGGAAAATTTCTGTAACCATAGGAGACAGTCACCTCGCAACCGTCCCCGATTATTATAAGGGACGGTTGTAACCGTCCCTTATAATAATAATAATCGGGGATGGTTTAGTAACCGTCCCTAAAACCAACCAGAGGGGACGGTCCACTTATAACCGTCGCCGATTATTATTAAAAGGGACGGTCGAACGACCGTCCCCGATGGTAATATACCCATCCCGACGAACCCATCTCCCTCATTCCTCCATTCGACCCCCAGCGGCAACATCTCCCTCAAATCGCCTCCGGCCTCCTCATCCTCCCTCCGGCCTCCTCCTCCGCCCTCCGGCCTCCTCCTCCACCCTCCGGCGTCCATCCTCTCGCCCCTTGCCCTCCGGCCTCCGCCTCCACCCTCCGGCGTCCGCCCTCTCGCCCCTTGCCCTCCGGCGTCCGACCTCCGGCCTCCACCTCCTCCTCCGCCCTACGGCCTCCTCCTTCGCCCTCCGGCCTCCTCCTCGGTCCTCCAGCGTCCGCCCTCCGGCCCCGGCCTCCACCTCCTCATTTGGATGTAAGTTTTTTTTAAAGTTTTTGATAATTTATTAATATATTATGCTTGTTTTAATTTCATAATCTTATTTTGGATGTATAGATTTGTAAAAGCATTGTTTATTGTTTATAATTAACACGAATGTATTATATTTTAATAAAAATAAAGGTGTATAGATGTTATGATGGATTGCTTATGATGTGAATATGAAGATGTTTTAAGGTGCATAGATGTAAATGTAAGTATAATATATGAAAGTGCATGCATATGATGTGAATGTAAAGTTGTTGGGAATGAAGGTGTATAGATGTGAATGTGATGATAGTATGAGAAGGTGTACAGATTTGAGTTTGAGGGTAGTATGTATAGATGCGGTGGTATGATGGATAAATCATGTTCATTGTTATACAAACACCAAAAGGTGTAGATGTATGATGTGAATGAGAAGTTGTATGCTTTGAATGTGTAGAGGTATGATGTCAATGTGAAGGTTTATGATGTGAACGTGTAGAGGTATGATGCGAGTGTAAAGGTGTATGATGTATATTTGTTTATTAAGTAGATGTATATGAGAGGGTTGCAAATGTGAGATTACTATGTGTGTGTATGTTTATGTGTAAATTGTATGTATATGTGTGGATGACGATAGAATATTTGTGTATAGAGTGTGATTTTGTGTGTGGGAGATGGGGGTGTGTGCCTATAATTATGTAGGTGTATGTTTGTGTGTACACATGATTATTTCATTTTAAAAAGTTATGTTGTGATAATTTATTTATCACATTAAACATAGATCAATGTTGCCAAGTGTGCCACATAATATTTAGTTAGGTTGTAAAACCTGTTAGCTACCCTAGTTAATAATGATGTCGTGTTGTTGTTATAGTCGAGCAATTAAGGATCAATCAAAAACCACTTAATCTAATGATAATCAATTTAATGCACAAGCGATTGGAATTATTTTACTTAGGCAAGCCCAATGTTGAACACATGGAGGCAACATTCTCCTTAGGTCTATTTCTAGATTATTTAGAGATTAGGTTTTAAGGAGTATTTTTATTTTTTATGTGAATAAAATGTGAAATGCAATTTTGGCTAAGTCTAGGGAATATGAACATATAATGCTTGTATGAACATATAATGATATATGAATGCTATATGAACATATAATGCTTGTATGAACATATAATGATATATGGACATTGTTAGATCAAAAACAAAAGTTGGATCAAAAACATATAGTTGTATAAACATATAATGATATATGAATGCTTATGATTGTAAAGTAGAGGTTGTAAAGTAGAGGTGCTAAATCAATTCTCCCAAATTAGTTGCTTCATGATTGTGAAGTAGATGTTGTAAACTTTAACCATATATGCATACACAGTTTCTAATGATTTAATAGTTGCTTAATAGTTTAGTTTAGAGGATCCAAAAAATATAATCTAAATACAACTATGAAAATTACCAAACATTTTTGAAATTAACTTTGAATCTTACCTTTAGGTAATGGACAAAAGTTGGATGAACAAAAGATTCGATGACCATCGGACATATAATAAAGGAGTTATCGGATTCATAGACTGTGCTTTTCGATATGAATCGCACTATCATATTGTAGGAGGTGAAGGAGATAAGATACATTGTCCTTGCATAAGATGCAAAAATACTTTGACCCAAAATCGAGCCATAGTTTACGAGCATTTGATATTAAATGGGTTTTGGCTACATTATACAAATTGGACATATCATGGTGAAGGAGTTAATTTAGAAGAAGATAGTAATGTCCACGGTGATACTGAAAGAGATGTCTCAGAAATACAAGATCGTGATGCTATATTGAGATGGTAGATAACATTCGAGGACATGACACCGATGAAATGATGGATTCGCTTCCGGATACGTTGCTTGAAAAAATACAAGATGCAGAGAAGCCATTATGCTCAGGAGTCAAAATGTCTCGATTACATTTTCTTTTGGAGATGTTTAAGATAAAAGTGAAGAATCGGTGTACAACGGTTACGATGAAAGATTCTTACTTTTGATTAGGACATTATTAAATAATCCAGAAAACTTTCCAAAGGACTGGAAGGACGCTAAGTCTAGATTTCATGCACTTGGACTGAACTACGAGAAAATTGACGCATGTCCGAACGACTGTATTTTATATTGGAAGGATTACTCAAAGTTAGATACATGTCCTGACTGCAAAAGTAGTAGATATAAGAATAATGATAATGATTCGAAGAGGAAAAAATCGGAGAAGATTTTAAGGTTCTTTCCTTTGATTCCCCGATTACAGCGATTGTATTCATACGAAAGAACAACTAAAATGATGATATGGCACAGTAATATCAAAAAGAAAGATGTAACCGGTGTTATGCGACATCCATCAGATACAGAGGAGTGGAGCAAGTTTGATGAAATGTATCCATCATTTTCTGAAGAAGTAAGAAACGTACGATTGGGTCTTACTTCTGACGGCTTTAATCCATTCGGAAATATGAGTACGAGTTACTCTATTTGGCTTGTGATACTTGTTACATATAATCTGCCACCATGGATGTCAATGGCATCTTCCTTTATGATGATGTCGTTATTGATACCTGGTTCTAAGGGGCCAGGTAATACGATAGATATATATATATGCAACCTTTGATTGACGAACTAAAGATTATGTGGAATTCTGGAGTGAGTACGTATGACGCGGTAAAGAAAGAATTCTTTACAATGCGTGCTTCTTTATTGTGGACAATTAATGATTTTCCAGCATATGCTAATTTATCAGGATGGAGTACGAAAGGTAAACTCGCATGTCCGATTTGTATGGATAAAACACATTCAACATGGCTAAGTGCGAGTATGAAACATTGTTATTTGGGACATCGTCGTTTCTTACCGGTCAGTCATAGATGGTTAAGAAGTGAAAATAATTACAAGTTCGATGGACAGTCGTTTGGACGTCGTTTAAGTTTGAATCGCCGATCAGGAAGCACAATGAATTGAGCAATTCATCGGATCCTAGTTCGGGACTGACGGGGCTCGAACCCGCAGCTTCCGCCTTGACAGGGCGGTGCTCTGACCAATTGAACTACAATCCCGGTGAGGTGTACATCAATACATATTGGTTGGTTTCATTCAAATTGTCCTATTTTTGCCGTATTGTAACAGAAATATAAATGATATCATATCCGCATGGATATAGATTCTTGTGAGAGTGACACTGATTACTAGTAATCTTGGAGACATTTTATTGTCATAAAGTTGATATTGAATCTTTCAATAAGAAAAAAGAAATCCTTTGTTACCTCTTTCATGATACTTAAGAATTATGAATCTAGATCCTTAGAAAGATAAGAATGAATGGGAAAAGATGAGATAGAAAAAAATTGACTCTTTATTATTCTAGATGATATTCCATATCAGAGGACAAATTGATTATATCATATTCATGGAGCGGCGAATTATTGGGCCGAGCAGGATTTGAACCAGCGTAGACGTATCAATGTTATGGAAAATATTCTTTCAATTTTGAATATTTCTAATACTGCCAAAGACAGTTTGCGAGGCATACGTGATCTAATACAATTGGGTATCCGACCCGAATTACATCCGATTGAGTCAGACAATTCTAAAGTAATAATTCCCGAAGCAGTGTATACTTTATCCAGTGCTGACAAAGATAAGATACTCAATTTTATTAAATCAATTAGAGTATCTGATGGATTCTCCTCTCAAATTAGCAGATGCATAAATATGACGGAAAGAAAGATATCGTCATTAAAAAGTCATGATTGTCATGTACTTATGCAAGTTCATTTCCCGTTGTCAATCAGAGGAGTTGTACATCCTGATGTTTTGCAGCCACTAATTGAACTCAGTCAGTTTTTTAAAGCTTTGTGTTCGAAGACTTTAGACCCGGAAGTATTGTTCAGACTAGAGACAGATATTGTTATAACTTTATGTAAGCTGGAGCAGCTCTTTCCACCTACATTTTTTGATATAATGGTTCATCTAATTATTCATCTTGCTAGCGAAGCCCGGATATGTGGTCCTGTGCAGTATCAATGGATGTATCCAATTGAAAGATATCTACGGAAATTAAAGAATATGGTATTTAACAAAGCTGCACCTGAAGGTTGCATTGCCGAGGGATATTTATGTGAAGAATGTATCACATTTTGTGACATGTATATGGGTGATGGAAAGAGTATTAGATTCGATAGGTTCGAACGAAATAATGATGGTGAGTTGTGGACAGAAGATCCAAATAAACTTTGGATTTTTCAACAAAATGGCCGAGCTATCCTAATGAGTACCCGTCGTAGTATTTCAGATAATGAAAGAGACCTTATTCATTATTATATTTTGATGCAAGTAGACGAGGTTGATTCTTTCTTCGAAGAGTTTCAGTCAAAAACCACTAGCAAATCAGACTTTCTGAAATGGTTCGGAGATAAAATTGAACTATTAAAAGTTACCAAAGATGAACGATGGAGCGCAAATCTCGATATAATTCACAAGAGTCCATACTCATTAATAATATCACATTCTGGCTATATCGTTAACGAATTTAGATTTCGAAAGAAGTCAATTGATGAAAATAAAGCGTCACAGCTTTCAGGAGTAATAGTGAAGGCTGATCTCAATGCTGAAATTGACGGATACTATGGTGAGATTATTGATATACTAGAAATTAGTTTTACACATGATGCAAGTTGTGTTCTATTCCATTGCATCTGGTTCGATGTGGGTCGAGTTGGATTAGGTTACAAGAAGGATAGAAATGTGGTTCTTTCTTTAAAGCAAACAGGTCGGTTACAAACAAATGAACCGTATATGCTTGCCAGTCAGGTCGAACAGGTCTTTTATATTCCAGATAACTCTGTTAGTGGATGGATAATACCAATTAGAACAACACAGAGAGATTTCTTCGACGTAAACGAAGAGGAAGATGCACTAGACAATGATGTTGCATATCAAAATAACTCCAATGATTTTTTCCATGAAGTATTAGACAACGACGTTGGAACTTGGAACTAGCAATTTCAGGTAATATTTTTTTATTTTCAATTTCTATTAATTGAAATTATTGTCATCTATCTAAATGTATATTTTTGGAATAACTCTTTCTAAATTTCAGACATGGCTCCTAGACCGAGACGTATTCGGGAGGTTCCCGAACCTCCTCAGCAGCCACAGGCAGGTTCGTCTGATGCAGGTATTGGAGGTACCCCGAGACGACGTGGACCGTCTCAGTGTAGATTTTTGGACCGTCTTGCGCCTGGGCAGACGTTGCATGTGCGTATTGTTGGCGAGGATGCGGTTGGTGAGAACTCTACGGAGTTTCAGAGCTATCTTGGCCATGTTTCTTGTGTGCGCGTCCCAATCACTACACAAGACTTTCGACAGCTTCCTTATGCTGTCAAGGCTGCCATACTTTCTGACTTGGAGGTATTTTAAAATCATACAACCATTTTTTATTAAGTTTTTGTACTAATATTTTGTATTTTTTATTGTATAAGGCTGTCTTTTCATGGGAACGAAATGCCTATGTCGATTCCCAGATTCTCTCCCATGCTGCTGAGATGTTACGTCGATACAAGGGACGCATAAAGGCGAAGGTACGGATATTTTTTTTACTTTTTAATTCGGAAGAATTAAGATTAACGATATTTATTTTTCCATCATTAGTATTACAACCCCCAGATTATATATGATCAGCTTGTGCAAAACGTCCCACCTGGTGTTATACCAGAACAATGGAGGACGTTGATTAATTTTTGGTCCACTGAAGAATTCGCGGTACGTACAATGTTTACTTTTTACTTGATTTATGCTTGTAATAACGTTTTTTAATTACAGTCGATTTCTACGAAAAATACAACGAATCGATCCAAAGGCTTCCGGTCCACCCATAAGATGGGAAGGAAGAACACTAACCAGTTGAAGGATGACTTTGTAACTATTTAAACATTTTCTGTGATTATTAAGTTTGAGTAGAGAATTGATTTTAAAACCTTATTTAATGTGTTTTTTAGTTGATGGATAACGAACGAGAAATGACCCGCATATAGGTTTTTGCTGGGTCAAAGAGTCGTGATTTAGGTGGAGAAGTACAGTGGGTTGATGACGCCTACGCACCAATTCATGTAAGTAATATTTACTTTTACTTTATATAATGACTTAAGTTATTACATATATTGACAATATTTATAATATTTATACATCCAGGAAGAAATGATTAGGATATCTACCACCCCCTCGCTAGACAGCACGGGGACGAGTACTCTCCCGTTGTCAGCCGATGATGCATTCCGTCAAGCCACTGGTCCGGAATACAGTGTACGCATCCGTTGCGGAGGACGTGGAGAAACGATCCGTACATGGTACGGAATGGGTGGTGCAAGTCGTTCCCACTCATCCTCCCAAAGGAGCCAGAGAGAAAGAGAGATGGAGAGGGAGCTGCGGGAGGTAAAGGCAAAGATGTCTGCACAAGATGAAGAGATGGCGAAGATGCGTGCTGAAATGGCGAATGTCCTGTCCGTTATAAGCCGTCTTCAAAGTCAAACCACGCTACCTGTACAACCAACACATTTCGACAACGATGACGAGAGTGAGGAGGAGAGTGAGGAGGAGAGCGACGAGAGTCATGGATCCGAATAGATAACAACTCTTGTAGTAATTTTAGTTTTTAAATTCTTGGACATTTTATTGTAATATTTCTATTAGTATTAAGAGTATGTTGAATTGATAAACATTTTCTTTAGAGCTATAAAGTGTCGTATTTGTTTCTTTCATTTTGATTATGTGGATTGTGATATTCAATTTCACAGGGGGAGCGTGAACAAAACACAATGAAGCTAGTATTTTTTTCCAGGCAGAGGTCAATGGGGACGGTCATAACCGTCCCCAAAAGTGCTACAGAAACGTCCCCCCTTCTTTAGGATAGCTCACGGGACGCAATTTTGCATTTCAGAGACTAATGAGGATGGTTGAAACCGTCCCCTATACGTTTCTGTAGCCGTCCCCTTTACCTATATGACACAGAGGGGACGGTGACAACCGTCCCCACTTCTAATCAAGGGGGACAGTTCCATCCGTCCCTTCAGAATGTTAACAAACTTCTGTCCCATTTTAGCCGCCAGAGGGACCAAGGGGGACGGTTTAAACCGTCCCCTATACGTTTCTGTGGCCGTCCCCTTTAATCTATGACACAGAGGGGACGGTCATAACCGTCCCCACTTCTAATCAAGGGGGACGGTTCAATTCAATCCATCCCTTCAGAATGTTAACAACCTTCTGTCCCATTTTAGCCGCCAGAGGGACCAAGGGGGACGGTTTAAACCGTCCCCTATACGTTTCTGTGGCCGTCCCCTTTAATCTATGACACAGAGGGGACAGTCATAACCGTCCCCACTGCTAATCAAGGGGGACGGTTCCATCCGTCCCTTCCGAAAGTTAAACACCTTCTGTCCCATTTTAGCCGCCAGAGGGACCAACTGGGACGGTTTAAACCGTCGCTAATAGGCTTCTGTGCCCGTCGCGGAATGGTTGCAAACCATTCGGGACGGTTACAACCGTCCCTCATGCTTCACAGATGGGGACGGTTATAACCGTCGCGACTAGTTGCGTTACTAGGGACGGTTGTAACCGTCCCCAATGGTTACACTTAAGGGGACGGTTTGAACCGTCTCCAAAGGTTTACTAGAAGCGACAGTTGTCAGAACCGTCCCATCTAAGTAAATGGGACGTGGCAGAAGGGACGGTTGTGGGACCGTCCCCGATACGCAGAAGGGACAGTTATGACGACAAAGGGGACGGTCCTTGACCGTCCCCTTTGTGCCATCCGCCTGTAGTGTGATCAGATAGGACTTTGAGCTTGATATCTTTATCAAGTCGAGCTTGAGTCCTACTATACTAAGCTTGATAGCTCAATAAAATCACAAGTCATGTATAATTGTAAATATTCAACATCTTTTATTACCCATAGTATTAATGATAGGTATGTATATAAATATGAAAATACATTATATAGTTATAATTGATAGGATAGACAGAAGCGCATAATTTTATTCATTTATGAACTTTTTATAAACTTAGTTGAAACTTTATTTATAGTCATTTCAAATGAGTGAAATGATTAGGATAAGTCTACAAATATATCTTTATAATGAAATGATTTATACAATGAGCTTGATCATTGCAGCATCAAAACGATCTACACTCTCATGTGCTTAAGTGAACCAAACTTGAGTTGGATTGTCAACAAACTTGTGAGCCAAGTTTGAACCAAGAATCCATTGTCGAGTATACTTAAGTGGTATCGCCTTGATCTTATTTGATTATCCATAAGGTTTAAATAAATATGTAAATATTGAGTAATGAATGAAAAATGAATAATAATCTTTTAACCGTATGAATTTGATAAAAAAGTAGTTTTAAGTAATTTTCAAGTGGTTGGTAATCATTTTATTGATTACTACTCCAAAATCTCTTTATATAGAGTATAGACTTAGATAAAAATATCATATACCAAAAAGCTATATACTGAAAAAATGAACACAACTGTTTATCATGCTTAACTTGTTACAGTATCACACAAAAACCCCCAAAATGAATGAAAGTTACCCATCCTTAAATATTAAGAAATAGTTATACTAATTATATTAGTAATTAATTATAACAAATTTTAATTTCAAGTATAATTTACTAGAAAAATGAGATTTTAACCCATTCAAAATCTTTCATTCTTACATTGTAATTGATATTTCAATCTTAGAGATGCATTAGGATAGCTTTAATCTATCAGCATATCAAAATTTAATATTAATCATTCGAGAATAATAGTTTCATTTAAAAATCCAACATTATAGATATATTTTTATAGGTTTAAATTATAAATTTATCAAAATATTTTAAAAAAAGCATCATTTGAAAATGAAATTCCATCAGAAAATATTGTTCAATAAGATAATATCTTTTTTTAGCATAAATGCTATATGTACCCTTGGCCCTTCTTCAATAAAATATTAAATTGCACCATGCATGGGAGAGAATATGGTAAAGAACAACCACCACAGGGCCAAACGTACAAGCTTTTGATTATCTAAGACAACATTCTAAGTAATATTACCAATTTACGTATACACCTGATGCAAGCCATCCTATAAATCGACGGTCGAGATTTGATGTTGGGGGATCCTTCGAGGATCGTTGGGGGGATATACCTTCCAAGCGTTACAGTGCTCCACCACCTGTGCTCTCTCGTTGCTGTATATTAAACGAGACCAACAAGGCATTGAAGTATCTTTTACATTTACACCCCCGCAAAATACTGTGAACACTTATATCTTTTTTTTGTATTTATGTTATGGTCCCTGTAAACATATTCCACTGTATCATAATTATAAAATGAATTCTACTACTTCTGATTCACAGTTTCCACATTTGAAGAGAAATATTTAGGACAGATTGCTCAAATTATTGGTCAAGTACTGGATGTTGCTTTTCCTTCGGGAAAGATGTCTAATATTTACAATGATTTGGTAGTTAAGGGCCGAGATACTCTCAATCAGCAAATTGATGTGACTTGTGAGGTACGTCAATTATTAGGAAACAATCGAGTTAGAGTCGTATCTATGAGTACCATAGATGGTCTGACGAGAGGGATGGAAGTGATTGACATGGGATTCTCCTCTAATGTTGTGTTCCAGTTGGTGGGCCTACTCGGATGTTTTTTAATGTTCTTGGGAAACCCATTGATAATTTAGGTCTTGTAGATACCCACACAACATCCCCTATCCATAGATCTACCCTCGCTTTTATAAAGTTAGATATGAAAATTCTTTGAAAAAAAGATTAAAATAGTGAATCTTTTAGCTCCCTATCGCTATGGAAGAAAGATCAGACTGTTCAGAGGAGCTGTAAAACGATACTCATGGAATTGATCAACAACATAGCTAAAACTCATGGAAGTGTATCCATATTTGGTGGAGTAGGCAAACATCATGAAAAAATGTTTAAATTTAGACGTTTATCACATATCACCCAATGTAGTGAAGGGATCATGCCTATTATAAATATATAAAAAATGTATGAACACATGTGCCTAAAGGATCCCTTAAATTAAAAAGATCAATAAAATTATGTACATTGCTTGGTAACACACTTGATAATATGATTACATTTTCATTATTATTATCATCAAAAGAGTGGGTTATTTTTATACTTCAAAGTTATAACAATATATTTTCTAGCATAAATTACAAAAAAAACGACCTCAATTATACCTCAAATCTCAATTTGGAATTCAATTTTCAATTGTAACAAATGAGGGCCTGAACTTTCAAAGTAAAGTTTTAATTGAAGCTTGTATATGGGACAAAAATATAAGATCGAGCTCCTATTGTTACAATTGAAAAATGATACTTTTAATTGGGAATAGAAATATAGTTGGAGCTTTTTTTATACAATTTATCATATTTTCTCTTCTTGCTTAAGTTTGCTTATGGATAAAAAATTTAATTACGTGCAGGCGCTTGAAATGGACACCCTTTCACGAGGATCGTTTCTTACAACTTTAAATTTATGGGTTTCATTTTTAATAGGGATTTTTACCCGACAGATCCTATAAACTTTGCCAATTATCTCTACGACCTTTTGCACAACGTAATTACCCTGTGGACCTTGTAAATTACCTCAAGAACCCTCACAGACTTCAAACAGATTAATCGGAGGGTTCATAGGGTAAGAGTTGGCAGGTTTACGAAGTCGAGGAGGGAATTAGGTTGTTTCAAAGGTCGTGGAGGTATTTGGTAAAGTTCATAGGGTCTGTCGGATAAAAATCCCTTTTTAATATATATTAGATGGATGCCAACAACATGAGAAATTATTTACCATATAAATTAATGTGGATCCTACGGTGCTCCTGCGCAACACCCGAACGATCCCTCGCGTTCAAAGGCACACATGAACGCCCTCTCCTCTCTTCTCTGCTCTCTGCACGCGAAGGCAACACCGCACCGTCGTCGCCATTGTCCCCTTCCTCCCCTCCGAACCCTAATCGTCCCTTTCGCGAAATGCAAAAGGTCACATTTCGCTTCCCATCTCCTCGTGATCCGTTTTCGTTCGAAAACTCGAAGGTTTTTTTTGATGTTTTGTGGTTCCCAATTGCTAAAAAAGGTATGTTTGTTTTTTTAGTAGGGTTTCACATGCACTTGGTGTGCTCTTTGGATTGGTAAAGTGTGTTTTCCTGTGCTTTTAAGAGCTTATCACGTATGATGGAAAATAATCGAACTTTTTGGAGGTGGAATCTATTTTTTAGATGTAATTGGTTGATACAATGTTCGTTTTTGAATGATCTGCTAGAGGTTATCGTGCACGGTAGAAAAAAAAAGCAACTTTTTGGAGGTGGAATCTAATTTTAAATGTAATTGGGATGTCTAACATACGTTTTTAGTGATTTTGCTAGAGGTTATCTTGTAAACTTTCTGGAAATATGATCTTATTTTTTAGATGCAATGGGTCTGAATCACTTGTTTCTGAGTGATTTGGCAAGAGGTTATCGCGCATGTTTGAAAGAAGCCAACTTTCTGGAAATGGATTCAAATTATGGATTTGCATGCGAGAAACAAAGCCAAATTTCTGGAGAAAAATTTAAGTTTAGATGTATCTTTTCTGAAATAATTTATGTTTTGTGTGATTACCAAATAAATCATCGTTTTGGAAGTGGAATCTAAGTTTAAATGCCATTAGGCTGAAAAGTTGTGTTTTGAGTGGTTTTACAAGAGGTTTTCGTGCAAGATAACAGGAACATTTCTGGAACTCAACATTTTATATCTAATATTTGCCCTACGGGATTCATTTTTTTTAATCATGCCTGAAGCTTTTGGGGGAACCTATGTTTCTATAGTCAGGCAGCTGAGAAGATTTCTATGTCAACTGGTAGACGGGTTTTCGAGGTGGATATTGTGCCTTGAAACAGTCTTGAATGTATACATTATTTTTTGGAATTTCAAGAAAAAATTGCGCTCTCCACAATATAAATAGTGCATCGAACAAAATAACATCTTTAAGGTGACTAAAGAATTGAGTTTATGTGTTGATGCCAACTGATTTTTGAGATTTTTTGTTTGAGATTTATGTATTTAATTATGACCATGACTTGCTTTGGATTATGCAGCACACATAATGAAAAATGCCATATGTCAACAACTCATCAAATTCCAATTGTATCATGTTATACACTGTTATTTGTGGCATGCATGGTTCTTATGCTGCACATTTACTTGTGTATTTTGACCATCTTTATTTGTATTCTTGGTCTGTTTGATAGTTTTTCCATACTAATGTTTACGACATCAATTGCAGTGAGGTGATCTGCACTTGTGAAGCTAGTGAGAAAAGGAAGCCGATTTTTCTATTTAATCCTTGCACATTTGCACCCAAATTCAAAGTGCTTCATATTCTAGTGTTGTGATGGTGATGGAGCTTGCGAAGTCCGTCATCCCCAAGATCCCACTGCTCCCGACATTCACCTCCTTATTCTGCATGATCTACCTCTTTGCTTACCATGTCCCATTCCGCAATTGGAGCTCGAAACACCGTCCGGAAGCATCGAGTTGCTTCATCTCCCTAGCCCATGGAACTCCGGCCACCATCTTAGCATTATGTTCCATCCTCTCTCAAGCACACCACGGGCTCTCCTCCCCAAACACAGAATTCCAAGATATAGTTCTTGATTTCAGCAGCGCCTACTTCGTTGTCGACATGTTCCACTATCTAGTGTTCTTCCCCAATGACTATCTCTTCATAGCCCACCACCTTGCCACGCTCTTTGTGTTCTTTACATGCCGGTATATTGCCCTGCATGGGGCCATGTCTATAATGGTCCTTTTGTTCTTGGCAGAAATCACCAGTGCATGCCAGAATGTGTGGACACTTGCGGGGATGAGGAAGGCTGAGGACAACTTAGCTGCGAGAGTATACGATTCATTGTCAGCTCCATTCTATGTTTTGTATAGTATGACAAGGGGAGTTGCAGGGCCGGTGTTCTTCTATAAGATGAGCATGTTTTTCCTTGGTGGTAAGGCGGGCGAAGTGATCTCATGGTGGTTGACCCTCTCTTGGGTGGTGGTTGTGGGAGGAGCCATTGCTGTCAGCATCTTGTGGGTGCTGAACAATTGGATTGTCTTCTGCAGAGAGAGATCTTCAGCTGAAGAGAAGAAAGGGAAATAGATATGTATCTTGATGAACACTGTTGTGCATCATATCTTGCCAATTCAAGGTATGTGCTTCGGTTGGTTGGTGGTTTTGCTCGGCTATGATTGCTGGTAGGATATAGTACGTAGGAAACCGAAATACATTATGGTGAAAAGATCTTCACTTGCTAGAATAATTGTGTTGTGTGACTGAACTGAATGTAATTGGCTCTTGTATTACGATAAATTAAGAAAGTAAAATACCCGCCCAATGAATGGTGAAATTGCACTTCATTGTTCTATTTTAGATTAACATCAACATAGCATCTGACGCAGTTGGATTTTGTTATGTGCAAGCAGATTAGCCTCAGAGATTGCAGTGCATGCAGTTTGACTACTTGGAGCAAACAAAATAAATCTAGTTGGTAGAAGGGCTTCAAGAGACATAATTCTTTTGGTCCTAATGTACGAAGAGTTCCTGTGATGATAAAAAAGCAGAACTCTGCTAATACATATATGGTCACTTAATTAACAAACAGAGCACACGATTAAGGTTGTTGAAAATGGAGATTATTATAGCATCATGCCCGATAGCTAATGACATTGCTTGTTTGGAGAAAATTTTGAATGCGACTAAAGGTGTTCGAAATGAGTTCCATAAATTTTGACTTTTATTTTGCCTGTGTGGAATATGAATGTAGGAATGCAAAATAGGTTTACGGAGAAGGCTTTTGATTGTATTTTCTGGAAGGTTGGTCTTCTCTAGTAGCATTTAAGTTTCCCTGTAAGTATAAGATTTACCGTGTATTGTATTTTCTTTTCCCTTTCTTTTCGTTCAATATTTTCGAGTTTCGTTTGTCTATTTTTCAGTGCTCGGAAAAATGGCTTTGTTACAGATCACAAAGCTCATTGCCACACAGAGACTATTTCAGGCGTCATATATGCAGATGATACCTTTCTCTTGAACATAAAAAGTTAACTATCACATATTTGGGTTTTGTTTTTCCAGCAGATGAATAGCAAATAATCTATAGAAATCTATTAAGAACATGGTGTAGATTCATCATCAGCCTGATAAGGATCTGTGTGCGAGGTGCTTGGTGAAGGACGATAGAAGGGCAAGCGATGCTGAAGGAAAGGTAGGTGGATAGATCTTCATATGTTCCTTTTTTTCAACTTTGATCCATTTACTTATGATACTAGCGACCAAGCCGCAGCAAAATTCCTAATTTACTTGATCAGTATGCAAGTTTCTTTTGTTGGGATCTTCGAAAAAATAAACGGGACACACTTTTATGCCACAGCATGGATGATTTAGTTCAACTTCTTCATGTTTTTAACACATCTTGAATAGAAAAAAATATGATTTAATTCCTTTATAAATGACCATTTGTAGACATTAATTGATAGTAAAGGTCTTGGGAGTTGGGGCCTTTGTATGGACTTTACAGAGGTCTTGAGAGTTTATTGGCAACTCATCAATTGAGCTCGTCCCTTTGATTTGACAAAGGCTATGGGCTGTTGTCCTTGAGGTATCTTGATTGCGGGTTTTCGTCAAAAATTGAAAAAAAAGGTATATTTTTTTCACATGTCTAAGAAAGAGATTACGCAAAAGGAACGCTACCCTCGTTCAAGTAGCGAGGATTGTAATTTATTCCAACAATAAGTGATGCTACCCTCAGGTTGCTATCAAGGACTGCCCCCAACAATTAGTTCAGTTCAGGTATGTTGATAACAATCCAAAATGCTTACTTTCAAGTTGTCAAAATATAATGATTGTGAAATGTCATGATATTAGGAAGAATTCCATAAAAGATGGATTTGAGGGAAAGATAATGAATTCATTCTTGTAATAGTTAATTAAGTATTTAATGTCAAGGTTTAATCAATATGATATAAAAGCATGCTAATTAAGTATTTCACAAAGCGTCTATGCAATTTATTTATCGATCAAATAATTATTGACAGAATCATTTAAACACAAAAAGATATTTAACCACATATTCTACATGCATAACTAATCAAAGTAGACACAGCGAATAAAAAAAGCTAACTATAAAAAAAACCTGATTTTTTTCTTGTCGATATTTGCAAATTTGTGAATATAGAATCCCAAAAAAAGCCCTGAAACTTCGCAGATTTTATGGCCATATTTGTGTCTTTTCTTGTTGGTAAAGCTCTCTCTTTAATTAACTCCATGACAAACTGTAATGTGCATGTCATTAATCGCGTGTGCTTCATTGTTATATGAAATACAATGTTGTCATTAAATGTGTGCGTTGTCATAAATATGTTAAGAATTATATTCTGAAATATGTTCAGAACTGTGATAAGAAGCTGAAGTTAAGAATTATATTCTGAAATATGTTCAGAACTGTGATAAGAAGCTGAATTATATTCTGCATTTTGTTCAAATCTATATGTTCAGAGTATTTTACAGTTTGCGACTCATTTAAGTATTCCGTGTACCTGGTAGAACTGGGTACCCGATGAAAAGTTGGGTCGATCCTTAATCCGGTGACGGGGCTGATCGTTAACGGACAGATCGAGTATCCACCCATGCATACCCCTTAGCTTAATATTATCTTTATAATCCGCGATTGTAATTTTACTTTCGCCACCTTTATTAATCGTTCCAATCGTTCCATATAGATGTAACATCATAACTAAAAGAATCTAAGCTCTAGATGGCACGACTCTTGTTAATGGGCAATTACGTGCATTGGGTAAATGGATCTTTGATGAGTGATCGTTTACCCATCTCTATATATGTTGGACTCATCCCCCTTCTTCCAATTTAACAAAGTGAAAGTGTGCCCTAATCTACAGAGCAAGGAGAATAGGGTTGAGAGTGCCGCCTGTGGTTTTTTTCCCTCTTTGAGGGTTTTTCACGTAAATCCTTGCGTTATTGTGTTTGATTTGTGTTTTTCTACAACTTCGAATCCAAGACAAGGATGGGTTTCTCTCGTACATATGTAACCCAACGCATTACGTCTTAACCTCTACTTATCATTGTAATTGAGTGATGTAATTTCTATTTAATTATAGGTTTAATTAAACACATGTAATGTTAAGGACTATAACATCTAGAAAGGTCACGAAGCGTTTTCTGATATATTTTGAACCAAATCTCAATGTATCATGCCATTTGCATGTTCTAGGTTCAAATGACAAAGTTACACAGCAAACATGCATTTTTGGCATCTTATAATATATTAAAAAACATTTGATTTGTTTTATAAGCATTTGATCATTAACGTATACTTAGAATAATCACTATGCATATCAGAATGTTAAATATAGAATCACATGAAGATGCTACAAATAATCTGTCATATAAGAAACGAATATAAAATTTGTTGCAAACTATAAGAATAAAAGATAATTTTGTAATGAGCAATATTTGTTGTTATATATTTGTCATCGAAGGAGATGACAATGAATATATAAATTATTCACAATCATAAGCTAACTTTATTGCAGTGTAAGAAAATAGAAAAAATCCAACCCATTTAAAATAAAAGAGGTCGGATATACTTACATATTATAATATTATGTAAATCCTCTTGTTATTGTCGATAATATGACTTTTATGGATTATATACATTTAAATGCACTCTTGATAAAATTTATATTATTTATTATATAATTTTTGCGCCAATTTCTTAAATTCTTGATTATCTATACATTTATATCTATTATCACCACATAAGAAATAGGTTGGAATAAACATCACTAATTTATAAATATTTTCAATTTGTTGTTGAATAGTTGTTTATCCTTAATTTAGGTCCGACGTTAATTTATTTATGATGACAAGAATATCGAACATCATTTGAATAAAACATTTCAATAATTAAAATACTCATGTAATAATTATTATCTTTATTTTTGGAGTTCAGTCAAGTTGGAGACAAAGTCTCTCCTAACTAATTAATATATTGTTAATGTCAAATTCGTCCACATTAACATATCTTCGCTCTATATTTTTCTTGTTGGACAACAATGTGAACCACACTTGCTTTTACCGTAGAAAACAAGAGAAGTTCAAGAATATCTTTATCTATTCTTCCATGTATTTCAAATATCTAGAATATCTTTTACACTCAACATTTATCTTTGAAACTTACATTCACATGAAAGGGTATTGCATTCATACGACATCTTTTTTTGCACAAAAACTTGAACCATTTGTCGCAGCTTCGTCCGACTTGTATATCACTTCAAATACGATAACAATTATAGTTGGAAAAAAAGGCTCATAAAGATGGTTGTCAAATCTATTAACCGGAGTAAGAAAGTTAGCTGCTTAATAATCCATTACATCGCCTGGAGCGAGAAAGTGAACTGTTTAATCATCCATTGCATTGTCCAGAGCAAGGATGTTGATTGCTTTATCATCCGTTGTGACTGCGAATTATTTTTTACTATCTTTATAATTTATAGATTATCTATGTCATCTATGTATTAGTCGTAAAATATGAGATCAACTAAATTGATGATGTTTTTTTACCATTTTCAATAATCATCTATGAAGTAAGATGTAGTATGTAAAAAGATTTTCTTTATGAAGATGCCTAAATTGATAGTTTAAGATAAAAAATAAAAATTAACAAAGCTTATGCTTCTTATCTATCCGGATTTCTTGGAGCAAGCATCACATATATAGGACAGAATGGTTGAACATTTTCAACAAATTTCAAGATAAACCACGCTTGCTCTCGCAATATAAAATATAAAAATTGGTATAAAAATGCAACATCAACAATGTATTAGAACTTTCACAATTGAATATAAAAATAAAGCTTTGGGTGCAGTTGAATAAAGGTTTTTTGGAAGTAGATAACATGATATGGGAAATCAAAAAAAGCCTGTAATAAGGATAACAATATGAATAGACATGGATACCAAAATTGTTAGGACAACAGAAGAGTGGTGGTGCATATACCACAAATTATGAAGAGTGAATGGAGATCACTACATAATGTAAAAGTGAAACTTAAGAAATTTGCATGCGAGATTTAAACTGATACAAGAGGAGGATTACGATGCTTATAACAAGAGATTATGAAATTACAATATGAAAGATAAATGACGCTTGCGGGACTCTCGTGGTGGCAATGATTGTGTTGTTTTAGTTATTGTGATGATCAAATGAGAATCCCTTCGGTGGTATTTATAAACCCTCTAAGTTGATAGAGATATTCTGAAAGAGAGATCTATAATCATTTTTCATGCACCATTTTGCGGTAAATATCTAGATTTTTTGGAGAGGTGGAGAAACATCAAGATATTTTCTCTACTTCTCTCTAGTCTAGAATCTCCTCTCCAAGTGGGCCTTTCTCTTGATAACTATGTGAATAGAGGACTTTAAGCCATTTAGATAACCTTATTTTTATGCGGGTGGAATACTCTAGGCCCATGTGTGGAGGGCTCCATTGAGATAACACAACAACAAATACACATTATATTTTCAATAGATTTCCTCAATTGACCATATAGCATCTATACTTTTGTTTACTTATGAAACAACATCCAAGACCTCCATAAGACTAAACTACTTTTGTTTTACTTTCATTTCCCCCAAAAATCTACGCTCAAAATAACGTGCATAACATTTCTATCTTGTCTTTGATGTGGACTTCATACCTCAACTTATAGCATCTCTACTTTCATTTTCTCCTGAATACAACATTAAAAATAGTGTATATTTTTTACTTCTAAAAAACTTTCATAACTTTCTTTTTGCTTTGATGTTGACTTAATCCTTCAACTTGACAGCATATGTACTTTTTGCTATGATGTGGTCTTCATCATCTGACTATAGTATCTCTAATTTTGTTTTCATCTAAAACTACACCCAAGAACTCTAAATTAACATACTTTCGGTTACAAAAATTAACCCCCTAGTCTTTTTCAAAGTTCTGATTTTAAACATAAACTTCTGATTTTACAAAATTTGATACCTAAGATTACACAAAATGACAAAAGAAGATGAACAATGAAGAGGCATGACCCATTGATTCATGCAGGGTTTTGTTTGGATAATAAAATGATGAGTTTAAACCCATAAATGAATTTAGATCGGATCTAATGAGTGGATCTCAAGATTTTTGGTAAAATATTTAATCAATACGGTTATCCGTAATCTATCAAAAATTATTTTCTATAAAAAGAATTAAATAACAAAAGATTTATATGATTTGAAAATTTACATGGATGAACATGTGTCTGAGTAAAAATAACACAATAATAACATTATGAAATGCTTGATGTCTTGCATGTATCAATGACATAATACCCGATATATCGTACTAAGTTCATGAACCATGCATAAGTATCAAAGGATAGAAACTCAACCCAAGATCACAAAAACATTGTCGTCTTACAAACAGGTTCAAAGACCAATAACATCTCACATACGATCCAAAGTCCATTTGTATACAAAATGCATGCACAAAACCCCGCAAGTCACAAGGAATTTCATGCCATAGATATACAACAAGGGTACATCCAAACCAACATGTAGGGTTCGTTTGGTTACCAGGTTACCTCATGGTAACCAGCTGGCTTACCCTCCTATATCCATGGGTTGGAATTCCATCGCAAACCAATATGACATTACATCACATTACTTATTCCAACCCCCTCCAACCTTCTTACCCATCCAAACAACCGCTATTTAGATGAGGTTACTCCAATTCAACCCAATTACCAAACATACCCTTAGTGATCACTAGTTTATTACATTTCCGAAGAGTAGACCATAACGTGCATTTCACTTAAATTGTTTCTGAAAAGCTTAGCACAATCAAACATAGCATAAAATTTGCTCAATCCTAGAATATATCAAACTTTCTTGGTATACGCAACATATAAAGCAACATAATTTAGTTATCATAAAAAGGGTTGTGCTAGCATGTAAAATCTCACAAAATAAATCCATCCATAACATCTTTTAAGCAGGATTCTCGTCAACATGAATTACCTCAACTTTCTTCCTATCGATTTTGCTCATGGGAATTTCTGCAATTCCATTCATCTCCTCCCAACACCTTTGCTACATCCTCGCATGTCTACGTGAGCTAAGCGTAGCGCAGCTTTCACATACAACAAGAAATTTGATATCTAACGTGTGCTGCCCTACTTGACGCCATGCATCGACTTTGCCAGCTGTCACTTGCCGACCTCCTACCCATTGCTTCCCCACTCTTGCATGTTATATGTTGCGAATATCAACTATTGCAGCTTCCATCTCCTCCTGTTGATTCCCTCCCTCTACGTCCGCTACCACGACCATAGAAGGAGTTTGGCGATCAAAAAACCTCTCGCCATGACCATGGAAGGAGCTTCACCACATCCAACAATCTCTATGAACAAGGTAACCTCCTACGCGACTTTGTCATCAATATCAATCGTCACTTTATATCCTCAATTTCTATTGCTACCAGCAGCTACTTCGATGGAAGGTCCTTCTCCATCATAAACTTCCCTAGAAGAAGGTACCCTCCAATCATGCATCCAAACTTCTCCATCTTTATCTGACGTCACTCCGGTTGGCCCTGCTTATTACAGTAACGATGCCGGAAGCTGCCCTGCCAGTAACCAATGCCCCTTACATTTCTATGACATTTGTTACATGTATATATCATTTCTGTGACATTTCTGTGGCCGAAATAGAAATTTAATATCACTACAACATAATCCATATTATACGTATCTCATTATTCTTCCGTAAGCGTCACGGTGATATCATGCTCAGTTTTTACTTTCAATATAAGTTAACACTAATCTTTCGCCCGTGTAGAGCAGTGAAATTTGTAAGTGCATTAATTCACTATATTAGAATATTTTAGCTTATTCTCACTCACCACCAACCTCCAATAGTTAAGGATACCGATAATATGGGGGTGGCACTTGGTTGTATACCGATAATATAACTCCTCCAAAGATAACATTTTCACGTGTAATTTGCCTTGATAGTATACGCGTAGAAGGTTAGGATAATTTGATGTCTAATATTTTGGGTCTCCTATGATGGAATTTGTAAGTGAGATTTATGATGAATTCGTGATTCATCGCCTTTATTCTTTCATTTTGATTAAAATCTTGGTAAAATAAATGTAAGTATTCACTAATTTTTATTAATTAACATTATAAGTATAATTATTTATATTATATATTTAACACTTATTATACCCAAAATAAAAGAATAAAGAGAAAAAGAAAAATAAAAAGAAAAGAAGGATGGACATAATTACGTACAGACTGATCCTAACCTCGAGACCAGGTCAATATTGACTTGGTTGACAAAATAAATAAGTAGGGGGAGATAAGGATCCTAATTTATACAAATGTCAGAAACTCAAGACCATTAAATGTACATAAATATATTTTCCACATTGTAAATATTTCACTTATTTTACTCACCATCAAGAAAATTCCAAATCAAAATATTTCTTTTACAAAAGTTGTTCACAAAAATATATATTATTTTATAAAAATATCAGTAAAATTATTTAACATAAAAATATACAATGAACCGAAAAGCCGTAAAAGTTGACTTCCGAGGTTCATAACTATTTATAGAAAACTTCAAATGGACCAAACTTACTTTTAAACTTCGTTTTATACTTAATACTATTTATTAAAAATATTAAAAAATATTAGAATAAAATGAGTGAGTTTTGGAGTTTGGGCCATGTTGTATATATGTACTATATGTAGAAACTTCCCGTATTTTTAATTAATTAACCATAAATCCGTTTAACTTAATTTCTTTTCTAAAATTTGTCTAAAAATAAATAGAAAAATATAAAAATATAACTTAAGCTAAAATACCAATAAATCTAGAGGCCACAAAGCCGTTACCTAAATTTTTCGGACCTTATAACTCGGTCATATGGACTCCAAATTGGGCAACTCAATCTTAAATTTTATATTATTTAATTATCTATCAAATGACACTCAGTTCGTTAAAATCGGAGTTAGTATGAAAAATGTGGGTTTCGGTACCGTGTTGGTATAATTGTACAATGTACCGTGATTTTTATAATTCTTTAATATATCAATACTCTATTCTTAAATTAAAAATAATAATAATTTATTTATTTATTTAAGTAATTATTTAATTATATACTTAATTATTTAATAAATTATTTATTTAAATACCTCCTTAGTTAATTACTTAATTATCTATTTAATTATATCTTAGTTAATTTATTTAATCTAATTATTAATTTAACTCATTATTAATTATATTAATTATTTAATTTAATTTATTTTTTCTTTCTCTCTCCTACTTTCCCTTTCCCTCCTTTCTTCCCTGTTTCTATCTTCTCCACGCCGTCGCCTCCCTCATCTCTTCCTCTCCGCCCAACCGCCCAACCTCTAGGCCGTTAGGCCGTTCGCCAACAAACCTCGTGGTGCCTCCTCCACCTCACCGGTGAAGGAACCCGTTTCCTTGGCCCCCAAGCAAACTCCTCTATTTAAGGATCAAACCTCCTTCAACCTCAAGATTATCCACCATTTTCCTCTCCACTTCCCGGTGAGCTCCGAGTCTTCTTCGAGGAGGTGACAGCTCCGAGGGCAATCTCGTCGTAGTGAGGGTCAAGGACGAGTAGTAGCGAGATCTCGTCGGCGTGAGCTCCGCTCCGTCGCGATTCAACCCCCAAATTGTTGTGTGTCGATGTAGTGACCAAGGAGCTCTGTTTGTGATCCAATCCACAGGAAATCACCCATGATTATCTCTGTCTGATTTGTACTTCAGGTCAGAACATTCTTCTTCTGTATCCCAGTTCTCTTTTTAGCCCCCTCAGTTCTCCTTCATTTCGCCAATTTTGATTCAAAACAAATCAAATTCGATACCTCTGATCCGCGATACACCTTTTGAATTCTCACTTCTCATTCTACCTTCATACCTCACCTCCGACCACACACAGTGGACAGAGCTTCGGTTCCTTCTTCCATCGCACCAGAACCACCATTTCATTTTTCCTTGTTGTCTTTGAACTGAGGTTCTCCTCGAGTCGTTAACACTTATAGGATAGATGCTTCATGCCTATGGATCAACCATCATTCGATCTGGTTTCAACTCGCAGCATATGGAGATTATTATCAGAGACCTGCATAAAAAACAAATCATCGCACGCCTAATCTGAGCATCAAAACTAATGAGTTGAGGACAAACCATCGAGTAGCGATTTTCTAGAGAAAGTTGCCTTATCTGCGATCATCTATACAGCTGGAATGTGGCAGAGAAAACTACGCCTCAAAGCACATCGCATGGTTCTCATCACGAACAACAGTACCTGGATTTGAATAACGAAGAACACCATAGCAGGAGAAGCAATAACATCATTGACAGAAAACGAAGAATCTATCGAGAATCACATTCATCTGAATATACATCCGAATCAGACCTAGAGATCTGACATCAAGTGGATATCGATTCATCTGAAGTCGATCGAGAAGAGCCACCAATCTGATTAGACTCGAGATCTGCCTCCAATCGCCATCACTAGGTCCGATCAAGGAGGGGGAACCATCCATACTGTCGTCTAGATCGCCAACTGCCGCACATGGAAAGAACCCGGAAGAAGAACTACAAGGCACAGGAACCGAACGATCGACGCTCCAAATCAGCAGGCCTCGTCACGACACGTGTCATCACCACATCCATCCTCAGCTGCTCGATCGAATTGAATCGAAGGGCCGAACATCTGCCATGTGTTGGTAGGAGATTAAGAACACCACCCCACCGCTCTTCGTGGGCACGTGCGATTGCGCGAGCAAATTGGGATTTTTTTGGGAGGTTTGCACAAATACTTCTACATTCAGTCTCTTCATTCTAGATTTGGAGTTCATTCAGAGTCTGCCAAAGTTTTCAGGAGAGGTGCACGAGGAGCCGATGTTCATCTGTCAGAGTTTGAGGAGTTATGTGTGACCCGACCATATTAGATATCACTTCTGAGGAGATGATGTTGAAGATCTTCCCATTTACACTTCAGGACAGAGCCATGAGATGGCACAGACGATTGAGAAGGCGATTCACTATGTGGGGAGAGCTACGCTTAGAGTTTCTACAGAGATATTATCCCCAGCGTAGAGCAGATATGATACGGTCTTTGATCACAGATTTTTCAGTAGACCCCCAGGAGCCAGTACATGATGCATGCTTGATTTTCTTGACCTCTTGAGGAGATTCCCAGATCATGGATTTTCACTGACTGACCTTATTGAAATTTCCATGAGGGATGACCGCTGATCAGATACCACTGGTAGTTACCTCGTATGGTGGTTCACACCACAGTTCCGACATTGATTTACTTGATGCCATCTCGAGAGCGCTTTCACAACTCTATCTTCACGAGATACATTAGTCGGGATAGCATATGAGGAGGATGCGGTACCAGTTGGGTGTGCCACACTTCATGAGGATATAGTTTCTACACACCAGACCGAGGATATGGATGTTGTACGCCACATATGATACAGGAAATGACTACCACAGTGGAGGTTCTGACCCAGAGTCTGATCGAGTACCCATTGGTTTTCCAGCTGGAGTTCGAGTCGGTCATGTACTTCTCAGTTCACGACTCTTGATATCAGATCTTCTGATATTCCATGACATGGAGGAGCCCACGCTACTACAGCCATCAGTCCAGACATTTCAGTGTCCACTCCCTGATGATTCAGCTTCTACCTTGCGGATACTTCTCTGATTCAGACAGATATCATGACTCAGCCCAGCAGCCACAACTCGATACGAGATACCACATTGCGATGACAGATATAAATAATCCCATATTTGAGCCTTCTCTGCTCCAGATTGATGAGCTAGATCCATTCCATGAGGAGCAGATGGCAGTCAGCACTGTTGCAGCTGGAGGATCAGTTTCAGACAATTCGCCGGCTTCCGCATTGATGACTAGTACCTTTTCCTGTTTCCAGATTGATCAGAGGCAGATTTCAGCTGATGAGGCATTTTGGTGCATAGAGTGGGTACTTGCCAGTAGCGCAGATTTCCCTCTAGATTATGATCCTCCATTTCTCACCGATAATCTTGCATTCCTCCCCGAGGGTTATCTGCAGGAGGATGCCCCTTACGATGTGTACTCGGTTTCACCTTCTGGGAGTGTATCCGATCTGTCGTATCACAAAACTGAGTCTTATGATCTTTTTGATTCTGAGTTTTCTCACCTCGACGACCCTCGTGAGGATGAACCGGTCTTTGAGATATTCGATGATCTATCTGATTTTTCTTCATTATGTGCATCATATATCAGTTTTCTTACGAAGTCTCCTGATCTTGACTTTTCGCACCTTTCTGAGACCATGATTGACGTGGAGGATTCTATTGTTGATCCATATTTCTCCACGTTTGATCCCTTCAGCTCTCCACTTCCATTCCATTCAGATCTTGAGCCAATGATTTCTATTTTGTGCTACCGGATCCCGATCACATCTTCCCATATCTTTATCCGGTAGCCGACACCTGCCTGATTGCCTATTTGGGTGTCTTCATTCACACTATCGATTTTGTCGTAGTTCATTTACCATGATTGTGATGAAAGTACGGTATTCGCCTTACATATGACGTCCTAAACCTTGACACTGCTTTCTCCTAACCTTTGCGTCCAACTAGAGGCGTAAAATCTAGCGCTTCTTGAGAGGCACCTCAACATTATCCACTTTGTATATACGTGTTTCGTCATGATTTGATCTTTGTCTCTTCCGTTTTGTTTACACCCCAGGTCTCGTTTAGGATTATCTTTGCTATACTTAGGATATACCTCATCCTAAGTATAAGGGGGTGTAGGACTCCTGGGTATTCTATTGATTTTTCTACCTCTGTTTTGCTGCCTATACTTAGGGATATTTTACCCTAAGTATAGGGGGGTAGACCCTGTACATCCATCCACTCGGACTTCCCTTCATATACAACTTGATGTACTTAGGACTACTTGATCCTAAGTATAGGGAGAAACACCGAGTCCTCTTCATTCTATTCTTTGATTCGTCGTTGTAGTATACCATTCCTTTTCACTTCCCTATACTAAGCATGAGTTATGTCTTCTTCATCGCTCTTGATTCACTCTGAGGACATCGTTCGATCTAAGTATAGGGGGGTGTCGTATATATTTCATATATACTTTAGCCATAACTCGTACTTTGTGTGAGTGTGTTAAAAATTAAAATGGCTAAAATCCTTTTACCTAAAAATCTATAAAAATTTAAAAATTTTCCTTGTACATAAAATTCTTCTTGCACATACATATATATTTATAAAAATTATTTTTGTACAAATGATTGTAAAAATGATTTGTGCAAATAGTTTGCAAATATTTTGATATCAAAATTATGTATATAGTACAAAATTTTTATAAAATGTATTGAAAAATAAAAAGTTTGCAAAAACCTTGTGTAAATGTGTGTAAATATTTTGCAAAACTTTGTATTCATGCATACACCCATGTTTTCAAACATTTTTCAAAAATTTTGCACATTTTCAAGAATTTTGTAAAATTTTGCATATTTTAAATATTTGTTCAGTTTTTCCAAATCATAGTTGGCATTTAAACTGGCCTGGAATTAAATTGGAAAATGGAGCTTGGTTAAGACCTTAATCCACCTAATTATAAGAGGAACCTTATAGGGCTTAGGATTGATACTTTTTAGGTCCATTTGGGACTTAATTCTTTGAGTCCACTAGGCTATGAGCATATGCCATCTTGATGAGCCTAAGTAGAGCACTTAACAACGCACACATGACTCTCAGAGACAATGGCTTTACTTGCACCATCACTTTACACATAGCTCTCCACGGATGAGGTGGTGAGGAGGCAGTTTCCTTTGGCTTGGGGTAGCATATGAGGGTAGTACATCTAGGCGGAACCTCTCTTCTTCTTATAGTGAAGGAAGTGTGTCTCAACTTGGTCTGGTGGTGATGAAGTCTAAAGACAGGAGTTGTGGATTGCAATAAAGCTTCAAAAGAGGGATAGTCTACTGGCTCAAGAGGAAAAACTCCTTATGTATATATGCTGCACCATGTAGATATGTTGTACATATGCACATAAAAAAATGTGCAAAGAAAGAAATGCTCCAAAAAAGTTGTGGGTCTGATTGAGAATAAAATACCCATCGGAGTGTATATAGTCAAATAAAGCAAAGCTTATGTTACACATGACCATCTCATGAAGCTTGCAATGGGAGACTCAGCTACACTGGTTGGGCTCCCAATGATACATAGCTACACTGGTCATGGTCCATTCTCTTCTTCCCCCTCTTCTTGAGCCGGTTGTACTTGAACTTAGAAGGGAATACCCCGCTCGTCGAGGAAAGAGTTGCTAGACTGAGGCATTAGAGTTACCTTGTTGAGGGGGGTTGTTTCTTTGTCATTTTTAAGGTGGGGAGCTACATATCACTTACACAGTACAAGGAAAGATTCATGGTCATTAGAGTTTGTGTATGTAGACTTGTTTTGATCTAGTTTATTGAGGAGTCTTGACCATAGATTGGTGGAACTTAGAGGCTATTGAGTTTTAAGCTTAAGTCCAAATAAGGTTCCGACAAATTAATAATCCAAAGGTCTGACTGAGCTCCATATTTCAATTTAATGAAGGAAAGTTTAATAATCAACCTTGATTTCTCTTCTTTTTCTTTTCTTTCTCTTTTTCACTTCTTTTTCAAATAAGTGTTTGCTAAGGGACTAGCAAAAGTAAAGTATAGGGGGGTGATGAATCCCCATTCATCACTCTTTATTCTTTTATTTTAGCAAAAAATCTTTGCAAAACACCACGTAGATACTTGTAAATATAATAAATTACCAAACTGCATGCTTTATGTATTAGCATGTTTTTGTGCAAAAATAAAAGAATAAAGAAATAAAGAAAAAGAAGGAAATATTTAAAATAAATATTGAGTGATCTAAACCCAACAGAGGGCCTAATATGGGCCTGATCGTCAAATAAAATAAGTAGAGAGAGATAGGGCCATTCACCATTGTGCATATTTCCTTCTTGATGTATATATTCTATTTTTATAAAAAATATATATATATATATATGTATTTCTCACAACTTGTATATATTTCTAAAAATAAAATAAAAATGAGAAAAATAAAATAAAAATAAAATCATTCTCTCTCCTACCCTTGTACATACCATGTATATATCAATAAATCATCTATTTATTTTATCCTTGTAAATAAATAATAAAAATAAAAAAATATTTTATATTCCAAATTTTATGTTGTAAAAAATAAAATATAAAATTGGGATAATTATACAAAATAAACTAATAAAAATAAAAATTGAAAATACCTATGTATTTATACATGTATATAATATTATATTATGTATATACATTAATTTATTTTTCAAAAAAATAAATAAAAATCACTAAAAAATAATTAAAAAAATAAACATTTTTCATGTTGTAAATATTTTCAAATAAAATATTTTCTATTTCATTTTGAATTTACAAATAATTTCCTAATGCTGAATTCTGATTGGTCCACGGAGGATTGTTGACCCCTGGTCAACTCCCTGATGAATCTCCATTTCATCACCTTTATTCTATCATTTTGGCCTTAAAAACCCCAGCAAATGCATGAAAATAGCATCAATTTGTTCATAATAACATTCATTATTTATTGTATTAATTGTACATAGAATAATGTTTTTAATGCTAAAATTATAGAATAAAGAGAAGAAAAGAAAAAAGGAATAAAATATTGTAAATATTTTATGACCCGAACCCCGAGACCAAGTCCAGCATGGAATTGGTCGACAAGGAATAAAGTAGGGGGAGATAAGGGCCAATAGTACAATAAATACCTCATTTATTTATTCATTTATTTATGCATTTTTGACACCTATTTTGTATATAATTATTCATTCATCAAATAAAGAAACTTTGTCATGAAAGTTGTAGATAATGATGTAAATAAAAATACAAAATTGAGTTTGTGTAAAAATAATACTCAGTGTACATTTTATACCCAGAATAAAAAGCCAAAATCTCAACTTCACAGACCCATATCTTGCAAAGAAAAACTCCAAATCACCCAAACTCACCTTTAATTGCATATAGATTTCCAAGAACTATTTAATAAAATTGGTTTCATAATTTTTGGAGTTCATCTGTGAAAGTTAGGTTTTTGACCTTCATTGTGCAATCTGCCTGATTAAAATATTCAATTTATTCATTGTTCATTATTTTTACAAAATTATATTTTTAGAATTTTGTAAATAATGTATACAAAACATGATATGTAAAATAAAATAAGTATATGAAATACATAGACAAAATAACTATGCTATCTATATGTATATAAAAAAAAGGGATTTTATTATTTTATTCTTTATTCATCTATATTTTTATAATAATGTAAATATTATATCTAATTTCTTAAAAATACAAATCCAAAATAAAAACAAATAAAATACATTAAATAAATAAAGTATATATAATATATAGGTAAACATATACATATACATATTTATTTAAATATGTAAATAAACTCATAAAAATGAAACAAAAATATATCTATAGTCACAAAAATAAGTTATAATTTTATAAAATAAAAAAAATAAAATAATAAAATAAAAATAAACAAATAAAATACATTAAATAAATAAAGTATATATAATATATAGGTAAACATATACATATACATATTTATTTAAATATGTAAATAAACTCATAAAAATGAAACAAAAATATATCTATAGTCACAAAAATAAGTTATAATTTTATAAAATAAAAAAAATAAAATAATAAAATAAAAATAAACAAAATAAAAATAAATACATATAAATATACTTATAAATACATTATTAAAATAAACTCATAATAAAGTACATTAAAAAAATAAATAAAAATCATAAATAAATACTACATTAAATAATAAATTTTTTATAAGCAAAATTTAATTAATTCATTTATTATGTCTAATAATTGAGTCAAGTTCGGGCTGATATGGACCAATCAGAGGCCAGGGAGTGTTGACCTCCGGTCAACTCCCCCCTGCGCCTCTGACTCCCGTCAGACCTGTCCAGTCCCCCTTTTCCTCCATTTTTCCTGCTCGATCTATCGCTCCATTGACAACGATCCCTTCACGGAATTTTCTCCGAGAAGCATCATGATCCTCGCCGCACATTCTATTCGTTTGTACATAGCCTGTACCGCCACCTATTAGCTGATCAATAAGGGCGTCCCCTCATGTTTATAAATAACTCCATCTCCCTCCTCCGAGCTTTTTGGCCATTTCCCTAGCCCTAGAGCCCCAACCGTCGGCCAAGCGTGCATCCAGGTGACAACTGGAGGTCCCCTGAAGGTTGTGGAGGCTCATGGAGGAAGGCGATGCGCCCACGACGACGCTCCGGCAGTCGTCCTGCTCCATGGAGTTCTCTAGGTATAAGAGCTGCGCATTTACGTTTCTTAGGTAGATTTTTATTCTTGCATTTCATTTCTGCATTTTATTTAGCATTTAGATCGTTAGTGTAGCGTAATTTAGTTAAATCGAAGTTCGTCGGAGCTCAGCTCCGGCGACTTCGCCACCATGCCCTTGACTGTTTCCCGACTCGTTTTCACCTTCATCCTGTTCCCCACCGCCTTCTCCGCTTCCAGATCACCTAAACCCAACCAGATCCGCCCCAGATCTGCGAATCGAAGCTCCTCCACCGCCTTCCGCCGGAGCTTCGCCGCCCATCGTCATCCTCTTGCTTCCAGCTTCAAACCCCGGGTCGAGGAGAGAGACCTCGAGCCCCTCTACCTTTCTGTGCAGGTTAGGCACGCTAAAAAGCACCAGGAGATGAATCACAAGCTCGCGGAGGTACCTGGAGCCCCATTTCTTCTCCGAGCTCGTGGCGGCGCTCCAGCGTACCTCTGGCCGATCCAAGACCTCCAGCAGTTAGAGCAGCCCTCCAGGAAGCCCATGGGACCTTCAAGAGCGGCAAAGACCGGCGGAGGTGCGTGATATCATCGGAAGAAGCTTGCCCCAACGAGCGTTCTTCCCTGTTCGTCCAGCCATCGCCTCCGCCGTTGGATGAAGATGAAGGTCCAGATTGAAGATCAGCCGTCGGATCACGCATGCATCAACCGTCCGATCTCGCCTAGAGATGTAATCCTCACCGTGGATCCGCGAAGCGTCATCAGGCGCTGAGGAGACGACACGTGGATAAGTGAATCGATCGCAACCGTCAGATCTAGCGCCTTTGGGGGTAATTTTCACGTATACCCCCGCTTTTTATTATATTTAATTTTTAATCTTGTAAAATAAATGTGACATTGTAAATAAATTGTAATTTTTGCTGAAGGGATCCTGAAGTTTATAGAATTACAAATTGGTCCCTCCGCGCCTCACTTGCAATCCCACGCGAGGCGCGTGATTTTTGCACTTTAGCCCTGGCACATTTTGTAATTTGTAAAATAGTTCCATAAATTTAAATAAATATTTAATCCTGTAGGTATTTTTGCACTCCATCCCCTGTCTTTATTTTTATTTGCAAAAATGCCCTTGCTAGGCTGTTTAATTTTTGTGTCTTTATCTATTTATTAAAAATACCTATGGTGCTCCTAAAAATTCAGCAAAATTAGGATAGATGCTTCATGTAGTGTTCTTCCACACCTATATTTTATTTTACATTTTTGCATTTTTCCTAATTATTAAAAATAAAAAAGGAGCCCTTTTTGTACTGTTTAAATTAGAAAATACAAAAAAATATAAAATGTTTTTGAAAAATTCTAAAAAAATTATATATGGTATATTTATATATATATTGAGTCCAGAAAATGAAAAACCCTAAAAACAGAAAGAGAAAATATAAAAATTTCAAGAAGATCCAAAATCCTAAAAGAATATAAAAACCCTTGAAAAACACCAAAAATATGTTTTCTTATTTTATAATTATCTATATATTATTATTTACATATTAAAATTAATTTGGGTTATTTTTGGATTTATTTTATATTTTAAAAAAAACCAAATTAGTTTCGGCCTATTTAATTAGTTCCATATGAGGGACATTTTTGAATTAAAAATACATAAAAATTAGAAAAATCCCGAAAAATAACAAAAAAATATAAAAATATAAAAAAAGCCAAAAAATATTATATCTCATATTTATATATATTGAGTATTTACATAAATATATATATATATCCATTTACTATATTTCTCTCTCTCCTCTTATACATATCTCTTTATATATAATATATATATATTATATAATTAAAAAATATAAAATCTAAAAACTAAATAAAGATCATAAAATCAAAAAATAATACTAAAAAAATATAAAATTAAAAACCCACAAAAACAATAAGAAATGGACATGAAAAATGAATTGAATAATTGTACAACAAATTTCACCATACAACCTTTCGCCTCCCAGTGTTCGACCTCTACTTGTGCTTACACCTATACACATTTGCATGTAGAGTTATAATAAATTTTAACTCCACATTTTTGGATATTCATTGTATATATTTATTGTGGGTTAATTGTTGATTGATCGAGGTCTTTTGTCGGTCGCCTCAGCGATTGTGTTCCCGCTTTGTGTGGAATGCAAGACCGATAGAAAACCTCTGCCATCAAATGGCGCCGTTGCCGGGGAGGCAACTGATTTTGTATGATTTTGTGTGGTTTTCATTTATTCATTTAATTCTTTGCTCATGTCCATCATATATTTATTTATTTGTTTGATTTTTATTTTTATTTGACATTATTTGATTGACTGTTCTGACCCATCTCCTTTCTTTGTCTTTGATGTGAGGGACCACCAAGCGAAGGAGGACCTCCTAGGAGGACCAGTGCACCCAAGCAAGGCAGAGTTGGCTCTTCTACACTAGCCAACAGGAGAGAGCATCAATAGCAGATGAAGGAGAATTTTTGGAGGGCAGTCTCATTTTATGCATTTTATTATGTATATTTATGTGAGAGAGAGACACTGAGAATTTTGTAATAATACATGACTCTCACAGGTACACTTCGACTCCCGAGGTCCAGTGCCTGAGGGATTGTTCCCTTGGGGGCCTCGATGATTTTGACGCCTTTTCTTTTCCTTATTTTATTTTTATTATTCTTTCGTGTGAATGAGCCTTAACTTAGGAGTTGCTTGACTCGGTAGCTAGGTCCAAACATTAATAAGAATGCATGTTCCTATAGTATACTTCGTATGGATCTAGCTAAACTTAAACAAGCCGTTCATTTGTCTCTTAGCCCTTGTGCCACAACGAGCCCCGCAAAGAGCTTTCTCCTAAACTCAAGTGTGTTGAGCAGAGGAGGGGTGAGCCAAGACCGGACTTTTTGGGCTAAAGATGAATGAGCGACTTATGGTTCTTCCCGATAATAGCAATTTCTGAACCTAGGGCGATTTCTTCTGCTTGCATTTGCATATAGCATAGGTTTCAAATTCTATTATGCATCCCGTATGGACAGAGCTCGAGGCACTGTAAGTCTTCTTCCTTAGCATGCATCATCGATTTCCGACTTGCATGGCTTTTCCGATCTTCTCCCTCTATTTTTGCCAACCTAGGATGCTTAATGGAAATTGGAACCTCGATAGGCACGTGCATTGAAAATACCCAAAAAAATGATAACCTAAATAAAATAGGGACTGTTAACTCTATTGGACCTAAAAATAAAACATAATGGATTCCTTGTCTTGGGGAGAGCAACCCCCTCATTGTATACGTTTTAAAGTGCTTACGTACACACTAAGGAGTAGAGCCCAAATCCCATCAAGCCTCTTAAAGTGTTTGTACAACTTTGTGATTCTCACCTCACTCTAAAACTGAAAAGATAAATGACCGTCACCTGACGGTCTTCACTGTGTTGAGTAGGTGAATTGGGGGTTTGCCTTGTGTCTTGATTGTGACTTGGAGTCCATTATGCTTTTCTTTCATTATTAGAGTAGTAAGTCCCGTCCGTGTGAGTCATGCATTTTTTATCTTTGAGTCTCTCTACCTCTCTTATACATATACCTCTTCATTTGCATTGAGTCGTGATATTGGCGCTTGAGCTCAATCATTTCTTCGCCAAGCCCTTCATTTCCCTCTTCTTCACCATCTTCTTCGTATCCACTGTACCATCCCCATCTTCTCTGGTTCGAGGAGAGCCTGCTCTTCGGACCAACATTTTGACGGTGTTCCCGCCCTGGGTGGAACACCCAATTTTGTCTGTGTCTCGATCTTCTCGCCCGCCCTCCTCGTCCCCTCTGTATCACTCTTCTTTCATCCATGATATTGGCACATAAGCTCAATCAACTTCTCCACTCTAGTATGTTACCCTTCTGATCCACCTTCCTTGTGTACCCCGTATCACCTCTCCCTTCACCCGGAAATGCTGTGCACATCGATAGCCCGCATCGAGGATTCCATGATTACCTTGATTATCTGTGTAAGACGGGCCAATGATGTTGAGGATGCTGAGATTGATTTGGTGGATTTAACTTTGGATACATGCATACGAGCGTATTGAGGATTTTTGATGATGCATAGAGCATAGGTGTGATGCATTATTGAGGAATTTTAGTTCTCGCACACCGTATGAGTATTGATTGATCTATCTATTTTTAGATTCCACCCATCTTGATTTTGATGATTGAATGATTATTCTGACTTGGAGTACCTGATAAAGGTGTGCGGATCCTGCATGATCTCTCATCTTCTTGATTAAACCCTCCTTGATCTCCTGACTCTTTGATCCACCTATGGCACTTTGAGGATTCCCGATAATATTGTGCCATCTCAACCAGATTGGATTGACCCGAGGGATGTTTTGTGATTGACCTGATGATTGTCTCCCTCACATGATCTTATGCCCTCCGGATGATTGAATGATTGAATGCTTTTGAGGACCTGAGATTCTATGCCAGCATTCCCACGACCTACATTGATCTAGCTCGCATTCCTCCCTGAGAACTATTTGCGGGAGAATGCGACAATTTCTAGGACTGCAGTTTCATACACTGCTTTGGTCGCCATCTTGATGGGACCCGAAACCGAGTCAGATGATATGCTTGATTGGCCTCCCCCGATGATTGTGTACCTGACCTGTCAGTCCACGAGGCCAATATACTAGACTCATCTGAGACTGCTCTCCTCGACGGTCCTCGCAAGGATGAGCTCTTTTCTGATTATTCCTTGACTAGCTCGTAGCTCCCCGAGGGTTATCTGCGGGAGATTATGACATATTTTCGATCTGCCTAGTCTCTACCGCTGGTAGCTGATTTGTCGACTACTGAGATCACTATGTGGGTCCGTCTAATGGATCCGGCTCCTTCGAGCCCTTCTCTCTCCTTGACGACCCCCGCAAGGTAGAGACACATTCTGACTATTCCTTGCCTAGATTGCAGTACTCTCCGAGGATTATCTGCGGGAGACTGCGACACTCTCTTTACGCTCGGTTCCCACTGCTGACTATGTCTCCGATCTGCGGAGCACGGAATCAAGTCGTCTGATATACATGATTTTCGGTCTCATCTTGAGTTGCCTATCCGATCTGTGGATCATGAGACCCATCTGATTAGACTCCTTTGAGTCTGCTCGCCTTGACGGTCCTCGCAAGGTTGAGCTCCTGATATCTGCTATTTTCATGCCTAGCTAGCAGCACGTTCCCCAATGGTTATCTGCGGGACGCTGCCGCATTCTTTAGATTTTCTGGTCTCTTCTACTGGTAGCTGATATGTCATCTACCAGGACCGTACCTGATGATCCATCTGATGGATCAGGCTCCTTTGAGCCCGCTTACCTTGACGACCCTCGCAAGGGTGAGCTTCTGTTCTGATTATTCATTGTCTAGCATGTACTACTCCCCGAGGGTTATCTGCGGGAGAGTACATCATTTTCTAGGTACTCGGCTTCATTTCTGGTGTCTCCCATTTGGTGGAGCACGAAGCTGGGTCTTCTGACTTGTATACTCGGTCTCCTCCCTGGTTGTGTCTCCTGTCTGTAGGAGTACGGAGCCGAGTACTCTGATTATTCTCTGATTTTGCTCACCTTGAGGACCCTCGCAGGAGTGAGCCATGTATTGTGTTGTTCGGTGTATTCTTGTAACTTTCAGACTATATCACCACCGCGCATCACACAGTCTCATATTCTTTATTTCCGATCTATCTGAGACCATGATTGATCGGAGGAGTCTGTACTGCTCTTTCTTCCTCCCGATCTTACGGTATCGGCTCCGTTCCCTCATGTTGACCCTATGAGCCGATTTACTGCTTCATGCTACCGAACCCGATATCTATCCTTTCCGATCTGTTTGTCCCCGGTAGCTGACACCCAACTGATTGCAGATTCGGGTGTATTTTCACCTTCTGACTGCGTCCTCGTTCTCACAGGGAGACGACGACATGAGTACGGTATTCACTGGTCAGATACCGTCCTGTACTTCACCTGTTCTTCACCTCTTGTATATATGTGTTTTGTCTATTCCTTCTTTCTCCTGCATGTTATGTGTGCCCTAGATCAGTCGCCATATCTTTGTGTCTACACTTAGGATGTACCTTGTCCTAAGTATAGGGGGGTACACAACGCGTTGTTCTTTCCTTGTTCAGTTTTGTCACTCCTGTTGTTGCTTATACTAAGGGATATCCCACCCTAAGTACAGGGGGAGTGATGCGTATATTTTCCACGATCTTTTCATCTATCTGTATATATCTATCTTTTCTTCTTTTCTTCTTTTCCTTTTCATATTTCTTTATCTAAATAAGAGGTGTCGCCCCTTTGTGTCAGTTTCCTGTACTTAGGACGCACTTTGTCCTAAGTATAGGGGGGTGCACCCCTGATTTGTTCATCTGTTTATTCCCACCCTTGATCCTCCCTACCTTGTGTACAGTCTGCTATACTGAGGATTACTTGATCCTAGGTATAGGGGGGACGGTCAACTTCTCATTCGTTCATTTCTTATTTGTATATTCTTTAGACTTTTCTATACTCAGTACGAGCTATGTCTTCTCCTTTTTTTTCCGATCTATGAGGACATAGCTCAAGCTAAGTATAGGGGGGTCGTATATACTATGTATATACTTTAGCCATAACTCGTACTTTCGTATTCTCTTAATAATATGGCTAATAATTCTTTAAAATTCATTAAAAACACCCTTAATAAAAAGATGCGATTATTCCTCAAATTCTTTTGGTATTTACTGATTAATAAATCAGGTGAAAATATTTTTTGCAAAATGTTTGAAAAATAGTTTGAAAATCATTGTGAACATTTATTGAAAACTATTTTGAAAACGTTTTGTTACATGTTTTCAACCTTTGTAAAAATGTGTGGTTTGTAAAAATTCATTTTCTTTGTGTGAAATAAAATGTTTGAAAAATGATTTGCAAATGGTTTGAAAAATGGTTGCAAAATTATTTTGAAAAATCTATAGTTCAAATGTGTGTACATGTTTGTAAAAATGTTTGTAAAAATTATTTTGGACTATAGTTTTCAAAAATTGTTTGTAAATTTTGTGTCAAATAAGTTTGAGGAATAGATACATCTAATTAATAAAAAATAATAATAAAATAAAAAAAATTATTAATTAATTATTATAAGTAAAAATAAAAATAAATAAAATTCTTTAAGTGTACATATATACCTATAAATAAAAACTACATTGTAAATTCTTAATTCCTGTAAAATAAAGCGGCACGCCCGTGTAAATAGTTGTACATATTTTATACTTTGAGTGCAAAAATTATTTTATTTGCAAAAATTCTTTGTGTAAAAATTCTTCTCTTTGTTTTCAAATTCTTTGAAAAATTGCATTATTCTTTGCATATTTGTAAATAGCATTTGCATAACATTTATATTCTTTCATTGAGCTTGATGATTGAACTAGTCTAATAAAGTCGAAGATTGGGGCTTGGGTAGACCTTACCGCACTTAACTGCACTAGAACCTTATGGGAACTAGGTTTAAGGCACTTCAGGTCTATTCAGACTTAATTCTTTGAGAAATCATGGCTAGGTTCAAGTCACCCCAGTGGACTAACTAGAACTTTTCGAAACACATGTATGACTCTTGTCGGCCATGACCTAACTTGGACACTTGCACCTTTCACTTGGCTCAACTCAGTTGGAGTGGTGAGGGGGTTAGATTTGCCAGTCTGAGACGCACACGGGTGGAAACATTCGTCCTCGTCTAGGGAGGGAAGTGCACCCCAACCTGGTCCAGTAGCCATGAGGTCTAACGACAGGAGAGTGTGGGTTGCAATAATGCTTCAAAAGAGGGATAGTCTTCTGGCTCAAGAGGAAAAAGTCCCTATGTAAATGCTGCTGTAAATAGTATGTTGAAAAAAAACTCCAAAAAAGTGGACAGGCTTGTAAATAAAAAATATAAGTGCCTGCCGGAGTATGTAAATATGTTGTATAGAAAATAAGCAAGCTTGAGCATCAAAGTTATACTATGTGAGCCTGCAGCTGGATGACTTGACTACACTGGTCTTGCATCCCAGGATAGGTAGCTGCACTGGCTACCGTCCATTCTTTTCTCTACCTCCTCCTCTTGAGTTGGATGCCACTTGAACTTAAAAGGGAATACCCCGCTCCTCGAGGAAAGAGCTGTTGGATTGGGGAATCATTGGGTTGTCATTCTGGAGAAGCTAGTCTCTTTGTCATTTCAGTTGGGGAGAGCCACTATCACTTACACTGTATAAGTCAGCTTCATAGTCATAAGGGTTTGCGTATGATATAGTCTAGTTCTAACCTGGCTATTGAGGTAATTTGAACTGAGTTCTGTGACTCTCGAAGGCTGTTGTGTTTTAAATCTGGTTCCCGACTAGGTTCCACACACATTTACACACCAAGGTCTAACCTGAGCTCCAAACTTTGATGTTGTACATATGAGTTTAATAATCATGATCAATTCAATTTATTCTTTACATTCTTTATTTTTGCTTTTTCTTTTCTTCATTCTTTGTTCTTTTTGTACTTATTGCATAAGTATTTGCTAGGGACTAGCAAAGGCAAGTATAGGGGGGTGATGAATCTCCATTTCGTCACCTTTATTCTATCATTTTGGCCTTAAAAACCCCAACAAATGCATGAAAATAGCATCAATTTGTTCATAATAGCATTCATTATTTATTGTATTAAATGTACATAGAATAAGGTTTTTAATGCCAAAATTATAGAATAAAGAGAAGAAAAGAAAAAAGGAATAAAATATTGTAAATATTTTATGACCCGAACCCCGAGACCAAGGCCAGCATGGAATTGGTCGACAAGGAATAGAGTAGGGGGAGATAAGGGCCAATAGTACAATAAATACCTCATTTATTCATTCATTTATTTATGCATTTTTGACACCTATTTTGTATATAATTATTCATTCATCAAATAAAGAAACTTTGTACATGAAAGTTGTAGATAATGATGTAAATAAAAATACAAAATTGAGTTTGTGTAAAAATAATACTCAGTGTTCATTTTATACCCAGAATAAAAGCCAAAATCTCAACTTCACAGACTCATATCTTGCAAATAAAAACTCCAAATCACCCAAACTCACCTTTAATTGTATATAGCTTTCCAAGAACTATTTAATAAATTGGTTTCATAATTTTTGGAGTTCATCTGTGAAAGTTAGGTTTTTGGACTTCATTGTGCAATCTGCCTGATTAAAATATTCAATTTATTCATTGTTCATTATTTTTACAAAATTATATTTTTAGAATTTTGTAAATAATGTATACAAAACATGTACATATTGAAATTAAAATAAAGCAAAAAAGAATTTGTAAAATAAAATAAGTCTATGAAATACATAGATAAAATACCTATGCTATCTATATGTATATAAATAAAAAGGGATTTTATTATTTTATTCTTTATTCATCTATATTTTTATAATAACGTAAATATTATATCTAATTTCTTAAAAATACAAATCCAAAATAAAAACAAATAAAGTACATTAAATAAATAAAGTATATATAATATATAGGTAAAATACCTATAAGTATACCTACAAATACATATACATATTTATTTAAATATGTAAATAAACTCATAAAAAATTAAACAAAAATATATCTATACTCACAAAAATAACTTATAATTTTATAAAATAAAAAAATAAATAAATAAAATAAAAATAAACAAAATAAAAATAAATACATATAAATATACTTATAAATACATTATTAAAATAAACTCATAATAAAGTACATTAAAAAAATAAATAAAAATCATAAATAAATATTACATTAATTAATAATTTTTTTATAAGCAGAATTTAATTAATTCATTTATTATGTCTAATAATTGAGTCAAGTTCAGGCTGATATGGACCAATCAGAGGCCAAGGAGTGTTGACCTCCGGTCAACTCCCCCCTGCGCCTCTGACTCCCATCAGACCTGTCCAATCCCCCTTTTTCATCCATTTTCCCGCTCGATCTATCGCTCCATTGACAACGATCCCTTCACGGAATTTTCTCCGAGAAGCATCATGATCCTCGCCGCACATTCTATTTGTTTGTACATAGCCTGTACCGCCACCTATTAGCTGATCAATAAGGGCGTCCCCTCATGTTTATAAATAACTCCATCTCCCTCCTCCGAGCTTTTTGGCCATTTCCCTAGCCCTAGAACCCCAACCGTCAGCCAAGCGTGCATCCAGGTGACAGCTGGAGGTCCCCTGAAGGTTGTGGAGGCTCTTGGAGGAAGGAGATGCGCCCACGGCGACGCTCCGACAGTCGTCCTGCTCCCTGGAGTTCTCTAGGTATAAGAGCTGCGCATTTACATTTCTTAGGTAGATTTTTATTCCTGCATTTCATTTCTGCATTTTATTTAGCATTTAGATCGTTAGTGTAGCGTAATTTAGTTAAATCGAAGTTCGCCGGAGCTCAGCTCCGGTGACTTCGCCACCGTGCCCTCGACTGTTTCCCGACTCGTTTTCACCTTCATCTTGTTCCCCGCCGCCTTCTCCGCTTCCAGATCACCTAAACCCAACCAGATCCACCCCAGATCTGCGAATCGAAGCTCCTCCACCGCCTTCCGCCGGAGCTTCGCCGCCCATCGTCATCCTCTTGCTTCCAGCTTCAAACCCCGGGTCGAGGAGAGAGACCTCGAGCCCCTCTACCTTTCTGTGCAGGTTAGGCGCGCTAAAAAGCACTAGGAGACGAATCACAAGCCGACGGAGTACCTGGAGCCCCATTTCTTCTCCGAGCTCGTGGCGGCGCTCTAGCGTACCTCTAGCCGATCCAAGACCTCCAGCAGTTAGAGCAACTTTCTAGGAAGCCCATGGGACCTTCAGGAGCAGCAAAGACCAGCGGAGGTACGTGATATCATCGGAAGAAGCTCGCCCCGACGAGCGTTTTTCCTTGTTCGTCCAGCCATCGCCTCCGTCGTTGGATGAAGATGAATACCCAGAGACTGAAGATCAACCATCGGATCACGCATGCATCAGCCGTCCGATCTCGCATGGAGATCTAATCCTCACCGTGGATCCGCGAAGCGTCATCGGGCGCTGAGGAGACGACACGTGGATAAGTGAATCGATCGCAACCATCGGATCCAACGCCTTTGGGGGTAATTTTCATGTATACCTCCGCTTTTTGTTATATTTAATTTTTAATATTGTAAAATAAATGTGACGTTGTAAATAAATTGTAATTTTTGCTGAAGGGACCCTGAAGTTTATAGAATTACAAATTGGTCCCTCCGCGCCTCACGTGCAGTCCCACGTGAGGCGGGTGATTTTTACACTTTAGCCCTGGCGCGTTTTGTAATTTGTAAAATAGTTCCAGAAAATTAAATAAATATTTATTCCTGTAGGTATTTTTGCACTCCATCCCCTATCTTTATTTTTATTTGCAAAAATGCCCCTGCCAGGCTGTTTAATTTTTGTGTCTTTTATCTATTTATTAAAAATACCTATGGTGCTCCTAAAAATTCAGCAAAATTAGGATAGATGCTTCATGTAGTGTTCTTCCACGCCCATATTTTATCTTACATTTTTTGCATTTTTCATAATTATTAAAAATAAAAAAGGAGCCCTTTTTGCACTGTTTAAATTAGAAAATACAAAAAAATATAAATTGGTTTTGAAAAATTCTAAAAAATTATATATGGTATTTTTATATATTTTGAGTCCAGAAAATGAAAAACCCTAAAAATAGAAAAAGGAAATATAAAAATTTCAAGAAGCTCCATAATCCTAAAAAAAATATAAAAACCCTTGAAAAACACCAAAAATATGTTTTCTTATTTTTAAATTATCTATATATTATTATTTACATATTAAAACTAATTTGGGTTATTTTTAGATTTATTTTATATTTTTTTTAAAAAAAACCAAATTAATTTCGGCCTATTTAATTAGTTCCATATGAGGGACATTTTTGAATTAAAAATACATAAAAATTAGAAAAATTCTTAAAAATTAGAAAAATCCCGAAAAATAACAAAAAAATATAAAAATATAAAAAAGCCAAAAAAATTATATCTCATATTTATATATATATTGAGTATTTACATAAATATATGTATATATATATATCCATTTACTATATTTCTCTCTCTTCTCTTATACATATCTCTTTATATATAAATATATATCTATATTATATAATTAAAAAATATCAAATCTAAAAACTAAACAAAGATTATAAAACCAAAAATAATACTAAAAAAACATATACAATTAAAAACCCACAAAAACTATAAAGAATTGGACATGGTCATTGAATTGAATAATTGCACCACCAATTTTCACCACATCACCATTCGCCTCCCAGTGTTCGACCTCTACTTGTGCTTACACCTATACACATTTGCATGTAGAGTTATAATAAATTTTAACTCCACATTTTTGGATATTCATTGCATATATTTATTGTGGGTTAATTATTGATTGATCGAGGTCCTTTGTCGGTCGCCTCAGCGACTGTGTTCCCGCTTTGTGTGGAATGCAAGACTGATAGAAAACCTCTGTCATCACTCCCCCATGGACCACATCTTCGCAGATCTCGGTTTTGACCCGATTTCTCCAAATATTCCTGCCGTGATCCGACCTCCGTCTCCTTAAACCTCGGGCTCCGATTGTCAAGCAAAGATCCATGATCCACGCCCGCCATCTCATCTAAGAGTCCGTGCCTCGATCAGCGTGCCCGGCTCCCATCTTCTCGGACCCCTGCTAGTATAAGATCTGACCTGGAGCTGCCATTTCACGCATCTTTGGCCATCGTTTCTGACTCCCAGGACCTCCATTCCCTTGCCTTGAGTGACAATGATCTTGAGGGAGTGTTGCAATGAGGAACGAGGTGCTCTAGCCCTAGATCCGACGATACACGCTGCCGTGCTCGAGCCTCTGGAGGCGTCGCTCCATTGAGGCGAGGATCCCAGGAGGACCAGGACCTCCAGCCCAGATGTTTTCGAACATCAGGTACCTTCATTGGCCCTTCGCTTTGCTCAAATTCCCAATCTTAGATTTCCGACCGCTGCCCTTCACCGACCATTTCCCATCGCTCCGATCACTCATTTCCCACTCCGACCGCACCTACAACTTCACGAGACTCCTCTCCACATTCTTCGCCCAGTCACTCCCCGTGGTTCGCCCCAGAACCGGGCATCGACTCTCCTCCGCCGCCGCTCACCGGAGAGCATTGCCCCGCCTCCTACATCCACCCACTTCGCCCGCTAATGGGTCGAGGCAGTTTTTCCTCGACCCAACATTCTTCTTGTGCAGGAATCACAGGAAAATGGGCCTCGTCTGGAGATCATATCATTGAAGCACAGAGCTCCAGGTCTTCCTCGTCGCCGGGGGTCCTCTAGGTCCTCCCGCCCCCCATCGGAGCATTCCCTCAACTGCGGAAGACCGTCAGCTATCTTTTCCCCATCCTAGCAGCACCGGAGGAGCCCTCCACCACGCGTATTGGCCGGACGAAGTTCACCGGCGACCAGTTCTTCCAGAGTCCTCCTCCACCGTTCGATCGAACTCATCCTCCAGTTCAGATCTCATCCATACATCTGCGTGAAGCTAGCAGCCATCTGATCCATCTTAGGATCTCATCTGGAGCGTCGATCATCGAAGGGGTATCGTGCAATCTCAGCCATTGGATCTCAAGCGAGACCCCCTTCAACTGTTTGATCTTAATAATAAGGGTAAATTTCACTTAGGCCCTTCGCACTTTTCATATTTCAGTTAGTCCTGTAAATACGTGTCTTAGTTGTTTTTAATCTGGGTAATTTGCACTTTGGACCTTTGAGTTTTAGTATTTGCATTTTAGTCCCTCCGATTGTGATATACGTATTTCATCACGTGAGTTTCTGGGAAATTTGCATGTATAGGGCTTGGGTTTATTGAATGTTATGGTTTGAACTTTTAGCTTAAATATTTGCATATATGCCCCTGTGTGTGCTGGATTAGAACATGTGCGGATTTTAATGCGAAAATTACACTGAGCCCCCTATATTCTTCGTATGTGTTACATTTAAGCCCTAGAACTTGTTTTATTTACATTTAGGTCCATCTGTGCTGTGCCTCTTTTATGATTGAATAAAATATCAAATTAATTCCAAATCTCTTGAAATTTAGAAACGTGGCCCCTTTCATTGTGTAAAAACATTAGTGAATTTTTGGGACATTTTTGTTTTGATTTTTTATTTTTAAAAATTAAAAAACCCCTCATTTTTGCTACTGTCTACATTTAAAAATCAACTAAAAATATTAAAAAGCCTCCAAAAATTCTAAAAAAAATTGCGTCTGTTTGTTTTTTTGTCTTTTTGCTTAAATCCCTTTTTGTTGTATTTGGACTTATAAAATCCTTAAAAATTGAAAAACCCTAAAAAACTCATAAAAATCGTTAAAAATTCTATAAAATTTTAAAAAAATGCAATTTCTTTTCCTGTAGTTTAGTTTTTACTTGTAGGCTTTCTTAAAATTGTCTCCAAAGTTTTAGAGGCTATTTTTATATTTTTAAATAGCCTTTCAAATCTGGCCGCATAATAATTTCTATTTTCTATCTTATTCTAATTTTATAGAATCAACTAAAAAATATAAAAATATGAGAAACTACCAAAAACACGAAAAAATTATAAAACCCAAAAATGTTTTTATTGTTATTTTCTGGCTTGATTTGTGTTGTTAAATAATTTGTTGAGTGTGCCCTTTTTGGCTTTGCTTTATATTTTCTTCATAATTAAAAAAATCACAAAAAAAAATAAAAGCCCATTAATACACCAAAAACATTTCCTTCTCTTTATTTGATTTTTTGACTACTTCGTAGGCTTTTTAAGCCAATCTATGCTCCTTGTGTTTGACCCTAGTCGCTATACCAGGTTAAATAAAAATAGCGAGACTGCTATTCGACTTCATTGTTTGATTACTTTATTTGGTGGTCTTAGTTTTCTTGTTGAGTCCGACTCGAGGGGTTGATGTCGCAACGACCCTTGATATCTATCTCGCTTAGTCTCTCAGTTTTTCGGCTCATCGCAACCAACAACTCCTAGACCTCAACACCATCAGAACAAGTTGAGGCTCACTTCCTTCACTAAGGGTTCGTTTGGTTGCATGGTTGGGCATGGTTGGGTACTATTCACAGGGCTGGGTGAATAGTAAACTGTGAGGAGGAAGTACCCCTGTGAATAGTACCCAACCCAACCCAACCCTGCCCAACCCGGCAACCAAACGAACCCTAAAAGAAGACGAGAGGTTCCTCCTAGAAGTACTACCCTCGTATGTTACCCCAAACCAAAGGAAACTGCCTCCTCACCACCTCATTCGTAGAGAGATATGTGTAAGGTGATGGTGCAAGTAAATCCATTATCTGTGAGAGTCTTGTGTGTGTTGTTAAATATTCTACTTAGGTTCATCAAGATGATATGTGATCATATCCTAGTGGAGTCAAAGAATTAAGTCACTAATGGACCTGAAAAGACTCAAAGAATCATAGTTACTCTTAGAATTAAGTGGATTAAGCTCTTAACCAAGCTCCATTTTCCAATTTAATGCCAGGCTTGTTTAAATGTCAATCTATGATTCAAAAGAATGTACAAGTATATACGAAAATCTCTTTATGCAAAGTTTTTGAAAATGTGCAAAATTTTCGGAAAATGTTTGAATATATGCATGGATGCAGAAGTTTTGCAAACTATTTATATATTTACACAAGGGTCTTTGCAAACTTTTATTTTTCAAACATTTTACAAAAACTTTGTACTACATACATAGTTTTGAGATCAAAAAAATATTTACAAACTTTTTACAAAAAAAACATTTTTACAAACATTTGCACAAAAATAATTTTTTATAAATAGCTATGTATGTGCAAGAAAAAAATTTATGTACAAGAAATTTTTTAAAATTTTTATGATTTTTAGATAAAGGATTTTAATCATTTTATTTATTAACACACTCACATAAAGTACTAGTTATGGCTAAAGTATATATGTAATATATACGACACCCCCTATACTTAGCTCGAACGATCTCCTCAGAGTGAATAAAGAGCAATGAAGAAGAAGACATAACTCGTGCTTAGTATAGGGCAGTGAAAAAGAATGCTATACTACAACGACGAATCAAAGAATCGAATGAAGAGGGCTCGGTGTTTTCCCCTATACTTAGGATCAAGTAATCCTAAGTATAGCAGACTGTACATAAAGGGAAGACCGAGTGATAGAATGTACATGATCTACCTCTACTATACTTAGGGTAAAATATCCCTAAGTATATGCCGCAAAACAGAGGTAAAAAGAATCAAAAAAATAATAGAGTCTGACACCCCCCTATACTTAGGGTAAAGTGCACCCTAAGTATAACATAATCACAAGACGCAGATGGGGTGCGATACTAAAGAATGAAATGATATGGACATCTAGATCTATACAAGGTAGAAGATAGTGATAATCAGGCATGAGATGCAACTGATGTGAGTCAAAGACCACATCTCATGCAAAATGAATCGGGACGACGTCAACGATCAACGTCTCATGATCTAGATATGGTTTAAGACGTTGATCGTTAACACAAAAGGTGGACTCAGATGACATCTCAGATATGTCGATACTACCATTGCCATGCACCTTTCGGACCAAGTATGGTCACTTCCACTAACTCTGCAATTTCCCTGAAAATAATCTAAGCTTGGCATCAAAAAACTATACTCTTTGATCTGGCTCAAACTGCTTATGGTTGATGTGAGAATAATGCCATATCTTTGCTTGCTCCTTATATTATAGGATGCTTGAAAAGGATGTATCACTAAGCTCCTCCAGTGCTGCCAATTCGACCTTCCTTTGATCACCTATACTCACTAGATCCAATAATAGATTTGTGACAGCCCAAAGTGACTTGTGCTTAATCTCCACAGGTAAATGGTAGGGCTTGCCATAAACGAGATAAAAAGGAGATGTATCCAAAGGAGTCTTGAAGGAAGTCTGATATGCCAACATGACCGAGTCCAAAAGCAGTGACCAATCCTTTCGGTCTGGACGGACTACCTTCTGCAATATCGTCCTGATATCCCTATTCGATACTTCAGCAAGACCATTGGTCTTAGGATGATATGGAGTGGTAACTCGATGGTCTATGCTAAACTCGCTAGCAAGGCCTTTACCTTAACGTTTATGAAGTGAGACCGCCATTAGATATCAATACTCTAGGCACCCGAACCGTGAAATGATATTCTTCCTCAAAATTTTGCAAACAGTCCTAGCATCTGCGGTTCGGGCGGGAATGGCCTCAACCCAACGACTCACATAGATAACAACCAACAAAATGTACTCGAATCCCTGACTCTTAGGGAATGGACCCATGAATATCGATGCCCCATGCATCAAAATCCTCACAGAAGTGAATGGGCTACATCAGCATCATATCACATTGTCCACATGTGCCCATCCTCTTACAGTCAATACATCTCTTCACGAATTCATCAGAATCCTTGAAGAGAGTAGGCCACCATAGGCTGAATTGGAAGCACTTTCAGTGTTGTTCTCCTCCTAGAGTGATGTCCTCCAGCCTCAAGCTTGTGGCAGTATGTGAGGACACTATGATGCTCCTCTTGAGGAAAGCACCGATGTGGGATCCTCCTAATGGTAAGACTTGGCCTTCGCAAGGAAGGTCTAAAGTCGCTGCTCGGGCCAACCTTGTGGGACTTTCTTGGAAACAAGATAGTTCACAATGTCGGCGTACCACGGGAGCGAAGCGATAGCAAGGATTGCCTTATCTGGGAAGGTCTCAGAAATGGGATCAGTCTGCTCAGATTCCTCAAGATTCTTTAATCGGGAGAGGTGATCCACCACCACATTCTTGACTCCAGGTTTATCCTTAATCTCAATATCAAACTCTTGGAGTAGAGGGATCCATCTAGTTAATCTCGCTTTGGCATCCTTCTTTGCCATGAGGTACCTGATGGCGGTATGATCAGTAAAGATAGTCACTTCTGATCCAATAATATATGATCTGAACTTATCGAAGGCTAAAACTATGGCTAGTGTCTCTTTCTCAATGATGGTGTAGTTCTGTTGCACGACATCCAATGTACGACTAGTGTAGTGAATGGCAAAAGGTACTCCATCCCTCCTCTGTCCTAGCACGGCCCTACAACAAAATCGGAGGCATTTGCCATGATCTCGAATGGGAGAGACCAATTAAGCGGCTAAAGGATAGGAGCCTCAACAACTAGATTCTTGAGAGTCTCAAATGATGTAAGACACTTATCATATAGAATGAACTCGGTGTCTTTTGTCAGCAAATCAGACAACGTTCGGGAAATCCTGTTGAAATCATGAATGAATCATCGGTAGAAACTGACATACCCCGGAAAAGACCGTAATTATCACAGGTTAGACGGTGGATTGAGTTTCTTGATGATATCCTCCTTGGCTGATCAACCACCCTACCCCTGTTGGAGATGATATGATTAAGCACCATCCCTTGAGTCACCATGAAGTGAATCTTCTCCCAGGATAAAACAAGATGAACCTTAATGCAGCGTGGAAGGATGCAGCCTAGGCAGTCAATACAAAGCATCAAACCCATCACCATAGACCGAAAAGTCATCCATGAAGACCTCTAAACAGTCACCCACCATGTCCGAGAAAATGGATAACATGCACCTTTGGAATGTCGCTGGAGCATTACATAGACCAAAGAGCATCCGTCTGGAAAGCATAAGTCCCAAATGGACAGGTAAATGTCATCTTGTTATGGTCTTCATGTGCAATGGTCACCTGGTTGTAGCCGGAGTACCCGCCAAGAAAGCAGTAATGACTCTTCCTAGCTAGCCTTTCTATAATCTGATCAATGAAAGGCAACGGTAAATGATCCTTCTCGGTGGCCTGATTCAATCGTCTGTAGTCTACACAGACCCCTCTAAGAAGTGGTACCTGAGTAGCTATCTTCGCTCCAAACTCACTCACAACTGTAGTGATGCCCGTCTTCTTCGGCACCACATGTAATGGACTAACCACTTGTAGTCGGAAATGGGGTAGATAAAATCGACGCTCCACCATTTTGAAATCTCCTTCATGACAACCTCTCGAAGATTTGGGTTCATCCGTCGCAGAACTCACGCAATGGCTTAGCATCCTCTTCGAGATAGATATGGTGGGAACACAAGGCCGGACTTATCCCTTGGAGATCGGCTACACTCCATCCTATCGCCTTGCGGTTTTTTCAAGAACCTCCATCAAGCGAGATTCTTGCTCTCCAGTCAAAGCTGCTGAGATAATGACTGGGTATATCTCATGCTCGCCCGTAAGGAACCTATACTTCAGCGACTGCAGCAAAGTCTTTAGTTATGGACAACTGGGAGCTGAAAATTTTGGCTTCTGAAATGTCTACATGAATGCAACCAGATTTGCATGGGAGAACTCTCTCTAAACATGAAAAACTGGTGTAGACTGCCCTGCTGGTATATCTGTAATCTATGTCAGCTCAATCTCCACCCTACTTGCTGGCTCTACTGGAATCAAACAAGGTAACAACTCATCAAATTCGGCCTAATCTATATCTGACTCTGAGAGATCTGAATCTAAATCAGAAGGAATATACTCTGCCTCGCTATCCTAAGCACGGTGTTCTGCCTCGAATGTGTTCTCTTCCAAGAGTGTGCTCTCCAAGCTCTCCTCTACTGGGATCTGTGAATCTGCAGTATCTGAAGGTGAAAGGAGGGCTCATGAACGGGATCAGATCAAGCAGCTTCATCATCGGTAATCACAAAGTCGCACTCCTGGTAGATGTCTCGCTCTGCCTCTGTCATCTGCTTTACATCAATGGATGGCTCTGAGCAAGCTGAATCTCGTGCTCTAGTCTTGTCGATCATCTCTATTTATATACTCTCACCCTCATCATGAAAGTAGACCTTCCCACTATCATGGTCGAACGCTGCCTTAGTTGTGGCCAAGAAATGATGTCCTAGAATGATGGAAGTATTTGTTACAGACTCAGGGATCTCCATGTCCAACACAACGAAGTTCACGAGGAATTTCAGGCCCTGAATTGTGACAACCACATCCTTCAACAACCCCTTCAACCTCTTTATAGATCTATCATCAAATTGAAAGATTGTAGTGCTCTGTCGAAGAGGGCCAAACTAAAATCGGTCGAGTAAGGCTGTCGGAAGGAGGTTGATAGAAGAACTGCTGTCTAATAGAGTCCGATCAAATTCTTGCTGATGGAATATGACATCTGACATAGGGAGCTCCTGCATCTGGCCTCTTGGCTGGCAGACGGTTCTGAACGGTGAAGCAGGTGGCATGAGTAAGCACATGGATCTCTGCATGATGGTTCCTCTTCTTCCTGTGGATGGTGGTCTTCTCTCTCAAGTTCTTCTGTAAGAGGGGGATGTGCTCAAGTGCCTCATGAAGTCAACTGAATCTGAAATCTATCAACCATATGCTGTCTGAACTCTAACTGCTGGTTTCTTTTTTTGATTTTTTTTATTCCCCTTATCCAAGCGGAGCGCTTAAAGGAAGGGCATGACTGGGCCCTCCTCAGATAGAGGGCTAGGAATGGGTCCCTGCTGCTGAGAAGAAATGGAATCCATACAAATATCACCATGCATCACATATGACTCAAAGATGAAGAACCCTTTCCTTTATAATTTTTTGGTATTTTCTATAGATTCTCGGGGTACAAAAACTGAAGGAAATACTACTGGAATAGAAGGGGAGGCCTCAGCACCACCCACCCCATCAGGAACTGCGGCATCAGCACCGCACTCTGGCTCAGCATATGAATATCTGGTGGCATCAGTACCACCCTCTGCATCTGGGATCATGACGGACTCAGTACCGTCGGCTGGATCAACATCCTTGGTAGCATCAACACCACCGTCATCATTATCACGAGTGGCATTATCACCGCTGTCCTCCTCGTCTGGCGCTCTTGCATCCTCGTGGTGTCGTCGCTCAGAAGAGACATCACTGGCTGGCATCCTACCTCTCCTAAGTGTAACAAAGTCAACATCAAATGTATATAAAGCAATATCACCCAAAAGTTACTAGGAGTGGTAACCTCTATGAACTGTATCTACTCAGACTTTCTTTTTAGGTTGTTCGGGTGTGCTTGCTCGATTTGAATGGTATAGCGGCCTTGCCCTTGATGATATCCCTCATCTCCAGGCAGAACTCATCCATCTCCCACCTGAATGTGGTTTGCTGATCCGAAAGAAGGCAGACTAGGTCATCGAGTGCTGGGTTCTCATAGGCTGGCCCATGAGAATCGGATAGGTTGCCTCTCAGGAAGTGAGGCTACTACTGGGAAGGATGAAAGGGATACTGAGAGTACTGTTGAGACTGTTGCTGGTGCTGCATCCACGGTTGTCCCTGCTGGTAGGGACGAGGACCCTGTTGGTAGTACTGCTACTGTGGATGGTGTGGGAACTAGGGCTGCTGCTGAGTGATGAATCCATATTTCATCATCTTTATTCTATCATTTTGGCCTCAAAGACCCTTGCAAATGCCTGTAAATACCCTTAATTAGAGCATATTAGCATCCATGCATGTGCATGTAAATAGTGTGTAAATTACTACAATTAAAGCCAAAATTATAGAATAAATAAAAGAAAAGAAAAAGAATAAAATATTGTAAATATTTTATGACCCAAACCCCGAGACCTAGGCATCTTGATGAATAGGTCGACAAGGAATAAAGTAGGGGAGATAAGGGCCAGATACAACCAATTACCTATACTTTTTAATTCATTCTTTATTCATTTTGGGACCTATTTTTGGTTCCACATTTTATACATCAATAAAGAAACTTTGTACATGAAAGTTGTAGATAATTTTATAAAGAAAAATACAAAATTGATCCCACTGAAAAATAATACACAGATAAAAAGTTATGGTTTGAATAAAATTCCAGATCCCTAACTTCCCAGACCCGTATCTCACAGATGAAAACTCCAAATGCAGCAAACTCACCTTTAATTGTATATAGAGTAAAATAATCTATTTAATGGTGGTGGTTTCACATTTGGCAGAGCTACGGTTTGAAAGTTGAGTTTTGGACCCACATTGTATACTTGTACAGATTAAAATATTCATTTTATTACTCATTTATTATTTTTATAATTTGATATTTTTATAATTATGTAAATATTACTTATAATAATTATGTACATTAAAATCAGAATAAAAACCTAAATAAAATACAAAATAAAAATACTTGTATATTTGATACATAGGTATACTACCTATACTTATACCTGTATAAATTATACTTATATTTTATTAATATACAAAACACATCAATAAAATAAAATAAAAATATATTTGTGTGTATAAAAGTATTTTATGATTTTATAAAATAATAAATAAAAATAATAAAACTAAAATACACAAAATAAAATAAAAGAATAAAATATATAGATATTATACCTATAAAGGATATAAAAGTAAACTTGTAAAAATATAGCCCATAAAAATAATTAAAAATCAGAATAAAATATTACATAAAATAATAAATATTTTTTTATTTTATAACCTAAAATTAATAAAATCATTTTCGATTTTTAAATGAGTTAATAATTCTTTTTCCAGGGATTTCTCCTGATTGGTCCACGTGGACCAATCAGGGGACAGTCAAAGTTGACAATGGTCAACTGGCTGTCCTAGCCCTGACAGCTTGTCAGAGCCTTGGTTTCGACCCCTTTTTGTCGATTTTTCCAGGCCAATCCTTGCATTATTACATGTCACACCCTTCTTGACTTTTCATCCTCCATGATCGAGGATGCCCACCCAAGTGAAACCTCGGGCTATGGATCAGAGATCTGCTCGATACGCCTTAGTCTTTGGACCACCTCAATCATCGGGTCAAACAACATATATGGACCCCGACCTTTTGATTTGAATTTTGAGTCCCTTCGGTCCACCTTTCCTTGCTCCTTTCGTGCTCCACGCATACCTGGAGGTGACAGCTCCAACTCCGTGCATTCAGCCAAGGCGAAGGAAGTCGGAGGCATCTCCACCACCTTCCCCAACTCCGGCGGTCAAGGTAACCTCCCTCCGGTAATTGACTGTCGAGGCAGCCACCTTCCTCTCTAATTTTTGTAGCATTTCATTCCTCATAGCCTTAGGATCAAAACCCCCCCAAAAAATAGCACATCCATCGATCAAATCGCATCTTCAAATCACCTCACCGGAGCGCACCTCCGGCCGAGAGCCCATCCATCGTTCCACGCCGCCTTTCCGTGACCACGGGGTCCAGGCAATTTTCCCTGGACCCTCTCACTCTGTTTTGCAGGTCAAACCTCTTTGACGCGCGCCTGGGGGCTATTTTGACACTCGCCGGAGCTCGGTCGCGCTCTCCAGCTCCGCCGTCCTCCTCCGTGAGCCTCGGCCACCGCCGAGGCATTTTGAAGCCCTCAGGAGATAGCCCAGATCTCAGGGAGCCTCCAGCCTCATTTTGAAGCCAAGAAGCCCACCAGAGGAGGAGCAACACCTTGGAGAACTTCGGCTCGCCGGAGTTCCTCTACGGTTCTTGCTCCGGCCTTCGCAGCCGTCGGATCAAGGAGGAGTCCCAGTTTGAACACCAGCCGTTGGATCGCGCCCGGTCTCCACCGCCAGATCTTCACCCGAGGATCTAATCTCCACCGTTCAACACGAAGCGTCATCGGCCGTCAGATAGCCGACACGTGGCAAGTGGAATCACATCAACCGTCGGATCGCGCCAAGTGGGGTATTTTGCAAACTCTACCCCACGCATTTTTGTATTTAAAAATTGGTCTATAAACTTTCAGGGGTAGTTGAAAAAGTGTTGTAATATTTATCAGTAGGCCCTCGAACTTGTTATATTTGCACGTAGGTCCTCTGCCACGTCACCTCACGTGACCTGTTCACGTGAGGTGTAGGCATTTTGCAGAGAGGCCCTCAGCCTTTTGTGGATTTCATTTCAGTCCTATAAATTTGAACATTAAGTGTAAAACTTTTGGATTATTTGCAAATAGGCCCTCAGACTTTTGGATATTGCATCTAGGTCCTTCCTAGGCGTGTGCTAGTCACGTGCTCTGGTGGATATTTTGTAAGGATACCCCTACGGGTTCTTTATTTTGTAATTGGTCCAGAAACTATTCTATTCAGCGTATTATTTTGTGGAAAAATTGCATGCGTGCCCCTGGATGTTTTAATATTTGCACTTATACCCCTGCCTGGCTGTGAATTTTGTGTGCTTGTCTCATTTATTTAAGGCATCATTTTAAGTTGAAAAATTCCATAAAAATCACATTAAGCTACTGTGTGCTTGTACTTTAACGCCATATTTTTATTTTTTTGTCGCATTTTTATATTAATTAAAAAAAACATTCCTTTTCAGTACTGTCTAGCTTAGAAAATACCAAAAAAATATTAAAATACCTTAAAAAATTCCAAAAAAATTTCCTGCTGTCTATTTTATCCTATTTTAGTGTCAGTCCAAAAATCACTAAAAAATATAAAAGAAAACTCCTAAAAATATAAAAAATTTAAAAACCTTCATAAAAATTATTAAAATCCATAAAAAATCCAAAAATAGAGTTTTCTTTTCCTGGATTTTCTTTGTTCTATTATCTTTAATTGAAAATTAATTTGGAGAATTTTTGCTACTGTTTTCCATTTTATTTCTCCATTTTAGTTTCAGACCTTGATTTTCTTCATTATTTTTAGTATTTTTGACTTTAAAAATACCAAAAAAAATTTGGAAAATTATAGAAAACATCACAAAAATAGTACAAAAAGATAAAAAAGCCAAAACGATTTTATTTTCCGATTTTTGAGTATTTTTACCTATTTTTATAAATACTCTATTCCTCTCTCTCTCTTATATTGTATATACATATTCTATTATTGAAAAAGAAAATATAAAAATATAAAATACAAAAATAAAATATAAATCAAAAAATTAAAAATCAAAATACAAAATTAAAAATTAAAAAAAATTTAAAATTAAAAACCCACAAAAACATTTACATTTGCATAGTGTAGACAACACTCACATTCACTCACATACACACTTGTGCATCTACCCTGTTTGTTCCTGTGTTCGAACTCTCTACGTACTTGCTTCTATACACCATATATGTAGAGTTAAAAAAAAATTTTAACTTCACATTTATTTCTTATTGCTTGATCTATAGTGTGGGTTAATTGTTGATTAATTAGGGATTTTTAGCGGTCACCGCAACGACCCTTGTGTTCCCACTTTGTGTAGAATACAAGACCGTTAGAAATTCCTAGTTATCAAATGGTGCCGTTGCCGGGGAACAACAACGAGTAAATCATCATTTTTGTTTGAGTGTGTTTATTTGTCTACCATTGTTATTTGATCTCTTTTATTTTTGATAGATATTGTTGAGCTTTTCTGACCATCTCCTTTTGTCTTCTTGCGAGGGACCGCGGAGCGAGGCGGATCGCTTAGGGGATCCGGAGCAACCACGTGAAGCGGAGCTGGCTTTTCTTAAGCCAAGCCGGCAGGATAGAGCAGGAGGAGTGAGAGAGTGCTTAGATTAGTTTGCATTTTTATTTTGTGAGAGAGTGACTATTAATTTGTAATAATACATGACTTGGACCCTTGAACTTCTGGGCTTAATTTCCGGGTGTTTGTTCACCCGGGGGCTCACCGCGGATTTCATCACGCTTTTCGATTGTCATTTTCCGGTTTTGTTTTCATTTTTTATTTCTTTTGTGGATTGAGCCCTTAGTTCTAGACTTTGCTTGATCGATTAGATTAGGTCCAAATACCTTAATAACCTTTGCATGTTCCTATAGATCATATTTGGACTTAGTCTAATTAAACAGTTAGTCATTAGTCTTCGATCCGCGCGCTGCGAGCTCATCCCGTCAAGCGCTTCTCCTAAACTCGATGTGTCGAGAGAAGGAGGGGTGAGCCTAGACCAGACCTTAGGATTGGAGATTAGTGGTTAACTTGTGGTTCTTAACGTAGCAATTGCCTGCTTAGGACGATTTCCGCTTGCATACTGCCATAAAGATTAGGTTTATAAAATTCTGCTTTGCATCCCGCATGAAGAGAGCTGGAGGCACTGTAAGTCTTCTTACTTAGCATTCATCATTTAGACACAAAGGTGAGATTTCCATCTTGGTGTCGACTTGCACGGATTTTCTAACTCTATTCTCCCTCTGTTTTTGGACAAAGTAGGATCAAGAAAATATAAAAATCGTTAGGCGCTTGTTTGAATTTACTCAAAAGAAGCGATAACACCAAAAAAATAAAAAAAAGGGACTGCTAAGAAAACCTTGACCAAAAATAAAATCAGTAATTGGATCCATTAATTGGGGAGAGCAACACCCTCACTTGTTTTCAGGTTGCATGGGAAGGTCTCCTTCCAAGTGAGTTGAGTGCTTCGTAAGGATTAGAGCCCAAAACCCAGCTTGTGGCTGCCTTGTGTATCGCCTGGATTTCCGAAGTATTGGCGCTACTATTGTACGTAGGCGAGTATGGCTTGGTCATTAGTGGTGACTCACTATTATGTGAGCATCGACCTTGTCCAAAGTATCGAGCATAGCCACGCTTCACGGGTGTGTCTGTCTCACCATCTGCGTCCGAGTAGATCTTGCACGCTCACGGGTGATTCCGTTGCGAACGAGATCCGAAGTATCGGTTTCGCCTATCGGCTTCCTCCCTCTTATTCTTTGGCTGATCCAGGAAGGGTTACAAGGACCTCAAAAAGCGCAAGCTACAGGTTACACAGGAGGAGGACAAGTACGGGAATACTTTTCCGGCAGTACTCTCTCTCCTTTAGGCGTAGCGCTCTAAGGACTCGTGATAAGATTAATTCCTGAATTCAAGCTAAAACTGACAAGATAAAAGCCAAACCTTCACGGCTTCATGTGTTGAGTGGTGAACTCACCCTGGTTTGTGTTTGATTGCTAGTTATATTTAGGTCAAGATCAAAAAACACAGCACAATTGTGCGCAATTTTGCTTCCTCCTTCTTCTTCTGCATTCACCTTGCTCTACCCAATAATCAAGATGAAGGGACGGAGGTCTCTTAGGCCGACTTTGTCGGCACCACTATCCAGCACTCCTCCTCATTCATCTAGAACGACCTCGGAGAGTCCACTCTCCGAGCTTGAGCTTACTTCCACCCTGTTTCCCCTCGACCACCCTTCCCCTTCCATTAGTCCGAGAGTCTCAGAATTTAGTGCATCGCAGAGCTCAGAACATTTGACGGCACCTGAGATGGGTTCTTTTTGCTTTTTCAGAGAACCCAGACATGGATGACAGAGGCGATCATCCAGATGACCATGATCACCCTCCATTCTTCCTTGATCAAGCAGCGATCAACAATTCCTTGCTAGCATCCCTGGAGACCATGCAGAGGCAGATCCGTGACCAGGGAGTCTTTATGGGTGATCTCATGCGAGAGATAGCACAGATGAGAGGAAAACCGACCTGGGGGCGGTGGCGGTGGAGGTGGAGGAGACATTCCAGTTGTAGAGAATCAGGGAGGAGATCTCAACGCTTAGAGGCCGCCGCAGACCATCATGCGAGAATTGCACAATCCAGCAGCTTCCCTCACAAATCGGTGGATCCGACTCCCTCCCATCCATTGAGATTTCGAGCTTCAGCCCCACACTATTCAACTTCTACCCAAATTCCAAGTGTTGCCGACCGAGGAGCCACACCTCCACCTCCAAGAGTTTGAAATGATCTGCAGCACAATCCATGATAGGCTGATGACTGAGGACACTATCAAGATGATCGCCTTCCCGTTCTCCTTAGTTGACAGAGCCACATACTGGCTCAAACACCTGGGGCAGTTCATCGACACTTGGGCAGATCTCCGGACCGCATACTTGAAGAAGTATTATCCTCTTGGCCGGACAAACACAGCTAGAGCCATGATCAGCAACTTTGTCATGATCCCGAATGAACAATTCCATGAATCCTGAGATCGATATTAGAGAGCTCATCGATCGGTGTCCACACCATGACATATCTAAGCCCAATCTAGTGCAGAGTTTCTTTTGTGAGCTGACACCGGAGCTGCAGGGGCTTGTCAACGCCTCTTGCGGTGGGTCCTACTTTTCGAAGGGTGAAGACGATGTTTGGGCCATCTACGAAGGCATAGAAGAAAAATCAACCGTCATGGCCCAAGCCCGTGTTTACACATAATAGAAGCCCCCGCAAGGAGCGGGATCATTCCAGAGGATCACCTGCATCGATGCTGGTCCTCAAACTTCGTCAGCAGCCGCAACCCAAGCTGAATCAGCCGCAACCGACATGGAAATCATCAGTGAGAAACTGGACCATCTCGAGATCCTCGAGAAGAAACAGATGCAAGGCATGGCCCAGATGGACCAGATTGCCAAGACAATGAGTGACCTGAAGACGCAGATTCTCTGTGTTCAGGAGGCACAGACTTCTATCTAGTAGTCTCCCAGGTCACGGGCTGACCCCAGCAGTAGCAGCTCCAACCAGCCCTCTGCCTCGTACCGCCAGGTCAACCATATCCAGGCAGAGCCGGTCCCACTGCTACAATACTACCCAGTGTAGCTTCCATCTAAGGACACTCAGATGGTGGTATACCAGCCGGAGCAGCCACTGGCAGTTCTTCCTCCACCCTCCTTCGAGTAGGAACCATTGATGGAAGTCAATGGGATTTGGTACGACCGGTACCCGTAGCCTGGGATTCGTCGCGATCACCCGAGATTCCGTTGGGGAAATGATGGCTCCTCATCTCAGCAGCAGAATCCAGCTCAAGGACAGCAGAGCAGCCAGCAACAGCAGCAGCAACCCCAGTACGCCCAGCAGCATTACCAGCAGGGTCCTCGTCCCGCCTATCAGGGACAACAGTGGAGGCAGCGTCAGCAGCCTCATCAGTCTTATCCCCATCCTCCCCAGTATCAACAACAGCAACAGCCTCATTTCCCGCAAGGGAACCCATCCGATTCTTAAGCCCCCACTTTTGAGAACCCGGCTCTCGATGACCTTGCCCGCTTGCTCTCCGAACAGCGAGCATCTTTCAGGCAAGAAATGGATGAGTTCCGGCAGGAGATGAGGGAAATCATCAAAGGCAAGGCCGCCATACCAGCTCAGATTGAACCTAACCTGAACAATCTGAAAAGAAAGTCTGAGCAAGTAGAGTTTACAGAGGATACCTCTCCTAGTGACTATTTGAGTGACATGTCTCTTTCTTTGTATGATGCTGATTTTGTGACTGCTAGGAGCGGTAGGATGCCAGCCAGCGGTGCCTCTTCTGAGCGACAACCACATGTAGGATCAGGAGCGCCAGAGGAGCAGAGTAGCAGTGCTGATGCCGCTAATGATGACGTTGAAGATGGTGGTGCTGATGCCACCAATGATGGAGTTCCAGACGACGATACTGAGGCCGTCGTGACACCAGATGCAGACGGTGGTGCTGATGCCACCATTTTGGATGCAGAGCCAGAGCGCGCTGCTGATGCCGCGAAGACAGGTGCCGGTGGTGGTACTGAGGCCACCAAATCTACTTTTGTTGAGCTTCCATCTGTGATGTTACCACCTTTTGTATCTATGGACTGTGGTAACAAGAAAAAGCACAAAAATATGTATAAAGGAAAGGTTTCTGTTTACATTGCGGATCCATATGTGTTGAATGCTGATGATTGTATGGATTCTCCTCCTTCACAGGCACATGGACCTACTCATAGTCCTCCATCTGTGGAGGCCCCTACCATCCCCTTCCCTAAGGCACTCCGCCGAGCGAAGGGGAACAAAAGAGAAAACCCTAAAAAAGATCAACAGGTAGAGTTTAGCAATCAGATGATTGACAGGTTCCATATTCAGCTGACTCTACAGGAAGCACTTGAGCACATCCCCCTCTTCAAAAAGAACTTGAAAGAAAAGACTACAGTCCGGAGGAAGAGGAGGAACCACAGAGATCAGATGCATGTGCTCACCCATTTCACTTGCTGCACTATTCAGAACAAACTGCCAGCCAAGCGACCAGATGCAGAAGCTCCCTATGTCAGATGCGAGATTTAAGAGCAGCAGTTTGATCGTACTCTGTTAGACAGCGACTCTTCAATTAACCTTCTTCCGGCAGCCTTACTCGACCGATTCGAGTTTGGTCTTCTTCTTAGGAGCAGGAAAGTCCTTCAGTTTGCTGATAGGTCGACTAAGAGGCCGAAGGGGTTATTGAAAGACGTGGTTGTTACCATTCAGGGCCTGAAATTCCCCGTGGACTTCGTTGTGTTGGACATGGAGATCCCTGAGTCGGTAACCGATGCCCCCATCATACTCGGACGTCCATTCTTGGCCACAGCCATGGCAGTGACCGATCATGATAGTGGGAAGGTATGTTTTCACGTAGAGGGCGAAATTGTACAAACAGAGACGATCGAGGAAACAAGAGCCAGAGAGCTAGAATGCTCGGAGCAGTCCAGCGAAGCAGCACAGATGACAGTGGAAGAGCTAGACATCCACCAGAGTGTGACTTTGTGATGACAGATGATGAATCCAACTGGACAGATCCTGTAGCACAGACCCTCGCCTTGCCTACAGATTCACCATATCTAAAGCTTATGGTAGTCGAGAGCCTAGAGAGCACACCCCCGGACGAGGATACATCGGAGGCTGGCAGTGTTGGGACGAGTGGTGTGGATGATTTCCAATCTTGTTCATCTTCTTCTGATCCCTCGGATTCAGATATTGATTGGGATGATTTTGATGATTATTTGCCTTGTCTGATTCCTTCTGAGCCAACAACCATGACAGAGTGTGAGCCAGTACAGTTTATTGATGATTTAGCTGCCGCCCTTCATCAGAAATTCATGTAGAGCGAGAGTTCTCACACGCAGACCTGGTCGCCTTCACACAAACATACCAGAATCCAGATCTGCCACCTCCCAGTTGTCCAGAACTGAAACCTCTGCCGCAGTCGCTGAAGTATAGATTCCTTGCGGGTGAGCCAGATATGCACCCAGTCATTATCTCAGCAGGTTTGACTGGAGAGCAAGAATCTCGTCTGATGGAGGTTCTTGAAAGAAACCGCAAGGCGATAGGTTGGAGTGTAGCTGATCTCCAGGGGATTAGTCCAGCTCTGTGCTCCCATCACATCTATCTTGAGGATGACGCTAGGCCGTCGCGTGAGTTCCAACGACGGCTGAACCCGAATCTTTGAGATGTGGTCATGAAAGAAATTTCGAAGTGGTGGAGCGCTGATTTTATCTACACCATCTTCGACTCCAAATGGGTTAGTCCGTTACATGTGGTACCCTAGAAGACGGGTATCACTACAGTTGTAAATGAGTCTGTAGAGGAGATCGCTACCCGAGTACCCACTTCTTGGAGGGTCTGTGTGGACTACAGACGATTGAATGAGGCCACCAAGAAGGATCATTTCCCACTGCCATTCATTGATCAGATTATCGAGAGGCTAGCTGGGAAGAGTCATTACTGTTTTCTTGACGGGTACTCTGGATACAATCAAGTGGCCATTGCGCCCGAAGACCAGGAGAAAACAACATTCACCTGTCCGTTTGGGACTTATGCTTTCAGACGGATGCCCTTTGGTCTATGTAACGCTCCGGCGACATTCCAAAGGTGCATGTTGTCCATATTCTCGGACATGGTGGGTGACTGTTTAAAGGTCTTCATGGATGACTTCTCGGTCTATGGCGATGGGTTCGATGCTTGTCTTGACTGCCTAGACCGTGTGCTTCAGCGCTGCATAGAGGTCAATCTTGTTTTATCTTGGGAGAAGAGTCACTTCATGATGACTCAGGGGATGGTACTTGGTCATATCGTCTCCAACAGGGGCATGGAGGTCGATCTGGCCAAGGTGGATATCATTAGAAAACTCAACCCACCGTCCAATTTGCGTCAATTGCGGTCTTTTCTGGGGCATGTCGGTTTCTACCGATGGTTTATTCAGGACTTCAGTCATATTTCCCGACCGCTTACTGACTTGCTGACGAAAGACACCGAGTTCATTGTGGATGATAAGTGTCTTACGTCTTTTGAGACTCTCAAAGGTATGGTAGTTTCAGCTCCTGTCCTTCAGCCACCCGATTGGCCTCTCCCATTCGAGATCATAAAGGATGCTTCAGATTTTGGCGTTGGGGCTGTGCTTGGACAGAGGAAGGATGGATTGCCATTTGCCATTCACTACGCCAACTGGACTTTGGATGCCGCTCAGCGGAATTATACTGTGACTGAGAAAGAGATGCTGGCCGTAGTCTTTGCTTTGGATAAGTACAGATCTTATATTCTCGGATCTAGAGTGACTATTTACACAGATTACACCGCCATCCGGTACTTAATGGCCAAGAAGGATGCCAAAGCACGCCTCACCAGATGGATCCTTCTGCTCCAGGAATTTGATATTGAGATTAAGGATAAGCCTGGAGTTAAGAATGTGGTGGCGGATCATCTCTCCATATTGGAGAATCTTGAGGAATCTGAGCCCAGCGCACCTATCACAGAGACATTTCCAAATGAGGCGATCTTGGATATCATCTCGCTCCCGTGGTATGCCGACATTGTGAACTATCCTGTTACCAAGACAGTCCCACAGAGTTGGCCCAGGCAGAAACTCGAGACCTTCCTGGCGAAGGCCAAGTTTTACCATTGGGAGGATCCCATCCTTTATCATGAAGGAGGGGACAATATCTGGAGGAGGTGCATTCCTCAAGAAGAGCATCATAGCGTCCTCACATACTGCACAAGCTTGAGGCAGGAGGACATCATTCTGGAAAAAGGAAAACACAAAAGGTGCTTCAATCCGGCCTATGGTGGCCTACTCTCTTCAAGGATTCTGATGAGTTCCTGAAGAGATGTACTGACTGTCAGAAAATGGGAACCTGCGGATAGAGAGACATGATGCCCATGCAACCCATTCACTTTTGTGAGGTTTTTGATGCATGGGGGATTGATTTCATGGGCCCATATCCTAAGAGTCAGGGATTCGAGCATATTTTGCTCGCTGTAGATTATGTCAGCCGATGGGTTGAGGCCATCCCCGCCCGAGCCATAGATGCTAAAATCGTGTGCAAATTTTTGAGGAAAAATATCATTTCACGGTTCGGGGTACCTAGAGTCTTGATTTCAGACGGGGGGTCTCATTTCATCAATGACAAGGTTAGGGCCCTTGCAGATGAGTTCGGCATTGACCATTGGGTTGCCACACCGTATCACCCTCAGACTAATGGTCTTACCGAAGTCTCGAACTGGGAGATAAAAAACATTTGCAAAAACATTTGCAAAAACATTACCGTGTACATAATTTTAGCCTAATTTTTAGCCAAAATCTTTTTGTTTTAAAATTTCCAAAAACATTTGCAAAATTAAAATCCAAAAACATTTGAAAAATCTTTTGAAAAATACAAAAAAATACACATGCATCATCATCATCTTTTCAAAAATCCATAAAAAGTTCAAAAGTTTTGAAAATTGCATCACAAAAATATTTTCTACATTGCATTGCATAGCATTCGCATTTTTCGGATTGAGTTTGATAGTTGAACAAGTCTAAGTAAAATCCAGAGATTGGAGCTTGATTGGACCTTAAAATCTACCTAATAACAGGAACCTTATAGGAACTGGGTTTGAGGTACTTCAGGTCTAGTTGACTTAATTCTTTGAGGATCACAGGACTTGGTTCAATGGATTCTTGACTGCCTAAGTAGAGTATTTCGGAGCACACGCACGACTCTTGTTGATAATGACCTAACTTGGACACCTGCACCTTTCACATGGCTCAACTCGGTTGGAGTGGTGAGGGGATTGGATTTGCCGGTATGAGATGCACACAAGTGGAAACATTTGTCCTCCTCTAGGGAGGGAAGTGCACCCCAACCCGTCCAGTGATTAGGAAGTCTAAAGATATGAGGCTGTGGGTTGCGATAAAGCTTCAAAAGAGGGATAGTCTACTGGCTCAAGAAGAAAAACTCCTTATGTAAATGCTGTTGTATATAGTTTTTTTTTAAAAAGTGTTCAGGCATGTACAAAAATAAAAAGCCTGCAAAGTATGTACAAATGTTATAAAGCCAATAAGCAAGCTTGAGTTCCAAAGTCAAATATGTGAGCCTGCAGCTGGATGACTTGACTACACTGGTTTTGCATCCCAGGATAGGTAGCTACACTGGCTACCGTCCATTCTTCTCTTCACCCCCTCCTCTTGAGATGGTTGCCACTTGAACTTAGAAGGGAATACCCCGCTCCTCGAGGATGGAGTTGTTGGATTGGGGAATCATTGGGTTGTCATACTAGAGAAGTCAGTTTCTTTGTCATTTCAGTTGGGGAGAGCCACCATTACTTACACTATACAAGTCAGACTCATAGTCGTAAGAGTTTGCGTATGAATTGAGATATTTCTGACCTGGCTATTGAGGAGACTTGAGTAGAGTTTTGGGATTCTCAAGGACTGTTGGATTTCAAATTCGATTCTAATTAAGGTTCCACCCGCACTAAAAATCCAAAGGTCCGACTTAAGCTCCAAACTTTGATTTTGTGAAGACAAGTTTGATGATCAAATAAAATCCAAGTTCTTCTTTTTCTTTTCTTTCTTTTTCTTTTTGCACTTATTGCATACGTGTTTGCTAGGGACTAGCAAAGGTAAAGTATAGGGGGGTGATGAATCCACATTTCATCATCTTTATTCTATCATTTTGGCCTCAAAGACCCTTGCAAATGCCTGTAAATACCCTTAATTAGAGCATATTAGCATCCATGCATGTGCATGTAAATAGTGTGTAAATTACTACAATTAAAGCCAAAATTATAGAATAAATAAAAGAAAAGAAAAAGAATAAAATATTGTAAATATTTTATGACCCAAACCCCGAGACCTAGGCATCTTGATGAATAGGTCGACAAGGAATAAAGTAGGGGGAGATAAGGGCCAGATACAACCAATTACCTATACTTTTTAATTCATTCTTTATTCATTTTGGGACCTATTTTTGGTTCCACCTTTTATACATCAAATAAAGAAACTTTGTACATTAAAGTTGTAGATAATTTTATAAAGAAAAATACAAAATTGATCTCACTGAAAAATAATACACAGATAAAAAGTTATGGTCTGAATAAAATTCCAGAATCCTAACTTCCCAGACCCGTATCTCACAGATGAAAACTCCAAATGCAGCAAACTCACCTTTAATTGTATATAGAATAAAATAATCTATTTAATGGTAGTGGTTTCGCATTTGGCAGAGCTACAGTGTGAAAGTTGAGTTTTGGACCCACATTGTATACTTGTACAGATTAAAATATTCATTTTATTACTCATTTATTATTTTTATAATTTGATATTTTTATAATTATGTAAATATTACTTATATTAAATATGTACATTAAAATCAGAATAAAAACCTAAATAAATACAAAATAAAAATACTTTGATATTTGACTACCTATACTTGTACCTATATAAATTATACTTATATTTTATTAATATACAAAACACATCAATAAAATAAAATAAAAATATATTTGTGTGTATAAAAGTATTTTATGATTTTATAAAATACTAAATAAAAATAATAAAACTAAAATACACAAAATAAAAATAAAAGAAAAAATATATAGATATTATACCTATAAAAGATATAAAAGTAAATTTGTAAAAATATAGCCCATAAAAATAATTAAAAATCAGAATAAAATATTACATAAAATAATAAATATTTTTTATTTTATAACCTAAAATTAATAAAATCATTTTCAATTTTTAAATGAATTAATAATTCTTTTTCCAGGGATTTTTCCTGATTGGTCCACGTGGACCAATCAGGGGACAATCAAAGTTGACCTTGGTCAACTGGCTGTCCTAGCCCTGGCAGCTTGTCAAAGCCTTGGTTTCAACCCCTTTTTGTCGATTTTTCTAGGCCAATCCTTGCATTATTTCATGTCGCGCCCTTCTTGACTTTTCATCCTCCATGATCGAGGATGCCCGCCCAAGTGAAACCTCGGGCTATGGATCAGAGATCTGCTCGATACGCCTTAGTCTTTGGACCACCTCAGTCGTCGGGTCAAACAACATATATGGACCCCGACCTTTTGATTTGAATTTCGAGTCCCCTCGGTCCACCCTTCCTCGCTCCTTTCGTGCTCTACGCATACCTGGAGGTGACAGCTCCAGCTCCGTGCATTCAGCCAAGGCGAAGGAAGTCGGAGGCGTCTCCACCACTTCCCCCAAATCCGGCGGTCGAGGTAACCTCCCTCTGGTCATTGACTATCGAGGAAGCCACCTTCCTCTCTGATTTTTGTAGCATTTCATTCCTCATAGCCTTAGGATCAAAAAACCCCCCAAAAAATAGCACATCCATCGATCAAATCGCATCTTCAAATCACCTCGCCGGAGCGCACCTCCGGCCGAGAGCCCATCCATCGTTCCACGCCGCCTTTCCACGACCACGGGGTCCAGGCAATTTGCCCTGGACCCTCTCACTCTGTTTTGCAGGTCAAACCTCTTTGACGCGCGCTTGGGGGCTATTTTGACACTCGCCGGAGCTCGGTCGAGCTCTCCTCCTCCGCCATCCTCCTCCACGAGCCTCGGCCACCGCCGAGGAATTTTGAAGCCCTTAGGAGATAGCCCAGACCTCAGGGAGTCTCCAGCCTCATTTTGAAGCCAAGAAGCCCACCGGAGGAGGAGCAGCACCTCGGAGAACTACGGCTCGCCTGAGTTCCTCTGCGGTTCTTGCTCCGGCCTTCGCAGCCGTCGGATCGAGGAGGAGTCCTAGTTTGAACACCAGCCATTGGATCGCGCCCTGTCTCCACCGTCAGATCTTCACCTGAGGATCTAATCTCTGCCGTCCAACGCGAAGCGTCATCGGCCGTCAGATAGCCGACACGTGGCAAGTGGAATCACATCAACCGTCGGATCGCGCCGAGTGGGGTATTTTGCAAACTCTACCCCGTGCATTTTTGTATTTAAAAATTGGTCTATAAACTTTCAGGGGTAGTTGAAAAAGTGTTGTAATATTTATCAGTAGGCCCTCGAACTTGTTATATTTGCACGTAGGTCATCTGCCACGTTACCTCACGTGACCTGTTCACGTGAGGTGTGGGCATTTTGTAGAGAGGCCCTCGGCCTTTTGTGGATTTCGTTCCAGTCCTAAAAATTTGAACATTAAGTGTAAAACTTTTGGATTATTTGCAAATAGTCCCTCAGACTTTTGGATATTGCATCTAGGTCCTTCCCAGGCGCATGCTAGTCACGCGCTCTGGTGGACATTTTGTAAGGATACCCCTGCAGGTTCTTTATTTTGTAATTGGTCCAGAAACTATTTTATTCAGTGTATTATTTTGTGGAAAAATTGCATGTGTGCCTAAAGATGTTTTAATATTTACACTTATACCCCTGGCAGGCTGTGAATTTTTGTGTGCTTGTCTCAATTATTTAAGGCATCATTTTAAGTCGAAAAATTCCACAAAAATCACATTAAGCTCATGTGTGCTTGTTCTTTAACGCCATATTTTTATTTTTTATTTTTGTCGCATTTTTATATTTATTAAAAATAAAAAGCATGCCTTTTCAATACTTTCTAGCTTAGAAAATACCAAAAAAATATTAAAATACCTTAAAAAATTCTAAAAAAAAATCCCTATTGTCTATTTTATCCTATTTTAGTTTCAGTCCAAAAACCACTAAAAAAATATAAAAGAAAACTCCTAAAAATATAAAACTCTAAAAAACTTCATAAAAAATTATAAAATCCATAGAAAATCCAAAATTAGTGTTTTCTTTTCCTGGATTTTCTTTGTTCTGTTATTTTTAATTGAAAATTAATTTGGAGAATTTTTGCTACTGTTTTCCATTTTATTTCTCTATTTTAGTTTCAGACCTTGATTTTCTTCACTGTTTTTAGTATTTTTGACTTTAAAAATACACAAAAAACTAGAAAAATTATAGAAAGAATCACAAAAATAGTAGAAAAAGATAAAAAAGCCAAAAAGATTTTATTTCCTGATTTTTGAGTATTTTTACCTATTTTTATAAATACTCTATTCCTCTCTCTCTCTTATATTGTATATACATATTCTATTATTGAAAAAGAAAATATAAAAATATAAAATACAAAAAGAAAATATAAAATCAGAAAATTAAAAATCAAAATACAAAATTAAAATATAACAAAAATTAAAAACCCACAAAAACATTTACATTTGCATAGTGTAGACAACGCTCACATTCACTCACATACACACTTGTACATCTACCATGTTTGTTCCCTGTGTTCGAACTCTCTACGTACTTGCTTCTATACACCATTTATATAGAGTTAAAAATAAATTTTAACTTCACATTTATTTCTTATTGCTTGATCTATAGTGTGGGTTAATTGTTGATTAATTAGGGATTTTTAGCGGTCACCGCATCGACCCTTGTGTTCCCACTTTGTGTGGAATACAAGACCGTTAGAAATTCCTAGTTATCACTGAGGCTGGCCGAACTGTCCACCCTGAGCTGGACGCTATTGTTTGGATGAGGCACCTCCAGTCGACCACCTGAATCTAGGATGATCTCGATGGATACCTAGCTGTTATCGGTCGTACCAAATCCCGTTGACTTCCATCAATGGCTCCTGCTCGAAAGGGGTGGAGGAAGGACTGCGAAGGGCTGATCCTGCATGTACACCACCATCTGGGTGTCCTGAAACGGTGGTGGCTGAAGGTACTGATGTTGCAGCTGCAAGAATGACTCCGCCTGAACATGGTAGACCTTTCGATATTGGGCGGAGGGCTGGGTCGAGCTGTTGTTGCTAGAGTCAGCCCGTGACCTGAGAAGGGGCTGAGAAGCCATCAGTGCCTCCTGGAGACACATGATCTGGGTCTTCAGGTCACTCAATGTCGGTTCCGACTGGTCGATCTGCATCATGCCCTCGCACTACTTCTTCTCGATAATCTTGATGCGGTCCAGCTTCTCGCTTATGATGCCCATATCAACGACCGATGACTCTGCCTGTGCTGCGGCTGCTAAAGAGGTGGATGGACCTGCATCGACCCGTGATAACCTATGATAGGTCTCGGCCTGCGGTGGGAGCTTTCCCCGACTGTAGAGATGGGTATGGGACATGATAGTGTAGTTCTCAGCCATCTCCTCATATATGGCCCAGACCTGGTCTTCATCCTTGATGAAGTAGGATCCCCTATAAGATGTGTTCACGAGCCCCTACAGCTCCGGTGTCAGCCCATAAAAGAAACTTTACACTAAGTTGGGCTTGGAGATGTCATGGTGTGGACACCGGTCAATGAGTTCTCGAAAGCAGTCCCATGCCTCATGGAATTGCTCATTGGGAAGTATGGAGAAGTTGTTGATGAGAGCTCGAGCTGCATTCGTCTAGCCAAGTGGATAGTATTTGTTCAAGTACTCGTTCCAGAGCTGTTCCCACGAAGTGACGTATCTCCCTAAATGCTTCAGCCAGTAGGCTGCTCTGCCGACCCGTGAGAACAAAAAATCCATCATCTTGATGGTATCCTTATCCACGTATCTGTCGTGGACCATGCTGCAGATCATCTCAAATTCCTGGAGATGTAGATGCGGCTCTTCGGTGGCAAGCCCATGGAATCTGGGAAACAACTGGATCGTCTGAGGAGGGAGCTTGAAATTTCCCAGAATCGCCGGAAACTGAATCCAATGGTGTGTGAGAGTCGTACCATGGTTGTGAAACTCTCTCATCGGGCTGGCTGGTCGGGCTATCTCTTGTGGCTCCTCTGGATGTCCTCCATCTCCTCCTCCGAGCTCTGATATTTCACCTCTACCAGCTCGGTTCTGCTCTCCTCTATCAGCTCGCATCTGGGCCATCTCTCTACACATATAAGCCATGAAAGCCCCCTGGTCTCTGATCTGTCTCTGCATAATCTCCAAGGAAGCTAACAGGATGTTGTTGATGACACCCTGATTTAAAACATATGTGGTGGTCTAGCGCCGTTCATCTGTGTGCTCCTTGCTGTTGGCCATCTCTTGGGTCTCTACAAAGACAAAAGACCCAAACTCAGGTGCCATCAAATGAATAAATATATGCTCCGATCTCTACTCAGGTACCTCGGGACTTGAAGAAGGGTGATCGAGGGGGAACATGGCATAATCAAACTATGGTTCGGAGAGCGGGTCTAGGCTCTCACGAACCAACTTTGATGAATGGGGCGGAATGCTCGAAAGCAGTGCAACCAAGGGCTGCCTAAGGGTCCTCCGGCCCATCATCGTGATCTGAGGAAAAAGGTGGATGGGATCTGGAAACAAACAAGATCAGCAAACAAACCCCCAATTCACCTACTCAAGACCAATAGTCTGATGAAAGTTCAGGTATGGCTCTAGACTAGTGCGCGAGTCACTCTCTCGCGCAACAAACCAAACAAGGACGGGATTGCTCTCCCAAGACAGATTTTTAAGTCAAGTGTCTTTTAAAGTCAAGCTTATTTAGCAGTCCCAATTTTATGATTATCACTTATTAGGTATTTTTCAATAAACAAGCAAACGCCTGATGAATTTTTCAATCCCCTGATTATTTTAAGTCCAAAAATGAGGGGGGAGAGGTCGAAAAAGCCGATGCATGATCAAACACAATGATGCATGCAAAGTAATAGATGTTTACCTGTCGCCAGCACTCTACATGCAGGGTAATCTGTGCATAAATTAAAAGCTTGAAATAAAACTATCCTATATGATGCAAGAAGAAAATGACCTTAGATGTCGATCAGTCAGAGTCCGGTCTGTGATGCAAGAAGAAAATGGCCTTAGAATTGTAGCTAACTGGTTAGAGAGAGCGGTCGGAGTCTGATCTCTGATGTCAATTGGTGTCTGCCACAATTGATCCTGCACGCGCTGTGTACGACCTCTAGCGGTACGAGACCTCTTAAACGATCAAGTTAACATTTTTATTGTGATTTAATTAATGAGGTCCAATTACGATCTATAGGTATAGGCAAATAATTATGGGTTGGGCCTTAATTAATTACGTCACAATCAGAGAAATCCCTAAATCTAGGGACCAAATTCTTCAAGAATTAAAATTTAAATAAAAGGAAAAAAAATCAAAACCAGTGAAAATCGCGGTGAGGTCCCCCGAGCACACCGGTGCTCGGCGAAACAGACCCCGATATAACCAAGTGTTCACACTGTCCAAGGTCCTGTATCATTACAATTATAGTAAATGTGCTAAGAAACTACTCTATAAACTATAACTACTCATGTTCTGCTCCTACTGCACTCGTGTGCAGGTCTCCTCCAAAGCGACCTTGGACGGTTCCTTGCACAAAAAGTGAAACAAAAAAGGGGCAAAAATAATTATATCAAATAGAGCTATAAATGAATAAAGAAAGAAGAATAAAAATGAAACAAAGAAGACTGAGAACCGACTACTAAGTTGTGCTCCCCGACAACGGTGCCATTCTGATGAGCGTCTCCCTAACTAGAGTTAAGTATCAAAGTAAAAAGGTTATTGTGACCCCAATAAGCTAATAAAACTCAACAAGAAAATAAGACCACAAATGAAAACAATCAAGCACGAAAAATGAAAGAAGCAGTCTCCGCTATTTATTTAACCTAGTATAGGGACCAGGGTCAAACACAGGAGCACGAGCAAAGCCTACGAAGTAGTCGAGAAGTCAAAAAAGAAAGGGAAATATTTTTATGATTTTTAATTTGTAATTTTTTTATTTTCTAATAGGAAAATGAAAAGGTAAAAAAGGCTTAAAAATTAAAAATAAAAATAATTTTATGGTTTTAAAATATGCAAATGTTTTAATGATTTTGTGGGATTTTTCAGATTTTTATAAAATTTTGTAAAAATGAAATAAATTTAAAGTATCAAAACAGTGTACAGCCTGGACTAGAAGACAACTTTATTATATCTAAAGTTCCCCAAACATCCTGGTTGCAATTTTATGATAAAATCGACGAAAATATCTAACTACAAAAATTAAAAACTCATTTTTTTATTTTTGTGGAATTTCTAATGATTTTTATAAGATTTTTTTGGTATTTTATGATTTTTAGGGGTTTTATAAAAGATAAAAACACAAAAACAGTACTGGAATTAAAATAAGCCAAAAAAGCACACAAGAATTTTTATAGAATTTTGGGCTATTGTTATATTTTTTTTGCATTTTATAAAATAGATAGACACTTTTTTTTATTGGTTTTTGATTTTTAGAAAATAGCAAATAAAATAAAATTGCAACACAAAATTTATCAAAAATATTACACAATAGCATGAGCTATTGGTAATTTTTAGGGAATTTTTAGAGTAGATTTGATAATTATTTGACCAAAAACAAAGCACAGGTTGTAGGGACCTAAATGCAAATAACCTAAAGTTTCACGTTAAAAAGTAACATACATATAAATTCAAGGTGTATTAGTGCAAAATTCCCACAAAAACACACACATGTCAATTAATCCACGCACAGGGGCATAAATAAAATCGCAGAAAGTATTTCATTCAAATATGAACCATGAGAAACTACATAATAAAATGTGCAAAAACACCACAGTGCACGTGATCAAGCACGTGTTTTCAGACAGGGAGGACTAAAGTGTAAATAATAGAAACCTTAGGGATTAATATGTAAATATTTTAAACTACAATTTTATTTAACAGACTCGAAAATAAAACATAAAAGTGCAGGATAAATAATGCAATATACCCTCGAGGCATGTGAAGAGTGCGTGAGGGACATGTGGTGGCCACTAGTGGGGCCATGGACGTGCAGATTTGATCCTTTGCGATGGCAGATCTGATGCTCAGGGAATGTCACCCACATGCAGCACAAATGTGTCAGGAGGTTTCAGATCAATGTCTCAACGGCTGCAGCAACGGACGACTCTAATGCAAACATGCGCTCCGCTCCTCATCCAACGGTGAAGGAGGATGGTGGATGAACTGGGGGCTGGCGAACTTCGAACAAGGAGAGGCGTAGATCCTCAGGGCTGATCAAACCTCCGATAGGTTGAGCACCTCTGGAAAGGCACTCCGCATCGAGTAGTGGATTCTAATCATATCGAGGATGATTGGATGGACGAGAAGGCGGGACTTCAACTGGAGCATCTCCACTGGGCAGCTTGAGGATCAATAGGGATCCTTCGGGTGCAAGGGTACTGATGAACGGGGAGATCGCAGAGGTCGTGTTGACTCACAAGGCGAATCAACAGTCGCTGATTTGACCTCAGACGAAATCCCCGAATCGATCAACAATTAACCCACAATAAATATATGCAATGAATATCCAAAAATGTGGAGTTAAAATTTATTATAACTCTACATGTAAATGTGTATAGGTGTAAGCACAAGTAGAGGTCGAACACTGGGAGGCGAATGGTTGTATGTAATGTATTGTTCAATTATTCAATCAATTGTTCATGTACTTTTATTGTTTTTGTGGGTTTTGGATTTTGTAATTTTTTTTATATTTTTGTTTTTATAATTTTTATTTTGATTTTATATTTTATACTTTTTTTTTTATTTTTTTTATATTATTAATTATATAAATATATATACTATATATATATAAAGATATATATATATATAAGAAGAGAGAGAGAGAAGTAATATAGAATATATATATATATAAACATAAAAACTTAATATATAGACATATATTTTTTTTTAATTTTTTTAATTTTTTTTATATTTCTAATTTTTATGTATTTGTCAATTCAAAAATGTCCACAATATAGGACTAAATAAATAGCCGTATATAATTTGGGTTTTTTTTTAAAATATCAAATAATACCCAAAATTGCCCAAATTAATTTTCACATATTAATAATAATATATAGATAATTATAAAAGAGAGAAATGTATTTTTAGGGTTTTTAAAGAGTTTTTCTAATTTTTATGTTTATTTTGGGGTTTTATGATTTTTATCTTTTTTCTTTTTCACTTTTTTAGGGTTTTTCATTTTCTGGACTCAATATGTATATAATTATACTATATATATTTTTTTGGAATTTTTCACAAACATTTTCTAATTTTTTTGTATTTTGTAATTTAAACAGTACAAAAATGACTTCTTTTTCATTTTTAATAATTAGGAAAAATGCAAAAAATGCAAACTAAAATATGGGCGTGAACAAGCATGGCATGGAGCATCTATCCTAATTTTTGTGGATTTTTAGAAGCCTAAAAGGTATTTTTAATAAATAGATAAAGACACAAAAAGTAATTAAGCCTGGCAGGGGCATTTTTGCAAATAAAATAAACTCCAGGGGCATCAGTGCAAAAATACATACTGAAATAAACATTTATTTTAATTTTTAGAACTATTCTACAATATAGAGAAACCGCCAGGGCATACATGCAAAATGTCACGCGCCTCACGTGGGACTGCACGTGAGGCGCTGAGGGACCAAAATGTAAATTCAAGAAAGTCAAGGGTCCTACTGCAAAATACACATTTTATTTACAACGTGCTATATATTTTACGAGATTAAAAATTAAATACAAAAATGGCAGGGGCTAGATGTGCAAATTACCCCCAAAAGGCGCTTCATCCGACGGCTGATCCTCGTTCACTTGACACGTGGCGCCTCCACGTGCGCCGATGACGCTTCGTCGATGAGCGGGTGAGATTAGATCTCGCGTGAGATCTGACGGTCGCTGCTTCGCTCCATCGGACGGCTGTGATCAAAACTGGGGCCTTCATCTCCATCCAACGGCGGAGAGCTGGCATGGAAGAACAGGGAAGAAGCCTCGCCGGGGCGAGCTTCCTCCGCTCGGATCTTGCCCTCCGGCCGGTCTTCTTCGCTCCTGAAGGTCCACAAAGCTTCCTGGCAGGGTTCTCTGACTGCTGGAGGTGTTGGATCGGCCGGAGGTACCCCGGAGCGCCACCACGAGCTCGGTGAAGAAATGGGGCTCCAGGTACCTCCGCCCGCTTGAAACTCGACTCCTGGTGCGTTATTGCGCACCTAACCTGCACAGAAAGAAAGAGGGGCTCGAGGGCGTCTCCCTCGACCCGGGGTTTGAAGCTGAAAGCACTGGGATGAAGGTGGGCGAAGAAGCTCCAGCGATGGATGGTGGATGAGCTTTGATTCGCGGATTCAGAAGCGAATCCGGTTGGACAAGGTGGCTGGAAGGTGGAGAAAGGGGTGAGGAGTGAAATGAGGGCGAAAGCGAGTCGGGGACTGGTCGGGAACACGGTGAAAAGCTCGCCGGAGCTGAGCTCCGGCGAACTACGAATAACCTAAATTACGCTAACCTATGAATCGAAATGCAAAATAAATGACTGAAATGAAATGCTGATATAAAAATCTACCTAAAAAGATAAATGCGCAGCTCTTATACCTGGAGGAACTCCAGGGAGCAGGGTGGCTGCCGGAGCGCCACCATGGGTGCAACCTCCGCCTCTCCGAACGATTCAAAGTGCGGGCGAGCTCCTCCTGTCACCAGGAGCATCGCCAGGACCGAATTCTGGGAAGGGATTGGCTGGAAAGCTGACCAAATTTGGCGAGGGAGGCGGTGGTTCTTTATTTATAGACAGGTGGAGCACCCTTATTGACCAGGCCATGGCCGGCGATGCACACTATGTACACGAGATCTAGATGCTCGGCGGGGATCACGGGTGAAAGGAGAACAAATCTCCTGAAGTGACTGTTGGCGATGGATCACTGAGCCATGCGGGAAAAAGGGAAGAAAAGGGGGGAAAAGATGGTTCCCGTCAAGTCAGGCGCCTGGGGGCGCAGTTGACCGACCGGTCAACAAACGCAGGCGCCTGATTGGTCCACATCAACAAGAAGTTGACCTATTTATTTAACATATTAAATGAATTAATTAGAATTTACTTATAAAATAAAAAATGTTTATAATTTAATGTAGTATTTATTTATGATTTTTATTTAATTTTTTGAAGTATTTTATTACGGTTTTATTAAAATAATGTATTTATAAGTATATTTATATTTATTTTTATTTTGTTTATTTTATTTTATTATTTTATTTTCTTATTTTATAAATTTATGATTTATTTTTGTGAGTATAAATATATTTTTATTTACTTTTTATGAGTTTATTTACATATTTAAATAAATAGGTCTATGTATATGTACGTATACTTATAGGTACTTTACCTATATATTATATATGTTTTTATTTAATGAATTTTATTTGTTTTTATTATGGATTTGTATTTTTAATAGGTTATATATAATATATATATTTTTAGAAAAATATAGATGAATAAAATAATTAAAGAATGTTTTCCCCTTTATTTATATACACATGGGTAGCATAGGTATTTTGCCTAGGTATCAGCTAGGCTTATTTTATTTTTGAAATTTCTTTTTGGTTTTCTTTTAATTTAAATATGTACATGTATTATGAATATTATTTATAAAATTCTAAAAATATAATTTTGTACAAATAATAATTATTGAATAAAATGAATATTTTAATCGGGTACTATATACAATGAGGGTCAAAAACCTAACTTCCACAGATGGACTCCAAAAATTATGAAACCAATTTTATAAAATAGTTTATGGAATGCTATATACAATTAAAGGTGAGTTTGGGTGATTTGGAGTTTTTATTTGCAAGATATGGGTCTGTGAAGTTGAGATTTTTGGTTTTTATTTTGTGTATAAAATGTACACTGAGTCTTGTTTTTATACAAACTAAATTTTGTATTTTTATTTACATTATTATCTACAACTTTCATGTACAAAGTTTCTTTATTTGATGAATTAATAATTATGTACAAAATAGGTGTCAAAAATGCATAAATGAATGAGATATTTATTGTATAATTGGCCCTTATCTCCCCCTACTTTATTCTTTGTCGACCAAGTCCATGCTGGCCTTGGTCTCGGGGTGCGGGTCATAAAATATTTGCAATATTTTATTCCTTTTTCTTTTCTTCTCTTTATTCTATAATTTTGGCATTAAAAACCTTATTTTGTGTATGAATGATGAATGCTATTATGTACAAATTAATGCTATTTACATGCGTTTGCTGGGGTTTTTAAGGCCAAAATGATAGAATAAAGGTGATGAAATGGAGATTCATCACCCCCCTATACTTGCCTTTGCTAGTCCCTAGCAAACACTTATGCAATAAGTACAAAAGTACAAAGAATAAGAAGAAAAGAAAAAGCAAAAATAAAGAATTCAATGAATAAATTGAATTGATCATGATTATTAAACTTGTCTGTACAAAATCAAAGTTTGGAGCTCAGGTTAGACCTTGGTGTGAAAATGTGTGTGGAACCTGGTAGGGAACCAAATTTAAAACACAACAGCCTTCGAGAGTCACAGAACTTGGTTCAAATCACCTCAATAGCCTGGTCAGAACTAGCCTACATCATACGCAAACTCTTATGACTATGAAGCTGACTTGTACAGTGTAAGTGATGGTGGCTCTCCCCAACTGAAATGACAAAGGAACTGACTTCTCCAGAATGACAACCCAATGATTCCCTAATCCAGCCCTCTACCGTCAAGGAGCGGGGTATTCCCTTCTAAGTTCAAGTGGCATCCGACTCAAGAGGAGGGGGGTAGAGAAAAGAATGGACGGTAGCCAGTGTAGCTACCTATCCTAGGATGCAAGACCAGTGTAGTCAATTCATCCAGCTGCAGGCTCACATGGTATAACTTTGATGCTCAAGCTTGCTTATTTTCTATACAACATATATACATACTCCGGCAGGCATTTTTTTTTATTTACAAGCCTGTCCATTTTTTTGGAGTTTTCATTTTCATCATCATTTTTTTTTCAACATACTATTTACAGCAGCATTTACATAAGGACTTTTTCCTCTTGAGCCAGAAGACTATCCCTCTTTTGAAGCTTTGTTGCAACCCTCACTCTCCTGTCATTCGACTTCATTGAAACTGGACCAGGTTGGGGCGCACTTCCCTCCCTAGACGAGGATGAATGTTTCCACCCGTGTGCGTCTCAGACTGGCAAATCCAACCCCCTCACCACTCCAACTGAGTTGAGCCAAGTGAAAGGTGCAAGTGTCCAAGTTAGGTCACGGCCGACAAGAGTCATGCGTGTGTTTCGAAAAGTTCTAGTTAGTCCACTGAGGTGACTTGAACCTAGCCCTGATTTCTCAAAGAATTAAGTCTGAATAGACCTGAAGTACCTTAAACCTAGTTCCCATAAGGTTCCAGTGTAGTTAGGTGCAGTAAGGTCCAGCCAAGCTCCAACCTTCGACTTTATTGGACTAGTTCAATCATCAAGCTCAATCAAAGAATATGAATGCTATGCAAATGCTATTTACAAATATGCAAAGGATAATGCAATTTTTGAAAGAGTTTGAAAACAAAGAGAGAAATTTTTACACAAAGAATTTATGCAAATAAAATATTTTGGGCACTCAAAATAGACAATATGTACAACTATTTACACGGGCATGCCGCTTTATTTTAATGATTTTTAAAGAATTTAGAATTTAGTTTTTATTTACAGGTATATATGTACACTTATTAAAGAATATAGTATTTTAGTTATTATATGCGACTATTCCTCAAACTTATTTGACACACATTTTTCAATTTATTTTGAAAACTATAGTCCAAAATAATTTTTACACACATTTTTACAAACATGTACACACATTTGAAAATCATTTTGCAAAGGCTTTCAAAACAGTACATATAGGTTTTTCAAAGTATTTTTGCAACCATTTTTCAAACCATTTGCAAATCATTTTATTTCATACAAAGAAAATAAATTTTACAAACCACACATTTTTACAAAGGTTGAAAACATGTAACAAAACGTTTTCAAAATAGTTTTCAATAAATGTTCACAAAGATTTTCAAACTATTTTTCAAACATTTTGCAAAAAATATTTTCACCTGATTTATTAATCAGTATATACAAAAGAATTTGAGGAATAATCCCATCTTTTTATTAAGAGTTTTTAATGAATTTAAAGAATTTTTAGCCATATTATTATGAAAGTACGAGTTATGGCTAAAGTATATACATAGTATATACTACCCCCCTATACTTAGCTTGAGCTATGTCCTCATAGATCGGAAAAGAGAAAGAGAAGACATAACTTGTACTGAGTATAGACAAGTCTAAAGAACATATGAATAAGAGATGAACGAATGAGAAGTTGACCGTCCCCCCTATACTTAGGATCGAGTAATCCTAAGTATAGCAGACTGGACACAAGGCAGGGAGGGTCAAGGGTGGGAATAAATAGATGAACAAATAAGGGGTGCACCCCCTATACTTAGGACAAAGTACGTCCGAAGTACAGAAAACTGACACAAAGGGGCGACACCCTTTTAATTAGATAAAGAAATATGAAGAAGAGGAAAAAGAAAAGAAGAAAAGATAGATATATACAAATAGATGAAAAGATCGTGGAGAATATACGCATCACTCCCCCTATACTTAGGGTGAGCTATCCCTAAGTATAGGCAACAACAGGAGTGACGAAAATGTGCAAGGAAAGAACAACTCGGTGTGTGCCGCCCTATACTTAGGACAAGGTACGTCCTAAGTGTAAACACAAAGATGTGGCGGTAGATCTAGGGCACACATAACATGCGGGAGAAAGAATGAACAAGGCACACATATATACAAATGGTGAAGAACCTGGTGAGGTACAGGACGGTATCTGGTAAGTGACTGCCGTACTAACATCGTCGTCTCCCTGTGAGAACGAGGACGCAACCAGAAGGTGAAAAGACACCCTGATATACAGTCAAGTGGGTGTCAGCTACCGGGGGCAGTCAGATCGGAAAGTAAAGATATCCAGTCCGGTAGCATGAAGCAGTTGAACGGCTCGTATGGTCATCATGGGAGAATATAGCCGATACCGTAAGACCGGGAGGAAGAAAAAGCAGTACAAATTCCTCCAGTCAATCAGAGTCTCAGATAGATATGAAATAAAACATATGAGACTGTGTGATGCACGGTGGTGATATAATCTGAAAGTCATAATAATACACCGAACAACACAATATATGGCTCACTCTTGCGAGGGTCATCAAGGTGAGCGGAATTAGAGAATAATCAGAAGACTCGGCTCCGTGCTCCAACATAAAGGAGACACAACCAGGGATGAGACCGAGTGAAAAGCTCAGAAGACTCAGCTTCGTGCTCCCACCGATAGGAGACACCCGAAGTGAAGCCGAGTACCTACAAGTTGATGTACCCTCCCGCAGATAACCCTCGGGGAGTAGTACATGCTAGACAATGAATAATCAGAACAGAAGCTCACCCTTCCGAGGGTCATCAAGGAGAGCGGGCTCAAAGGAGCCGGACCCATCAGAAGGATCATAGAAATGGTCTTGGTAGGCGACAGATCGGCTATCAGCAGAAGAGACCGTCAAATCAAGAAAGTGTGGCAGTGTCCCGCAAATAACCCTCGGGGAGCGGGCTGCCAACTAGGCATTGCAATTGCAGATATCAGGAGCTCATCCTTGCGAGGACTGTCAAGGCGAGCAGACTCAAATGAGTCTAATCGGATGGGTCCCATGATCCATAGATAGGATAGGCAACTCAAGATGGGACCAAAAATCAAGTATATCAAACGACTCGATTCTGTGCTCCGCAGATCGGAGACACGAGCAGAGAGGAAATCGAGTGTATAGAGAGTGTCGCAATCTCTCACAGATAGTCCTCGGAGAGTACTGCGATCTAGGCAAGGAATAGTCAGAATGCATCTCTTCCTTGCGAGGGTCGTCAAAGAGAGAGAAGGCATCAAAGGAGCCGGGTCCATCAGACGGACCCACACAATGGTCTCAGTAGTCGACAAGTCGGCTACCAACAGAAGAGACTAATCAGATCCGAAATATGTCATAGTCTCCCGCAGATAACCCTCGGGGAGCTATGAACTATGCATGGAATAATCAGAAAAGTGGAGCTCTGCCTTGCGAGGACCGTCAAGGAGAGCAATCTGACAGTTGGCCTCATGTGCCGACAAATCGGGCACACAGTCACAGAGAGAGGCCAATCAAGCATATCAGCTGACTCGGTTTCGGGTCCCACCAAAAGGGCGACCCAAGTAGTGTATGAAACCGCAGTCCTAGAAATTGCCGCACTTTCCCGCAGATAGTCCTCGGGGACAAATGCGAACTAGATCAATGAAGGTTACGAGAATGCTGGCATAAAATCTCAGGTCCTCAAAATACTATGAATCTATCAACCAATCAGGAAGGCATAAGATCAGGGGAGGGAGAAAATCATCAGGCCAATCACAAAACATCCCTCAGGTCAATCCAGTAAGCTGAGATGGCACGAAAAGTAGTCAAGAATTCTCTAAGTGCCATGGTGGATCAAAGAGTCAGGAGATCGGGGATGGGTCAGTCAAGAAGATGAGAGATCATGTGGGTTCCAATCATCGTCATCATGAAGCATGCATCAAGATAATCTATTCAGCCCAAAAATCAAAGATGGTCGGAACCTCGAAATGGATAGAACAATAGAAACATCATGAGATCATCCTCTAATCACTGAAGCACATCACATCCTCAATCCGGTGTGCGAGATCTAAATCCTCAATAAAGAATCACACCTATGCTCTATGCATCAGCAAAAATCCTCAAGAAATCCATATGCATGCATCAAAGATAAATCCACCAGATCGATCTCAGCAGCCTCAACATCATGGGCCCGGCTTACACAACTAATCTTGTATAAATAATCCTCGGTGCGGGCCTCATCAATATGCACAACATTCCCGAGTAAAGGGAGAGATGATACGGGGGACACGAGGAAGATGGGTAAGAAGGGTAACACAATGGGGTGGAGAAGCTGATTGAGCGTGCGTGCCAAAATCGTAGGTGGTAGAAAGGTGATACAGAGGGTACGAGGAGGGCGGGCGAGAAAGATTGAGACATCGACAACATTGGGTGTTCCACATAAGGCAGGAACACCGTCAAAATTGTGGTCCGAAGAGGTCTCTCCTCGAACCAGGGAAGATGGTACGATGGATACATAGAAGGTGGTGGAGAAGCGGGAAACAAAGGACTTGGCGAAGAATGATTGAGCTCAAGCGCCAATATCATGACTCGATGCGAAATGAAGAGGTCTATTTATAAGAGAGATAGAGAGACTCAAAGATGAAAAATGCATGACTCACACGGACGGGACCGATGACTCTAATAATGAATGAGAAACACAACGGACTCCAAGTCACAATCAGTACATAAGGCAAACCCTCAATTCACCTACTCGACACAGTGAAGACCGTCAGATGACGGTCATTTATCTTTTCGGTTTTAGAGTTAGGTGAGAATCACAAAGTTGTACAAACACTTAGGAGGCTTGATAGGATTTGGGCTCTACTCCTTAGCGTGTACGTGAGCACTTAAAACGCATACAATGAGGGGGTTGCTCTCCCCAAGACAAGGAATCCATTACGTTTTATTTTTAAGTTTAATAGAGTTAGCAGTCCCGATTTTTATTTAAGTTATCACTTTTTTTTTGGGTATTTTCAATGCACGTGCCTATCGAGGTTCCAATTTCCATTAAGCATCCTAGGTTGGCAAAAACAGAGGGAGAAGATCAGAAAAGCCATGCAAATCGGAAATCAATGATGCATGCTAAGTAAGAAGACTTACAGTGCTTCCCAGCTCTCTCCATGCGGGATGCATAACGGAATTGAAACCTATGCTATATGCAAATGCAAGCCGAAGAAATCGCCCTAGGATAGTAACTGCTATTATCGTGAAGCACTACCAGCCGGTCGCTTATCCTTAACCTAAGAGTCCGGTCTTGGCTCACCCCTCCTCTTCTCGACACACTCGAGTTCAGGAGTAGCGCTTGATGGGGCTCGCTCACGGCACAGGGGTTAAGAGATAAGTGAACCGACTGTTTGAATTTGACTAAATCCAAAACGCACTATAGGTACATGCAAATATAATTAGGGTGTTTGGTCCTAGTCTATCGGCAAGCAACTCCTAAGCTAGGGCTCATTCACACAAAAGAATAAAAATAAAAATAGAAAAGAAAAGGCGTCAAAACCGTCGAGGCCCCCAAGGGAACAATCCCTCGGGCAATGGACCTCGGGAGTCGGAGTGTACCTGTGAGAGTCCTGTATTATTACAAAAGTCTAAGGGTCACTCTCTCACATGAATATACATAATAAGATAAAGGGAAATAAAATTCATGAAATAGAGACTGTCTTCAAAAATTCTCCTTCTTCTGTCATGGATGCTCTCTCCTATTGGCTAGCATAGAGGAGCCAACCCCACCTTGCTTGGGTGCTTAGGTCCTCCTAAGAGGTCCTCCTTCGCTTGGCGGTCCCTCGCATCCAAGACAAAGAAAGAAGATGGGTCAGAACAATCAATCAAATAATATCAAATAGAAATAAAAACCAAACAAATAAATAAATCAGGGACATGAGCAAACAATTGAATAAATAAACAAATACGCTCACAAAATCATACAAAATCCGTTGCCTCCCCGGCAACGGCGCCATTTGATGAACGGGGAGATCGCAGAGGTCGTGTTGACTCACAAGGCGAATCAACAGTCGCTGATTTGACCTCAGACGAAATCCCCGAATCGATCAACAATTAACCCACAATAAATATATGCAATGAATATCCAAAAATGTGGAGTTAAAATTTATTATAACTCTACATGTAAATGTGTATAGGTGTAAGCACAAGTAGAGGTCGAACACTGGGAGGCGAATGGTTGTATGTAATGTATTGTTCAATTATTCAATCAATTGTTCATGTACTTTTATTGTTTTTGTGGTTTTGGGTTTTGTAATTTTTTTTATATTTTTGTTTTTATAATTTTTATTTTGATTTTATATTTTATACTTTTTTTTATTTTTTTATATTATTAATTATATAAATATATATACTATATATATATAAAGAGATATATATATATATATAAGAAGAGAGAGAGAGAAGTAATATAGAATATATATATATATATATATATAAACATAAAAACTTAATATATAGACATATATTTTTTTTTAATTTTTTTAATTTTTTTTATATTTCTAATTTTTATGTATTTGTCAATTCAAAAATGTCCACAATATAGGACTAAATAAATAGCCGTATATAATTTGGGTTTTTTTTTTTAAAATATCAAATAATACCCAAAATTGCCCAAATTAATTTTCACATATTAATAATAATATATAGATAATTATAAAAGAGAGAAATGTATTTTTAGGGTTTTTAAAGAGTTTTTCTAATTTTTATGTTTATTTTGGGGTTTTATGATTTTTATCTTTTTTCTTTTTCACTTTTTTAGGGTTTTTCATTTTCTGGACTCAATATGTATATAATTATACTATATATATTTTTTTGGAATTTTTCACAAACATTTTCTAATTTTTTTGTATTTTGTAATTTAAACAGTACAAAAATGACTTCTTTTTCATTTTTAATAATTAGGAAAAATGCAAAAAATGCAAACTAAAATATGGGCGTGAACAAGCATGGCATGGAGCATCTATCCTAATTTTTGTGGATTTTTAGAAGCCTAAAAGGTATTTTTAATAAATAGATAAAGACACAAAAAGTAATTAAGCCTGGCAGGGGCATTTTTGCAAATAAAATAAACTCCAGGGGCATCAGTGCAAAAATACATACTGAAATAAACATTTATTTTAATTTTTAGAACTATTCTACAATATAGAGAAACCGCCAGGGCATACATGCAAAATGTCACGCGCCTCACGTGGGACTGCACGTGAGGCGCTGAGGGACCAAAATGTAAATTCAAGAAAGTCAGGGGTCCTACTGCAAAATACACATTTTATTTACAACGTGCTATATATTTTACGAGATTAAAAATTAAATACAAAAATGGCAGGGGCTAGATGTGCAAATTACCCCCAAAAGGCGCTTCATCCGACGGCTGATCCTCGTTCACTTGACACGTGGCGCCTCCACGTGCGCCGATGACGCTTCGTCGATGAGCGGGTGAGATTAGATCTCGCGTGAGATCTGACGGTCGCTGCTTCGCTCCATCGGACGGCTGTGATCAAAACTGGGGCCTTCATCTCCATCCAACGGCGGAGAGCTGGCATGGAAGAACAGGGAAGAAGCCTCGCCGGGGCGAGCTTCCTCCGCTCGGATCTTGCCCTCCGGCCGGTCTTCTTCGCTCCTGAAGGTCCACAAAGCTTCCTGGCAGGGTTCTCTGACTGCTGGAGGTGTTGGATCGGCCGGAGGTACCCCGGAGCGCCACCACGAGCTCGGTGAAGAAATGGGGCTCCAGGTACCTCCGCCCGCTTGAAACTCGACTCCTGGTGCGTTATTGCGCACCTAACCTGCACAGAAAGAAAGAGGGGCTCGAGGGCGTCTCCCTCGACCCGGGGTTTGAAGCTGAAAGCACTGGGATGAAGGTGGGCGAAGAAGCTCCGGCGATGGATGGTGGATGAGCTTTGATTCGCGGATTCAGAAGCGAATCCGGTTGGACAAGGTGGCTGGAAGGTGGAGAAAGGGGTGAGGAGTGAAATGAGGGCGAAAGCGAGTCGGGGACTGGTCGGGAACACGGTGAAAAGCTCGCCGGAGCTGAGCTCCGGCGAACTACGAATAACCTAAATTACGCTAACCCATGAATCGAAATGCAAAATAAATGACTGAAATGAAATGCTGATATAAAAATCTACCTAAAAAGATAAATGCACAGCTCTTATACCTGGAGGAACTCCAGGGAGCAGGGTGGCTGCCGGAGCGCCACCATGGGTGCAACCTCCGCCTCTCCGAACGATTCAAAGTGCGGGCGAGCTCCTCCTGTCACCAGGAGCATCGCCAGGACCGAATTCTGGGAAGGGATTGGCTGGAAAGCTGACCAAATTTGGCGAGGGAGGCGGTGGTTCTTTATTTATAGACAGGTGGAGCACCCTTATTGACCAGGCCATGGCCGGCGATGCACACTATGTACACGAGATCTAGATGCTCGGCGGGGATCACGGGTGAAAGGAGAACAAATCTCCTGAAGTGACTGTTGGCGATGGATCACTGAGCCATGCGGGAAAAAGGGAAGAAAAGGGGGGAAAAGATGGTTCCCGTCAAGTCAGGCGCCTGGGGGCGCAGTTGACCGACCGGTCAACAAACGCAGGCGCCTGATTGGTCCACATCAACAAGAAGTTGACCTATTTATTTAACATATTAAATGAATTAATTAGAATTTACTTATAAAATAAAAAATGTTTATAATTTAATGTAGTATTTATTTATGATTTTTATTTAATTTTTTGAAGTATTTTATTACGGTTTTATTAAAATAATGTATTTATAAGTATATTTATATTTATTTTTATTTTGTTTATTTTATTTTATTATTTTATTTTCTTATTTTATAAATTTATGATTTATTTTTGTGAGTATAAATATATTTTTATTTACTTTTTATGAGTTTATTTACATATTTAAATAAATAGGTCTATGTATATGTACGTATACTTATAGGTACTTTACCTATATATTATATATGTTTTTATTTAATGAATTTTATTTGTTTTTATTATGGATTTGTATTTTTAATAGGTTATATATAATATATATATTTTTAGAAAAATATAGATGAATAAAATAATTAAAGAATGTTTTCCCCTTTATTTATATACACATGGGTAGCATAGGTATTTTGCCTAGGTATCAGCTAGGCTTATTTTATTTTTGAAATTTCTTTTTGGTTTTCTTTTAATTTAAATATGTACATGTATTATGAATATTATTTATAAAATTCTAAAAATATAATTTTGTACAAATAATAATTATTGAATAAAATGAATATTTTAATCGGGTACTATATACAATGAGGGTCAAAAACCTAACTTCCACAGATGGACTCCAAAAATTATGAAACCAATTTTATAAAATAGTTTATGGAATGCTATATACAATTAAAGGTGAGTTTGGGTGATTTGGAGTTTTTATTTGCAAGATATGGGTCTGTGAAGTTGAGATTTTTGGTTTTTATTTTGTGTATAAAATGTACACTGAGTCTTGTTTTTATACAAACTAAATTTTGTATTTTTATTTACATTATTATCTACAACTTTCATGTACAAAGTTTCTTTATTTGATGAATTAATAATTATGTACAAAATAGGTGTCAAAAATGCATAAATGAATGAGATATTTATTGTATAATTGGCCCTTATCTCCCCCTACTTTATTCTTTGTCGACCAAGTCCATGCTGGCCTTGGTCTCGGGGTGCGGGTCATAAAATATTTGCAATATTTTATTCCTTTTTCTTTTCTTCTCTTTATTCTATAATTTTGGCATTAAAAACCTTATTTTGTGTATGAATGATGAATGCTATTATGTACAAATTAATGCTATTTACATGCGTTTGCTGGGGTTTTTAAGGCCAAAATGAAAGAATAAAGGTGATGAAATGGAGATTCATCAGGTACCTACAATGCTAAGCCAAAACTCGAGGCTACGCTGTGGTCCGGGTTATTGGAGCTAAAAACTAAAGAAGCGAAGGGGGGGCGGGTGATCTCCGGCGAAGGTGGTAGAGATCTCGGCCCTAATATCGACCTGAAGATCGAGGCTAAGGATGATCAGGGTACGGTGCAAGATAAAGGGCATGTCTGCGGGTCGATCTGAGCGGCTAGATGTGGATGTCGAGGCTGGTCAGAGCAGATGGAAGAGTGGCGGTGATGAACGAAAATATCGGATCGAAAAGGTAAATGCAAAGGAAATAGGGGGTACCCGAAGATCGGGGAGTGTTCCTGAGCTTCAGGCAAAGATGGTTGATGGGATGATGGCCTGATGACCGAAAAATTACGAGGAACTAAGGGAGATAAATATCACGGGTCGTTGCGACCTCAATTCCTCGAAAATCGATCAATCAAGAAAAATTCAGACCATCAAATAAAAGTAATCAGTCAAAAACCAAATAGCGGTCTCGCTATTTATTTAACCTGGTATAGCGACCAAGGTTGAACACAAGGAGCATGGATTGGCCAAGTGGCCTACGAAGTAGTCAAAAAATGACTAAAATAAGAAAATATATTTTTGGTGGATTTTATGAAATTTTTATTTTTTTTGTATTTTTAATTATGACGAAAATATATATAAAGGCAAAAAGAAGCACACACAAGTAATTATTTAACTCATCAAAGTAACTCAGAAAAATATAATAAAAGTATTTTTGGGTTTTGTGATTTTTTAGTGTTTTTGGTATTTTTTTCAGATTTTTATAATTTTTTGTTAATTTTCTAAAAATAGAAAAAAGGCCAAAATAAGGAACTAATGTGTAGCCTTATTTGAAAGGTTATTTAAAGATAGATAAATAACCTCTGAAAATCTGGAGATAATTTTATATCTACTACAAATAAAAACTAAGTTATAGAAAGAGAAATTGCATTTCTTTTATTTTTTTATAATTCTTAATGATTTTTACAAGGTTTATAGGGTTATTCAATTTTTAGGGGTTTTATATATCTAAATTAGGCAAAAATTGGACAGAAGCTAGTAAACAAGAAGACTAACCATACCTATTTCTTTAGAATTTTTGGAGGGTTGTTGATATTTTTAGTTGATTTTCCTATTCAAACAGTAACAAAAATAAAGGTTTTTATTATTTAAAAATAGCAAATAGCAATAAAAATGTCCCAAAAAATAAGTGAAATTTTTACACAGTGGCAGGAGCCACGTATCTAAATTTCACCAAATTTTAAGTTGATTTGATATTTTATTCAATAAATAAACAAGGCACATCACACAGGGACCTATTTGTAAGAAAAATAAGTTTCAGGGCTACAATGGAACACGTGCATAACGTATATGGGTTCAACTGTAAATTTCACACTACATTCGACACATGCTACTATTCCAGTATGCAGAGGGGTATATATTTAAATCTCAAAACATAAAGTTCATTTCATAACAGTCAACAAACCCAAGCCCCAAACATGCAAAAAGTCCATAAAAGTCACGTGACGAAGCACATGCATCCACAAATAGGGACTAAAGTGCAAATATAATAAGCTACAGGTCATGATATGCAAATTATCCAAGTATGCTAATTTATTTAATAGACTAAACAATAACTGAAATAAAATGTAGGGGGTCTGGCGCAAATTACCCAGCCCAAGCACGTGTGGGTCACGTGAGGGGTGGCGTGTCAGGCGGGGACTGGCTGATAGACGTGCAGCTCTGATGATGCCTCCTAGAAGATCGAACGGTCCTGGTGCGAGGGCATACGTGGGGTGCATGTGGTTGTCAGATCGTGGATCTAACGGCCTGTTAGTGACAGGCAACGAACGGCTCTGGTGACGTCTGGAAGTGAGGCGTGATCCGATGGTGGAGAGGGGGCTGGATGAACTCCTCCTTGGTGAACTTCACCGGCGAGCTGGAGGTGCTCCGAGCGTCCGATGGGAGATCGAGAAGGAGGGTTCTTCTCGCGATGACGTTCCGCGTCGGGTGGTGGTGACCGATGAAGCTCCCAACGGTCCAATCCTCCGGCGAGGGTAGGAGGACCTGGGCGACTCCGGCGAGGGATGCGAGATGCGACTTAGGGGGGTAACTCACGCTTATTCACCTGCAAAGGAGAGGTCGTGCTCGGAGGAAGACTCCAACATGGGTTATTTAACAAGCAACAAAGGGAAGCGGGGTGATTTGGCGAAGGGGGGTCTCAGCGGAGGCGGCGGAAGGGACCTAACCCGATCTTGGCTCGGATAGCCAAGATCTAGGTGATCATGTCGTGGAAGGAGGGTGACGATGGGTCGATGCACCGATCTATATGGCTAAAACAAGGTGGCGGAGCGAAAGATGGAAGATCGTATCTACTCGTTAATAAATACGCTAACAAGGGTACCTGATGGAGGGAATCATATATGGGGGAGATGCTGGATCTCCTACAGTCTTCACCTCGATGGAGCGACGCCTCCAGAGGCTCGGGCTTCACCGGTGGCGGAGCTCGACGACAATGGTCGTTGGACCTGGGGCAAACGCCTCTAATCGCTCTCTACAACACCCTCTGCACTCGCTGTCACTCGAGGAAGAAGGTGGAGGTCACAGGGATCGAAGATGGTGGCCAAAGGTGCGGAGGAAGGCGGCTACAACGAAGGTTATATAGTGGTAGGGGTCCGGGAAGATGGGAGTCATGCACACACGTCGATGCACGGACCCCTAAGGAATTGGTCGAGCGAGGATCGCGGATGTGCCCGCTGCAATCGGAGCTTAGGGTTTGGGCAAATGGAGGTGTATCGAATCGGGAAAAAGTCGAGAAATCAGGTCAGCGAAGCGGATCGCGAAGAGGAGGTCCTGCGAGGGGAGTTGATCGGGGGTCAACATTCCTTGTGGACAGATGGGAAAATCCTGAGCCTGAAATTATTTAGAAATTCATTTTAAAATAGTAAATGATTTTATTTGAAATATTTACAACATAAAAAATGTTATTAATTCTCAAATTAATTTTTAGTGATATTTATTTATTTTTTTGAAAAACAAATTAATGTATATACATAATGTATTATTGTACATAGGTATAAATACCTGGGTATTTTTTATTTTTATTTTTATTAGTTTATTTTTGTACAATTACCACCATTTTATATTTATTTATTTATAACAAAAAATTTGGAATATAAAATAATTTTTATTTGATTTTGTTATGTATTTACAAGAGGAAAATAAATAGGTATATGTACATATTTACATGGTATATACAAGAGTGGGAGAGAAAATTTAATTTTTGTTTTTTTTATTTTTATTTTATTTTTATAAATATATATACATAATTATTTTTATTTTGTGAAAGTAAAATATATACATAAAGGGGGAATATATGTATGATGGAGAATGGCCCTATCTCTCTCTACTTGTTTTATTTTGCGGTCAGGCTAATGATTGGCCCTCCCTTGGGTTCGGGTCACTCAATATTTATTCTAAATATTTCCCTCTTTTTCTTTATTTCTTTATTCCTTTATTTTTGCACAAAAACATGCTTAATTATTGTTATTTACACAATGCATGCAAGTTGATAATTTATTCTATTTACAAATATTTACATGGTGTTTTGCAATGATTTTTAGCTAAAATAAAGGAATAAAGAGTGATGAATGGGGATTCATCACCCCCTATACTTTACTTTTGCTAGTCCCTTAGTAAACACTTATTTGAAAAAGAAGTGAAAAAGAGAAAGAAAAAGAAAAGGATGGGAAATCAAGGTTGATTATTAAAATTTCCTTCATCAAATTGAAATATGGAGCTCAGTCAGACCTTTGGATTATTAATTTTTATCGGAATCTTATTTGGACTTAATCTTAAAACTTAACAGCCTCTAAGTTCCACCAATCTATAATCAAGACTCCTCAATAAACCAGATCAGAACATGTCTACATACACAAACTCTAATGACCATGGATCTTTCCTTGTACTGTGTAAGTGAAATGTAGCTCCCCACCTCAGAAATGACAAAGAAACAACCTCCCTCAACATGGTAACTCTAATGCCTCAGTCTAGCAACTCTTTCGTCGAGGAGCGGGGTATTCCCTTCTAAGTTTAAGTACAACCGGCTCAAGAAGAGGGGAAAGAAGAGAATGGACCATGACCAGTGTAGCCATGTATCCTTGGGAGCTCTAACCAGTGTAGCTGAGTCTCCCACTGCAAGCTTCATGAGATAATCATGTGTAACATAAGCTTTTCTTTATTTGACTATATACACTACGGTGGGTATCTTATTTTCAATCAGACCCACCACTTTTTTTTGGAGTTTTTCTTTCTTTGCACATTTTTTTGATGTGCATATGTACAACATATCTACATGGTGCAACATATATACATAAGGAGTTTTTCCTCTTGAGCCAGTAGACTGTCCCTCTTTTGAAGCTTTATTGCAACCCACAACTCCTGTCTTTAGACTTCATCACCACCAGATCAAGTTGAGATGCACTTCCTTCACTATAAGAAGAAGAGAGGTTCCGCCTAGAAGTACTACCCTCGTATGCTACGCCAATCCAAAGGAAACTGCCTCCTCACCACCTCATCCGTGGAGAGCTATGTGTAAAGTGCTGGTACAAGTAAAACCATTATCTCTTAGAGTCATGTGTGTGTTGTTAAGTGCTCTACTTAGGCTCATCAAGATGACATATGCTCATAGCCTAGTGGACTCAAAGAATTAAGTCCCAATGGATCTGAAAAGTCTCAATCCTAAGCCATATAAGGTTCCTCTTAGAAATAGGTGGATTAAGGTTTTGACCAAGCTCCATTTTCCAATTTAATTCCAGGCTGGCTTAAATGTCAACCATGATTTGGAAAAATTGTACAAGTATTTACAAGTATGCAAATTTTTACAAATTTTTACAAATGTGCAGAATTTTTGAAAAATGTTTGAAAACATGGATGTATGCATGAATGCGAAGTTTTGTAAAATATTTACAAAAAATTTACATAAGGTTTTTGTAAATTTTTTGTTTTTCAAACATTTTACAAAAAATTTGTACTATATACATAATTTTGATATCAAATCATTTACAAACTATTTACACAAATCATTTTTTTACAATCATTTGTACAAAAATAGTTTTTATAAATAGATAGGTATGTACAAGAAGAATTTTATGTACACGGGAAAATTTTAAATTTTTATGGATTTTTAACCATTTTATTTATTAATACACTCACACAAAGTACGAGTTATGGCTAAAGTATATATGAAATATATACGACACCCCCTATACTTAGCTCGAACGATGTCCTCAGAGTGATCAAGAGAGATGAAGAAGACATAACTCGTGCTTAGTATAGGGAAGTGAAAAGGAATGGTATACTACAACGACAAATGGAAGAATGGAATGATGAGGACTCGGTGTTTCCCCCTATACTTAGGATAAATTAATCCTAAGTATAGCAAGCTGTATATGAAGGGAAATCCGAGTGGAAGGATGTACAGGGTCTACCCCCCCTATACTTAGGGTAAAATATCCCTAAGTATAGGCAGCAAAACAGAGGTAGAAAGAATCAATAAAATACCCGAGAGTCCTACACCCCCCATACTTAGGGTAAAGTGCACCCTAAGTATAGCAGAATCATAAGATAAAGATGGGGTGTGAGACTAAACAATGGAGTGATATGGACAACTGGATCTATACAAGTCAGAAGAACAGTGATAATCAGGCGTGAGATGCAATAGATGTGAATCAAGAGACCACATCTCACGCAAAGTGAATAGGGGCGACGTCAACGACCAGCGGCTCATGATCTAGATATGGCTTGAGGCGCTGACCGTTAACACGAAAGGTAGCATCAGAAGACAACTCAGATATATCGATACTCCCATTGTCATGTACCTTTCGGACCAGATAGGGTCCCTTCCATTTGCTCTGTAGCTTCCCTGGAAATAAGCGAAGCCTAGCATCAAACAACCATGCTCTCTGTCCTAGCTCAAACTGCTTGTGGCTGATATGAGAATCATGCCACTCCTTCACTCTCTCCTTATACTGTAGGCTGCTCGAAAAGGCTGTATCACGAAGCTCCTCCAGGGCTGCTAACTCTGCCCTCCTCTGATCTCCTACACTCACTGGATCCATAAGTATATCAGTAACAACCCAAAGTGACCTATGTCTCAGCTCAATAGGTAAATGGCAGGGCTTGCCATAAACGAGGCGAAAGGGAGATGTACCCAAAGGAGTCTTGAAGGACGTCCTATATGCCCACAAGACCAAGTTCAAAAGCTGTGACCAATCCTTTCAGTCAGGGCGGACGACCTTCTACAATATAGTCTTGATTTCCCTGTTCGACACTTCAGCAAGACCATTCGTTTGAGGGTGATATGGAGTGGCTACTTGATGGTCTATACTGAACTCGCTAGCAAGGGCCTTTACCTTGTCGTTGACGAAATGAGACCCCCCGTCAGATGTCAACACTCGAAATACCCCGAACCGTGAAATGATATTCTTCCTAAAAAATCTGCAAACAGTCCTAGCATCTGCGGTTCGGGCGGGGATGGCCTCAACCCAATGACTCACATAATCAACAACCAACAAAATGTACTCGAATCCCTGACTCTTAGGGAATGGACCCATGAAATCGATGCCCCGTACGTTAAAAACCTCACAAAAGTGTATGGGCTGCATCGGCATCATATCACGCTGTCCACAAGTGCCCATCCTCTGATAGTCAATACACCCTTCATGAACTCATCAGAGTCCTTGAAAAGAGTAGGCCACCATAGGCCGGATTGGAGCACTTTCTGTGCCGTTCTCCTCGCAGAGTGATGTCCTCCTATCTCAAGCTTGTGGTAGTAAGTAAGGACGCTATGGTGCTCCTCCTGAGGAATGCACCGACGACAGATGCTATCCCCTCCTTCATGATAAAGGACGGGATCCTTCCAATGGTAAAAATTGGCCTTCGCGAGGAAGGTCTCAAGTTTCTACCTGGGCCAATCTTGTGGAACTTTCTTGGTGACAAGATAGTTCACAATATCAGCATACCATGGGAGAGAGGAGATAGTAAGGATCTCCTCATCTGGGAAGGTCTCACATATAGGCTCAGTCTGCTTAGAATCCTCAAGATACTCTAATTGGGAGAGATGATCCGCCACCACATTCTTGACTCCAGGTTTATCCTTAATCTCTATATCAAACTCCTGGAGTAGAAGGATCCATCTGGTCAATCTGGCTTTGGCATCCTTCTTTGCCATGAGGTACCTGATGGCAGTATGATCGGTATAGATGGTCACTCTAGATCCAATGATGTACGATCTAAACTTATCTAGGGCGAAGACTACAGCTAGCATCTCCTTCTCAGTGACTATGTAGTTCCGCTAGGCGGCATCCAAAGTATGTCTAGCATAGTGAATTGCAAAGGGGACTCCATCCTTCATCTGTCCCAGCACGGCCCCTACTGAAAAATCAAAGGCATCTGTCATGATCTTGAATGGGAGAGACCAATCAAGCAGCTGGAAAACAGGAGACTCTACAACATAACTCTTGATATTCTCAAAGGACGATAGACACTTATCATCAACAAGGAACTCGGTGTCTTTCGTCAGCAGATCAGTCAACGGTCGTGCAATCCTACTGAAATCATGAATGAAGTGCCGATAGAAACCGACGTGCCCCAGAAAAGACCGTAACTGCCACAAGTTGGACGATGGATTGAGTTTTCTAATGACATCCACCTTGGTCGGATCAACCTACATGCCCCTGTTGGAGATGATATGGCCAAGCACCATCCCCTCAGTCACCATGAAGTGACTCTTCTCCCAAGACAACACAAGGTGAACCTCTATGCATCGTTGAAGGACTCGGTCTAGGCAGTCAAGACAAGAATTGAATCCGTCACCATAGACCGAGAAATCATCCATGAAGACCTCCAAGCACTCCCCCACCATGTCCGAAAATATGGACAACATGCATCTCTGGAATGTCGTCGGAGCATTGCACAATCCAAATGGCATGCGTCTGAAAGCATATGTCCCGAAGGGACTGGTGAAGGTGGTCTTGTCTTGGTCCTCGGGCGCAATGGTCACCTGATTGTATCCGGAGTACCCATACAAGAAATAGTAATGGCTCTTCCCTGCCAGCCTCTCTATAATATGATCAATAAAGGGTAGGGGGAAACGATCCTTCTTAGTGGCCTGGTTCAATCATCTGTAGTCCACACAGACCCGCCAAGAAGTTGATACCCGGGTAGCGATCTCCTCTACAGACTCACTAACAACTGCGGTGATGCCCGTCTTCTTGGGCACCACATGCAACAGATTGACCCATTTGGAGTCGAAGATGGGGTAGATAAAATTGGCGCTCCACCATTTCGAGATCTCTTTCATGACAACATCTTGAAGATTCGAGTACAGCTGCCGCTGGAACTCACGCGACGGCTTCGCGTCCTCCTCGAGATAGATATGGTGGGAGCACATGGCTGGACATATCCCCTGGAGATCGGCCGCACTCCATCCTATCGCCTTGCGGTTCTTTTCAAGAACCCCCATCAGACGGGATTCCTGCTCTCCAGTCAAATCAGCAGAGATAATGACTGAGTACATCTCATGCTCACCCGCAAGGAACCTATACTTCAACGATGATGGTGACAGCTTCAGCTCTGGACAAGTAGGAGTTGGCGGATCTGGCCTCTGAAAAGTCAGAGTGAATGCGACCAAATCTGCATGGGAGAATGAGAACTCTCTCTCGCAATCTGAATCTGGTGAAGGCTGCTCTGCTGGACTGTCTCTGCTCTGTATGGAGTCAGCCTCCTCCCTAGCTATAGGCCCAGTAGAAGTCAGATATAGTATCACATCATCAAACTCTGCCCAATCAATATCTGACTCCGAGGGATCTGTATCAGAGTCACAAAAATCTACCTCACGATCGGGAACCGGCTCTGCTGCCTGAGATGTATCCTGGACCAGTAATGCTCTCTCCAAGCTCTCCTCTTCTAATGTCTCTGCATCAGCAAACTTTGAAGGTGAGAGGATGGCCGATGTTATTAGGCCTGCCCAAACTGCCTCGTCATCTGTGATCACAAAATCACAGTCCTGGTGGATGTCTCACCCTGCCTCTGTCATCTGCTCTGACTCTGAAGTCGACTCTAAGCAAGATGAATCTCTGGCTCTAGTCTCCTCGACCATCTCTATTTATACACTCTCGCCCTCGACGCGAAAGTATACCTTCTCGCTATCATGGTCAGACACTGCCTTGGCTGTGTCCAAGAAAGGGTGTCCTAAAATGATGGGGGTATCGTTCACGGACTCAGGGATCTCCATGTCCAACACAACGAAGTCCACGGGGAATTTCAGGCCCTGAATTGTGACGACAACGTCCTTCAGCAACCCCTTTGGCCTCTTGATAGATCAATCAGCAAACTGAAGGATCGTCCTGCCCTGTCGTAGAGGGCCCAACTCAAAGCAGTCGAGAAGGGCTGTTGGAAGTAGGCTGATCGAAGAACCGTTGTCTAATAGAGTGCGATCGAACCTTTGCTTATGGATGTGGCATCTGACATATGGGGCTTCTGCATCTGGCCTCTTGGCTGGCAGACGGTTCTGGATCGTGAAACATGTGGCGCGAGTGAGCACATGGATTTCTGACTGGTGGTTCCGTCTCTTCCTCCTAATTGTGGTCCTGTCTCTGAGTGATCTCTGGAAGAGAGGTATGTGCTCCATGGCCTCCTAGAGAGTCAGCTGTATGTGAAATCTATCCATCATCTGCTGGCTGAACTCTATCTGATGGTTCTTTTTAGGATTTTCTTTTTTCTACCCCTTAGCCAAGTGGAGTGCTCGGGTAAAGGGGACTACTGGGTCCTTCTCAGAGGAATGACTAGGAGAGGGTCTATAATGCTCATGAACAATAGAATCCACACAAATATCATCAAGAAATATAGGTGGATCCAAAAATAATATACCCTTTCCTTTATTTGCAGAAATGTCCTGAGATACATGTACTAAAGGAAAAACAACAGGACTAGAAGAACTGAAAATGGTGGCCTCAGTACCACCCTCAGCATCTGGACTCGCGGTATCAGTACTGCGCTCTGGCTCAACAAATGGTCTGGTGGCGTCAGTACCACCTCCTCCACCTCGTATCGCGACGGCCTCAGTACCGTCGACTGGATCAACATCCATGGTGGCGTCAGCACCACCGTCATCATCTCTAGCGGCATCAGCACCGCTCTCCTCCTTGCCTGGTGCTCATGAAGTGGCATGGGATCGTCGCTCAAACGAGGCACTGCCTGCTGGCATCCTACCGCTCTTAAGTGTAACAAAATCAACATCAAACATGTATGCAGACATATCACCAAGTAAAGCACTAGGAGTGGTAATCTCAGTGAACTCTACCTACTCAGACTTCTTCTTGAGGTTGTTCAGGTTCGGCTCGATCTGGGCAGGAATGACGGCCTTCCCTCTCACAATCTCCCTCATCTACTTACGGAACTCATCCATCTCCCGTCGAAAGGTGGCCAGCTGCTCGGACATGAGGCGGGCTAGATCATTAAGTGCGGGGTTCTCATAGGTCAGCCCATGAGAACCTGACGGGTGGCCTCGCTGGTAGTGAGGCTGCTGCTACTGGTGAGGGTGAGAGGGATATTGCTGATGATGCTGCTGTTGAGGCTCCTCTCGCCTCCAAGGTTGTCCCTGCTGATAGGGACAAGGACCATACTGCTGGTGGTGGGATGACTGCTGCTGTTGTACTGGGATTGGGGCTGCTAGTGCTGCTCACGCTGCTGGCCGAACTGGCCACCCTGAACTGGAGGCTGCTATTGGGAACTGGTGCCTCCGGCCGACCTGTGGAATCTAGGATGGTCTCGTCAGATACCGGGCTGGGGTCGGTCATACCAAATCCCATTGACATCCATCAATGGCTCCTTCTCGTAGGTGGGTGGGGGGAGTACTTCCAGGGGCTGATCCGGCTGGTAGACCACCATCTGAGTGTCCTGAGATGGTGGTGACGGGTAAAACTACTGTGGCTGCTGGTACGACTCCGCCTGTACAAGGTGAACCTGTCTAGGATGACTAGAGTACTGGGATAAACTGCCATTGCTGCTCGGATCTCCTCGTGACCTAAGACGGGGCTGAGAAGCCATCTGTGCCTCCTGGAGACACATGAGTCGTGTCTTCAGGTCACTCAACGTCTATGCCATATGATCTATCTGCAATATGCCCTGGCACTGCTTCTTCTCTATCAACTCGATCCGATCCAGCTTCTCGCTGATGATGCCCATGTGTGCGACTGTAGACTCTACCTGTGCGGCTGCCATTGACGAAGTGGATGGACCGGCATCGACCCATGCTATCCTCTGAAACTGCACAGCCTGTGGCTGGGGGCATCCCTGAGTGTAAAGTCTGGTTTGGGACATCACTGTATAGTTCTCGTCCATCTCCTCGTAGATGGCCCATACCTGATCCTCATCCTTGGCGAAGTAGGAACTGCTATAAGAAGCATTCACCAAGCCCTGCAGCTCTGGTGTAAGTCCGCAAAAGAAGCTCTGAACTAGGTTTGGCTTCGTGATATCATGGTGCGGGCATCTGTCGGTAAGCTCTCTGAACCTCTCCCATGCCTCGTGAAACTGCTCGTTGGGGAGTATGGAGAAGTTGTTGATCAGGGCCCTCGCTGCATTGGTCCGCCCGAGTAGATAGTACTTGTTCAAGTACTCGGTGCGGAGATTTTCCAGGTAGTCACAAATCTCCCCAAATGCTTCAGCCAGTTGGATGCTCAGTCAACAAGGGAGAAAGGGAAGGCAATCATCCGAATGGTGTCCTCGTCCACCTGCCGATCGTGGACGGTGCTGCAGATCATCTCAAACTCATAGAGATGAAGATGGGGCTCCTCACTCGCGAGCCCATGGAAGCGGGGAAGAAGCTGAAGTGTATGTGGGGAGAACTTGAAGTCCCCCACGATAGCTGGCAGAACGATCCACCAGTGTGTGAGCATCGATCTAGGGTTGTGCAACTCCCGCATCGGTCTGGCTGCTGCTGGCTGGACCGGCTCCTCCGGCTGATCTGGGTCTCCCGCTCCTGCGGCTCCCAGCTGATCTTGCACTATCCCCAGCCTCTCCATCTCTCTCCTCATCTCCACCATGAAAGCTCCCTGATCCCGTATCTGTTGCTGCACAGTCTCGAGGGAAGCTAACAGGGAGTTGTTGATCGCACCCTAGTCCAACACATATGTTGTCATCTCTGGCCTCTGACCCTCGGTGCGCTCCTCAATACTGGCCATGGTCTCTGCAAAGGCAAAAGACCCAAACTCAGGTGCTGATAAATCATCTGTCTGCTGTCTCTGATCTGGCACTGGTACTTGTATCTCAGAAGTGAAAGAAGGGTGGTCAAGGGGGAACATGGTGGAATCGAACTCGGGTTCGGAGAGCGGGTCTTGGCTCTCACGAACCAACCTAGATGAACGGGCCGGAGTGCTGAAAAGCGGTGCAACCAGAGGCTGCCTAAGAGACCTCCTGCCCATCATCTTGATCTAGCGAGTCAGGCGGATGAGATCTGGAAACACACAAGATGAGCAAACAAACCCCTGATTCACCTATGCAATATGGAGCTGAAGACCGTAAAGGTTCGGTCAATTATCTTGTCAATTTTATTTAGCTGATCAAGTCTGTCTATCAGAGTGGTTACGCGAGCTGATGGGAATCCAATCCTCCCACCAGACTGTCCTGTATAAAAGGCCGGTAGTCTGATAAGAGATCGGATATGGCTCTAGCCTAGTGTGCGGGTTGCTCTCTCGCTCATCCAAACCAGACAATGAGGGGGTTGCTCCCCCCAAGATAAGTTTTTAGATGAAGTATCTTTTAGGGTCAAGTGTATTTAGCAGTCCCAATTTTATAGTTTTTTTAGGTATTTTTCAATGCAAACAAGCCTAAGGAATTTTTCGATTCTTTTGATTATTTATGTTCAAAAACAGGGGGAGAAGATGAAAAAGTCGATGCGCGATGAAATCAATGATGCATGCAGAGTAAGAGATGCGTACCTGACTCCAGCAGTCTACATGCAAACTGATCCGCGCATAAAAGTAAAGGAAAAAAATAAACTACCTATAAGATGCACGAGAAACCGGCCTTAGACAACAATTTCTACACATGAAGCACAGTAGCCGGGTACTCAAACCTAAGTCCGGAGTCCTATCTTGGGAGTCACTCGGTGTCCGCCAAAACGTATCCTGCACACGCTGTATGTGACTCCTCAAGGCATGTGGACTAGAGTTTAAGTAATCCGACTTTTTATTGTGAATTAATTAATTAGGTCCAATTACGATCTAATATGAGCAGGCAAATAGTTAGGGAATGAATCCTAATCAATTACGTCACAATCAAGAGAAAATCCTAAGCTAAGGCCAAAACCGCGTAAATCAGATAAGCAGTTAATAAAATAAATGCGAGAAAACTAAAATCGGCAAAAAACACGGTGAGGTCCCCTGAGTACATCGGTGCTCGACGAAATAGACCCCCATAGTCACCGATAAAGTCCAAGTCCAAGTCCCTGTGTTATTACAATAAAAGAGGTTATGCTGAAAATAAAACTAAACTACTCTACACTACACTAAGGCTATTTTGCGGTTATTTGCGGCTCCCACACTCCTGCTTGGCTCCTCGCGCTCTCTTACGGCTCTATATAGAAAAGGGCCATCGCCGAATCTCACGGGTACGTCAGCTTCCAAAAAAGCTGCCTCGGTCCTCGGGCCCTCGCAAGAAGACAAACAAGAGTGTATCAGACCAGATTATTATAAAAATATGCAAATAAAATCAGATAAAAAATATCTACAGCTATCCACAGAAAAACGGCGAAAAAGTTGCGAAAATAAAAAACGACTACTAAGCCGTCCTCCCCGGCAATGACGCCATTCTGATTATCGAAAAATTATGAGGACCTAAGGGAGATAAATATCACGGGTCGTTGCGACCTCAATCCCTCGAAAACCGATCAATCAAGAAAAATTCAGATCACCAATTAAAAGTAATCAATCAAAAACCAAATAGCGGTCTCGCTATTTATTTAACCTTGTATAGCGACCAAGGTCGAACACAAGGAGCACGAATTAGCCAAGTGGCGTATGAAGTAGTCAAAAATGACTAAAATAAGAAAATATATTTTTGGTGGATTTTATGTACTTTTTATTTTTTTGTATTTTTACTTATAAAGAAAATATATATAATGGCAAAAAGAAGCGCACTCAAGTAATTATTCAACTCATCAAAGCAACTCGAAAAATGTAATAAAAATATTTTTGGGTTTTGTGAATTTTTAGTGTTTTTGGTAATTTTCTCATATTTTTATATTTTTTTGTTAATTTTCTAAAAAGAGAAAAAGGGCAAAACAAGGAACTAATGTGGAGCTAGATTTGAAAGGTTGTTTAAAGATAAATAAATAACCTTTGGAAATCTGGAGATAATTTTATATCAAACTACAAATAAAAACTAAGCTACAGAAAGAGAAATTGCAATTTTTTTTATTTTTTAGACTTTTCAATGGTTTTTATAAGGTTTTTTGGGTTTTTCAATTTGTAGGGATTTTATATATCCAAATTAGGTAAAAATTGAACCGAAGCTAGTAAACAACAAGACTAACAATACCTAATTGTTTTAGAATTTTGGAGGGTTTTTAACATTTTTAGTTGATTTTCCAATTCAAACAGTAGCAAAAATAGAGGTTTTTGATTTTTTAAAAATAACAAACAATAATAAAAATGTCCTAAAAATTAGTGAAATTTTTACACAGTGGCAGGAGCCACGTATCCAAATTTCACCAAATTTGGAGTTAATTTGATATTTTATTCAACAAATAAACAAGGCACATCATACATGGGCCTATTTGCAGGAAAAATAAGTTTCAGGGCTACAATGGAATACGTGCAGAAAGTATACAGGTTCAACTGTAAATTTCATACTAGATTCGATACATGCTACAATTCCAGTACTCACAGGGGTATATATGTAAATATAAAAATATAAAGTTCATTTCATAACTGTTAACAAACCCAAGCCCTAAACATGCAAAAAACCCTCAAAAGTCATGTGGCCAAGCACGTACATCCACAAAATAGGGAGTAAAGTGCAAATATAATAAGCTATAGGTCATGATATGCAAATTATCTAAGTTTGCTAATTTATTTAATAGACTAAACAATAACTGAAATAAAATGCAGGGGGTCTGGCGCAAATTACCTAGCCCAAGTGCGTGTAGGTCGCGTGAGGGGTCACGTATCAGGCGGGGATTGGCTGATGGACGTGCGACTCTAATGATGCCTTCTGGTAGATCGGACGGTCCTTGTGCGAGGGCAGACGTGGGGTGCACATGGCCGTCAGATCGTGGATCTAACGGCTTGTCAGTGGCAGGCAACGAACCGCTCTGGTGACGTCTGGAAGTGAGGTGCGATCCAGCGGTGAAGAGGGGGCCTGGATGAACTCCTTTTTGGCGAACTTCACCCGCGAACTGGAGGTGCTCCGAGCATCCGATGGGAGATCAGGAAGAAGGGTTCGTCTCACGATGACGTTCCGCGTCGGGTGGTGGTGACTGATGAAGCTCCCAACGGTTCGATGCTCCGACGAGGGAGGGAGGACCTGGGCAACTCCGGCGAGGGATGCGAGATGCGACTTAGGGGGGTAACTCACGCTTATTCACCTGTAAAGGAAAGCTCATGCTCGGAGGAAGACTCTGGCATGGGTTATTTAACAAGCAGCAAAGGGAAGCGGGGTGATTTGGCGAAGGGGGGGTCCCACTAGAGGCGGCGGAAGGGACCTAACCCGATCATGGCTCGGATAGCCAAGATAGAGGTGATCAGGTCATGGAAGGAGGGTGATGATGGGTCGATGCACCGATCTATACGGCTAAAACAAGGTGGCGGAGCTCCGGCCACTGGGGCGGAGCTGGCGAAGCGAAAGATGGAAGATCGAATCTACTCGTTAATCAAGAAGCTAACAGGGGTACCTGATGGAGGGAATTATCTGTGGGGGAGATGCTGGATCTCCTACAGTCTTCGTCTCGATGGAGCGACGCCTCTAGAGGCTCGGGCTACGCCGGTGGCGGAGCTCGACGACGATGATCGCCGGACCTGGGGCAAACACCTCCAATCGCTCTCTGCAACACCCTCCGCACTTGCTGTCACTTGAGGAAGAAGGCAGAGGTTACGGGGATCGAAGATGGTGGCCGAAGGTGCAGAGGAAGGTGGCTGCAGCAGAGGTTATATAATGGTAGGGGTCCGGGAAGATGGGAGTCGGGCACATACGTCGATGCACGGACCCCTAAGGAATTGGTCGGGCGAGGATCGCAGATGTGCCCGCTGCAATCGGAGCTCGGGGTTTGGGCAATTGGGAGGCGGATCGAATCAGGAAAAAGTCGAGAAATCGGGTCGGCGAATCGAATCCGCAAAGAGGTGGTCCTGCGGAGGGAGTTGACCGAGGGTCAACATCCCCCGTGGACCAATGGGAAAATTCCGAGCCCAAAATTATTTAGAAATCATTTTAAAATAGTAAATGATTTTTATTTAAAAATATTTACAATATGAAAAATGTTTATTATTTTTCAAATTATTTTTAGTGATATTTATTTATTTTTTTGAAAAATAAATTAATGTATATACATAATGTATTATTGTACATAGGTATAAATACCTGGGTATTTTTTTTATTAGTTTATTTTGTAAAATTATCACCATTTTATATTTTTTATTTATAACATAAATTTTGGGCTATACAATAATTTTTATGTGATTTTTATTATGTATTTAAAAGGGGAAAATAAATAGGTATATGTACATATTTACATGGTATATACAAGAGTGAGAGAGAAAATTTATTTTTGTTTATTTTTATTTTTCTCATTTTTGTTTTATTTTTATAAGTATATACAGATTATGAGGAACACATAATTATTTTTATTTTATGAAAATAAAAATATATACATAAAGGGGGAATATATGTATGATGGAGAATGTCCCTATCTCTCCCTCTCTACTTGTTTTATTTTGCGGTCAGGCCAATGATTGGTCCACCCTTGGGTTCGAGTCACTCAATATTTATTCTAAATATTTCCCTCTTTTTCTTTATTTCTTTATTCCTTTATTTTTGTACAAAAACATGCTTAATTATTGTTATTTACACAATGCATGCAACTTGATAATTTATTCTATTTACAAATATTTACATGGTGTTTTGCAATGATTTTTAGCTAAAATAAAGGAATAAAGAGTGATGAATGGGGATTCATCGTGGCCTCAACCTCGATGCGGAAGGTAGGGGAGGCTGCTTGCGGCCACAATGGATGAGCGTCGACTTCACTGCACCAAACCGAGCTCCGAGGGTCTCTTCCTGCAGCTGTCACTCAGCTGGAGGTGGCTAGGGGTCGAAATGGAAGAGAGGAACGAGCTCCCGCTCCATGGAAGCGGAAAAGATAATTTATAGGCGAGTCGAGGGTCTGGAAATATCGGAGTGCAGCGCTAAACCCTAGAGGGAATCAGATCGGCCAAAGGACCAATGGGAATGTCGGATGTACGAGGATTATCAGGTCTGAATTTCGAGGCTAAAGGAGTACGGAGTCAGGATGGGAAATATCTCGAAGAGGCTCCAACAAACAAAATCTGGGTTTGACCCGGGAAGGAGTTGTTGACACGCGGTCAACAATCCAGCCAGCCAATCAGAAAATTAGGATTTACAAAATACTTACAAATTGAATACAAATAATAAATGATTTTAAATCAAAAAGTGTATAAAATAAAAAATGTTTTTAATTTTTCAAATTATTTTTCTATGATTTTTATTTATTTTTTTGAAAAATAAATTAATCTATATACAGTATAGTGTATTATATACATGTATAATATACCTATGTATTTTGAATAATTTTTTTTATTTTATTATTTTTACATAAATACCCCAAATTTTATATTTTTTTATAACATAATTTTTGGAGTATAAAATAATTTTTATTTTATTTTTATGATTTATTTACATGTATATAATAAATAAAGAAGAAAGCATATATAGATGTATTATGTACAAGGGAGATAGAATTTTATTTTATTTTTCTAATTTTTGTTTTATTTTTGGGATTTTTTATAAGGAGGTAAAAAGAATCTTCTTATTTTTATTTTTTCAAAAATAATTATTTATTACACAATGATATGTACAATATAGAGTAGGCCACATCTCTCTCTACTTGTTTTATTTGGCGATTAAGCCAATACTTGGCCTTCTCTTGGGGTTTAGGTCACTTTGTATTTATTCTAACTACCTCCTTCCTTTTTCTTTTCCTTTATTCTTTTATTTTTGCACAAATACTTGCTAATTATGTAGTATTAACACATGCATGCATAATGCTAACTTATTGTATTGACATCTATTTACATGATGCTTTGCCAAGATAAATAGCTAAAATAAAAAAATAAAGAGTGATGGTCAGAAATTCATCAGTACTAGGTTAGCTATCTCCTCTCCAGACTCGCTCACAAATGTAGTGATACCCATCTTCTTGGGTACGCATGTAATGGACTAACCCACTTGGAGTCGGAGATGGGGTAGATAAAATTGGCGTTCCACCATTTTGATATCTCCTTCATGACCACATCTCGAAGATTCGGGTTCAGTCGTTGCTAGAACTCACGCGATGGCTTGGTATCCTCTTCGAGATAAATATGGTGGGAGCACAGGGTCGGACTTATCCCCTGGCAGCTACTCCCTAACCTATCGCCTTGTGGTTTCTTTCAAGAACATCCATCAAACAAGATTCTTGATCTCAAGTCAAATCCACTGAGATAATGGCTAGGAACTTCTCAGGCTCACCCCGCAAGGAATCTGTACTTCATAGACTATGATAAAGGCCTCAGTTCTGGACAACTGGGAGCTGGCATATCTGACTTCTATAATGTCCGAGTGAAGGCTACCAGATCTACATGGGAGAACTCTCGCTACATGTGAAAATCTGATGAAGGTGTCCCTACTAATGTCTCTGTAATCTGTGTTGGTTCATCTCCGTCCTAACTGTCGGCTCTGTGGGAATCAAACATGGCAAATAATCATCAAAATTATCCCAGTCAATGTCTGAATCTGAGGGATATGTATCAGAAGAACATGAAATATACTCTTCTTCACTATCCAGACCATGATCATCAGCCTCAAATGTGTCTGGTGCCAAGAGTGTGCTCTCCGAACTCTCGTCTGCCAAAATCTGTAAATCTGTAGTGTCTGATGGCATGACAAAAACTCATGATAAGGGATCGGACCAAACTTCCTCATCATCTGTAATAACAAAGTCGCACTTCTGGCGGATGTCTCACTTTACATCTGTCATCTGCTCTATATCGCTCGACTGCTTAAAGCATGTTGAATCTCTCACTCTAATCTCTTCGATCGTCTCTATTTGTACACTTTTGCCCTCGAAGTGAAAGTATACCTTCTCACTATCATGGTCGGACACTGCCTTAGCTGTGGCCAAGAATGGACGTCCTCGTATGATGAAGTATCTGTCACAGAGTCAGGGATCTCCATGTCCAATACAACAAAGTCCACGGGGAATTTCAAGCCCTGAAATGTGACGATCACGTCCTTCAATAACCCCTTTATCCTCTTGACAGATCGATCAATAAACTGAAGGATTGTCCTACTCTATCGAAGAGGTCCGAACTCGAATCGATCGAGTAAGGCTGTCAGAAGAAGGTTAATTGAAGATCTGTTGTCTAATAGAGTACGATCGAACCACTCCTCATGGATATGGAATCTGACATATGGAGCTCTTGCATCAGGTCTCTTGGCTGGCAATCAGTTCTGAATGGCGAACCAGGTGGCACGAGTAAGCACGTGGATCTCTGCATTGTGGTTCCTTCTCTTCCTGCACATGGTGGTCTTCTCTATTAAATTCTTCTGGAAGAGAGGTATGTGCTCTAGTCCCTATTGTAGAGTCAGCAATACATGAAACCGATTTAGCATTTGCTGGCTAAACTCCAGCTAGTGTGTCTTTTTTGGATTTTCTAGTTTTTTCCCCTTGTTAAGCATAGTACTTGAGGGAAGGGGATGGCTGGACCCTCTCCAAAGAGACGAGGGTAGGGAATGGGCTCCTGTGCAGGCAAAGGAATAGAATCCATACCAATATCATCATGCAACACATATGGACTCAAAGGAGATACAGAAACCTTTCCTTTATTCATTTTTTTCTTCTTTTCAATTTTCCAATTTTTTGTATTTTTAGGAATACATGAGAAGTAACACAACTAAAGGAAAAATGGTGGCCTTAGTACCACCTATAGCATCTGATCTAGCGGCCTCAGCACCACTCTCTGACCTGGTCCCTCTCAATAAGGTGGCATCAGTATCATCGTCTGCATCTGGAATCATGATGGCCTCAGTACCGTTGGCTAGATCAACGTCCTTGGTGGCTTCAATGTTTTGGACATGCGAGCCTGATGAATCCCCATTCATCACTCTTTATTCCTTTATTTTATCTAGAAATCTTGGTAAAATACCGTTTAATCATTTGTAAATATAATAAATTATCAAAATACATGCTTCATGTAAATAGCCATAAGTAGCATGTTTTTGCATAAAAATAAAGAAATAAAGAAATAAAGAAAAAGAGGGAAATATTTAGAATAAATATTGAGTGACCCGAACCAAAGGGAAGGCCAATCATTGGCCTGACTGCAAAATAAAACAAGTAGAGAGAGATAGGGCCATTCATCTTTATGCAATTATTTCCCCTTTATGTATATATTTTATCTTCATAAAATAAAAAAAGAATTATGCGTTCCTCATAATATGTATATAAAAATAAAAATGATAAAAATAAAAAAAAACAAAAATAAAACAAAAATAAATTCTCTCTTTTCCCCTTGTATATATCATGTATATATATGTACCTATACATATTTATTTTACACTTGTAAATACACAATAAAAATTAAATAAAAATTATTTTGAATCCCATATTTTAATTTGTAAATAAATAAAAGATAAAATAGGGATAATTATACAAAAATAAACAATTAAAAATAAAAATAAAAATTACATAGGTACATATATCTGTATATAATATAATACTATGAATATACATTGATTTATTTTTCAAAAAAAATAAATAGAAATCACTAAAAAATACTTTGAACATAATAAATATTTTTCATGTTGAAAATGTTTTGAAATAAAATCATTTACTATTTTGTATTTAATTTACCAATAATTAATAAAAGCTGAATTCTCATTGGTCCACGAAGGATGTTGACCCCCGGTCAACTCTCCCCCACAGACCTCTTCTACGCGGATCTTGTTCGAGTGCCCGATTTCTCTGAATTTTCCCGATTTGGCCTGACCTCCATTAGGCCAAACCCCTAGCTCTGATTGCAGAGGGCACATCCACGATCTTCGCCCGATCTTCTCCTTAGGGGTCTGAGCCTCGAATTACGCGCCCGATTCCCATCTTCTCGGGCCCCTACCACTATATAATCTAAGCCTCCGCCGCATTTTCACGCACCTTCAGCCTCCATCTTCGATCCTCGTGACCTCCACCTTTTTTCCTCGAGTGACAGCGAGTGCGGAGGGTGTTGCTGAGAGTGATTGGAGTTGTCTACCCCAGGTCTGGCGACTTCCACCGCCTTGCTCAGTCGTGAGGCGAGCCAGAGCTTCTGGACCCGTCAATCAATCGAGGCGACATCCTCATGAGGTGAAACACCTCCAGTATAGACGACGACAACCATCCATTAGGTTTGATTCCTTCTAGATTCTCCTTATTCTTGAATTTTCAATTTCTGAGCTCCACCGTTCATCCGATCACCCAGTGTTTTCCGATCACTCATTTCATCCCCTGATCGTTCCTTCACATTCGCGAGACCCATCTCCATCTTCTTCGCCCCTTCGCTCACCCTAGTTCACCAAGGAATTGGTTTATCGCCTTCCTCCGTCGTCGCTTTGCCGGAGGGCGCTGCCCCGACTCACACGGTCACTTCCTTCACCCATAACCGGGTCGAGGCACTTTGCCCTCGACCCAGCTTTCTTCCTGTACAGGACTGATCGAAGAAGGACCTCGTCTGGGGGTCCAACCACTCGGGCACAGGAGCTCCAGGACCTTCACGTCACCGAGCCACCTTGTGCGTCCTTGGCATCATCAGAGCTATCCATCAGCTGCGGACGATCGAGGCCTCCCTTTTCCCGATCTCAGTAGCCCCAGAGGAGCCCTCAGGCACGCGCATTGGTCCGGTGAAAGTCGTCGATGACTTGTTCTTCGAGGATATTCGTGAGCCGTTCGATTGAGCACCTCGCTCCAGGTCTATCACAACCGTTCATCTTTAGAGAGATACCAGCCAACCGATCATCTGAGGAGCTCATCTAGAGCATCCATAGCGAAGGGTTATTAGCGCGCCTCAGCCGTCAGATCTCACATGTGGACTCCCTTTAGCCGTGGATCATATAATGGGGTAATATCACTTAGGCCCCTTGTCTTTTTGCATTTATAGTTTAGTCCTGTAAACATTTAGAGTAGTTGTTTTTAATTCGAGTAATTTGCACTTTGGATACTAGTGTTTTTTTTATTTGCGATTTAGTCCCTGTGTATGTTGTGCACGCGCTTTGACACGCGAGTTTTTGGACAAATTGCATGTATGGGCATGGACTTTTTAGATGTTACCATTTGATCTGTTATAAATAGGAATGATAGTTTAGTCATTCTAATTGCATATCACATGCGTACCTCGTGCCCTTCTGAGCTTTTTGCAATTTAGACCCCAGATTTTTAATAAATGTTATTATTTGGCCCTAGAACTTTTTTTTCTTGCACTTTGGTCCCTATGTGCAGTTGCTTTTATATTGGTTGAATAAAATATCAAATCAACTCCAAATTTGGTGAAATTTGGTTACGCGGCTCCTGCCACTGTGTAAACATTTCACTAATTTTTTGGGACATTTTTATTCCTTTTTGCTATTTTTAAAAAAATAAAAAACATCTATTTTTGCTACTGTTTGGAATATAAAATCAACTAAAAATATTAAAAACCCTAAAAAATTCTAAAACAAATTACTTACTGTTTATTTATGTATTTTCTAGCTTCAGTCCAATTATCACTGCATTTGGATATATAAAACACCTAAAAATTGAAAAACTTTAAAAATATTATAAAAATCATTAAAAATTCTAAAAAAAATGCAATTTCTTCAACTATAGCTTAGTTTTTTATTTCTAGTTTTCATAAAAAATGTCTCCAGATTTTTATACATTATTTATCTATTTTTAAATAACCTTTCAAATCTGGCTGCACATTGAGTTCTTGTTTTTTCCTTTTTCCATTTTTATAAAATCCACTAAAAATCACAAAATTCTGAGAAAATTACCAAAAACACTTAAAAATTAATAACACATAAAAATATTTTTATTGTAATTTTTGGAGTTGTTTTGTGGTGTTTAATAATTCATTGATTGTGTTTGACTTTTCCCTTATTTTCTTCATAATTAAAAATACCAAAAAAATTGGAAAATACATAAAATCCATCAAAAATACATTTTCTTATTTCATTCACTTTCTGACTACTTCGTAGGCCACTTGGCCAACCCGTGCTCCTTGTGTTCAACCCTGATCGCTATACCAGGTTAAATAAATAGTGAGATTGCTATTCGGATTTTCCTTCTCTGATTACTTATTTGGTGGTCTGATTTTCTTGATTGATTGAGCCTCATTATTCGAGTCACAATGACCTTTTATTGATTTTTACCTTCACCTGGATTTTGGGATTTTTCGGTCATCAGAATGGCGTCATTTCCGGGGAGCACGACTTAGTAGTCATTTTTTATTTTTCGCGGTTTTCTTTTTTGCGGCTTTTCTGTAGATACTTGTAGATATTTTTTATCCAATTCTATTTGCATATTTTTATAATAATCTGGTCTGACACATATCTGTCTTGTTTTCTTGCGAGGGCCTAAGGACCGAGGCAGCTTTTTCGGAAGCCGACGCAACCGTGGGAGTCGGAGGTGGATCTTTTCTATATAGAGCCGTAGGAGAGCACGAGGAGCCGAGCAGGAGTGCGTGAGTCCTGGAATAGCCACAAATAAATGTAGCTTAGCGTAGAATAGCCATAGAATAGCCGTAGAATAGTTTACTTTTCAGTAAACTTTTATTGTAATAATACAGGGACACTTGGACTCAGACTTGGACTGTGGTGATACCGGAGTCTGTTTTGCCGAGCACCGCGTGCTGGGGGGACCTCACCACATTTTCGTCGGTTTTCATTTTAATCGCATTCATTTTATTATATGCCTATCTTATTTACGCGGTTTTGGCCTTAGCTTAGGATTTTCTATTGATTGTGACGTAACTGATTAGGATCCAATCCCTAATTATCTGCCTGTTCCTATTAGATCGTAATTGGACCTAATTAATTAATTCACAAGAAAAAGGCAGACTACTTAGACTCTAGTCCACATGCCTTGAGGAGTCACATACAGTGCGTGCAGGATCCCTTGTGGCGGACACCGAGTGGCTCCCAAGATAGGATTCTGGACTTAGGTTTGAGTACCCGGTTACTGTGCTTTACGTATAGAAATTGCTTCGTCTAGGGCCTGTTTCTCGTGCATCATATAGGTAGTTTACTTTCTGCTTTACTTTTATGTGCGTATCACTTTGCATGTAGACTGCTGGAGTTAGGTACACATCTCTTATTCTGCATGCATCATTGATTTCATCGTGCATCGGCTTTTTCGTCTTCTCCCCCTATTTTGGATTAAAATAATTAGGAGAACCGAAAAATTCGTTAGGTGTTGTTTGTATTGAAAGATACCTAAAAAAAGAAAAATTATTAAATTGGGACTGCTAAACACACTTGACCCTAAAAGACACTTTATCTAAAAATTTATCTTGGGGAGAGCAACCCCCTCATTGTCTGACTTGGATGAGCGAGAGGGCGACCCACACACTAGGCTAGAGCCATGTCCGATCTCTGATCAGACTGCCGACCTTTTATACGAGACAGTTTGGTGGGAGGATTGGATTCCCAGCAGCTCGCGTAACCTCTCTGATAGACTGACATTATCACCTAAAATAAAATTGACAAGATAATCAACCGATCTCTTACGGTCATCAGCTCTGTGTTGTGTAGGTGAAACTGAGGTTTGTTTTCTCATCTTGTGTGTTTCCATATCTCATCTGCCCGACTCGCCAGATCAAGATGATGGGCAGGAGGTCTCTTAGGCAGCCTTTGGCTGCATCGCTTGACCGCACTCCAGCCCGTTCATCTAGGTTGGTTCGTGAGAGCCGAGACCCGCTCTCCGAACCCTAGTTCGATTCCACCCTGTTCCCCCTCGACCACCCTTCTATTACCATTTCTGAGATACCAATGCCAGGGTAGAGAGAGCAGTAGTCAGCTGATTTTTCGGCACCTGAGTTTCGATCTTTTGCCTTTGCAGAGACCATGGCCAACAGCAAGGAGCACGTCGAGTGTCCGAGAATAGAGACATATGTGTTGGACCAGGGTGCTATCAACAACACCCTGTTAGCTTCCCTCGAGACTATGCAACGACACATATGGGATCAAGGAGCTTTCATGGTGGAGATGAGGAGAGAGATGGAGAGGCTGAGGACAGCGAGAGATCAGCTGAGAGCCGTAGGAGTGAGAGACCCAAATCGGCCGAAGGAGCCAGTCCTACCTGCAGAAGCAGAGCATCCGAGACCGATGTGAGAGTTGCGCAACCCCGGCCGGCGATTGTGGGGGACTTCAAGTTCCCCCTACAGACACTTCAGCTTCTTCCCCGCTTCCATGGACTCGCCACTGAGGAGCTCCATCTTCATCTCCAGGAGTTTGAGATGATCTGCTGCACCATCCATGATTGGAAGGTGGACGAGGACACCACTCGGATGATTGCCTTCCCATTCTTCCTTGTTGACAGAGCAACCAACTGGCTGAAGCATTTGGGGAGATTTATTTACACCTGGGAGCAGCTCCGCACCGAGTACTCGAACAAGTACTATCCACTCGGGCGGACGAATGCAACGAGGGCCATGATCAACAACTTCTCCATGCTCTCCAATGAGCAGTTTCACGAGGCATGGGAGTGGTTTAGAGAGCTTATCGACAGATGCCCACACCATGACATCACTAAGCCGAACCTCAGAGCTTCTTTTGCAGACTGACACCATTGCTGCAGGGCTTGGTGAATGCTTCTTGTGGTGGTTCCTACTTCTCCAAGGACGAGGATCAGGTCTGGGCCATATACGAGGAAATGGCCGAGAACTATACAGTGATGTCCCAGACCCGCCTCTACACTCAGGGACGTCCCCAGCCACAGGTCGTGCAGTTTCAGAGGATAGCACTGGGCAGCCGTACAGGTAGAGTCTATTGCCGTAGACATGGGCATCATCAGCGAGAAGCTGGACCAGATCGAGTTGATTGAGAAGAAGCAGCGCCAAGGCATATCGTAGATGGATCAGATGGCACAGACGTTGAGTGACCTGAAGACACAACTCATGTGTCTCGAGGAGGCACAGACGACTTCTCAGCCCCGTCTCAGGTCACGAGGAGATCCGAGCAGCAGTGGTAGCTCGTCTTAGCACTCCAATCAGCCTAGATAGGTTCACCTTGTACAGGCGGAGTCGTACCAGCAGCCACTACAGTTTTACTCGTCACCACCATCTTTGGACACTCAGATGGTGGTCTACCAGCCGGATCAGCCCCTGGCAGTACTCCCTCCACCCACCTACGAGCAGGACCGCTGATGGACGTCAACGACATTTGGTATGACCGACCCCAGCTCGGTATCCGACGAGACCATCTCGGATTCCGTTGGTCAGCCGGAGGCACCAGTTCCCATCAGCAGCCTCCAGTTCAGGGTGGCTAGTACGACCATCAGCGTGAGAAACACTAGCAACCCCCAATACAACAACATCAGTCATCCCACCACCAGCAGTATGGTCCTCGTCCCTATCAGCAGGGACGGCCTTGGAGGCGAGAGCAGCCTCACAGCAGCATCATCAGCAGTACCCCTCTTACCCGCACCAGCAGCCGCAGCCTCACTACCAGCGAGGCCACCCGTCAGGTTCTCATGGGTCGACCTATGAGAACCCTGCACTTGATGATCTAGCCCGCCTCATGATCGAGCAACATGCTACTTTTCGACGGGAGATGGATGAGTTCCGCCAGGAGATGCGGGAGATTGTGAGAGGGAAGGCCGCCATTCCTACACAGATCGATCTGAACGTGAACAACCTGAAGAGGATGTCTGAGCAGGTAGAGTTCACTGAGATTACTACTCCTAGTGCTTCACTTGGTCATATTTCTGCATACATGTTTGATGCTGATTTTTTTACACTTCAGAGCGGTAAGATGCCAGCAAGCGGTGCCTCGTCTGAGCGACGATCCCACGCCACTTCAGGAACGCCAGGCGAGGAGGAGAGCGGTGCTGATGCCGCTAGAGAGGATGACGGTGGTGCTGACGCCAGCATGGATGTTGATCCCACCGATGGTACTGAGGTCGTCGCTTCACTAGTTGGTGGAGGTGGTACTGACGCCACCATTTCAATTGCTGAGCCTAAGCGTGGTACTGATGCCTCTATTCTAGATGCCGAGGGTGGTACTGAGGCCACCATTTTCAATTCTGCTAGTCCTATTGTCTTTCCTTCCGTACATGTATCGCATGACATTTCTGCAAATAAAGGAAAGGGTTTATTATTTTCGGATCCACCTGTATTGCTTGATGATGTATGTGTGGATTCTGCTGTTCATGAGCATTCCGGACCCTCTCATAGTCCTTCATCTGAGAAGGACCATGTAGTCCCCTTTCCTCGAGCAATCCACTTGGCTAAGGGGCAGAAAAAGAAAATCAGAAAAAGAACCATCAGATAGAGTTCAGCCAGCAGATGATGGACAGATTTCAAATACAACTGACTCTATAGGAGGCCTTGGAGCACATCCCTCTCTTCCAGCGATCACTCAGAGATAGGACCACAGTTAGGAGGAAGAGGCGGAACCACTCGTCAGAGATCCATGTGCTCACTCGTGCCACGTGCTTCGTGATTCAGAATCATCTGCCATCCAAGAGGCCAGATGCAGGAGCCCCGTATGTCAGATGCCACATCCATGAGCAGAGGTTTGACCGCACTCTATTAGACAACGGTTCTTTCATCAATTTACTTCCGACAGCCCTTCTCGACCACTTCGGGTTGGGCCCTCTACGACAGAGGAGGACGATCCTATAGTTTGCTGATCGATCTGTCAAGAGCCCGAAGGGGTTGCTGAAGGACGTTGTCATCATAATTCAGGGCCTGAAATTCCTCGTGGACTTTGTTGTGTTGGACCTAGAGATCCCTGAGTCCGTGACTAATACCCCCATCATTTTAGGATGCCCTTTCTTGGCCATAGCCAAGGTAGTGTCCGACCATTATATCGGGGTGGTATACTTTCGCGTCGAGTGCGAGAGTGTACAAATAGAGACGATCGAGGAGACTAGAGCCAGAGATTCAGCTTGCTCAGAGCCGACATGAGATTCAGAGCAGATGACAGAGGTAGGGCGAGACATCCACCAGGACTGTGATTTTGTGATCACAGATGACGAGGCAGTTTGGGCAGACCCAGTAGCACAGGCCATCCTCTCACCTTTAGAGTTTGCTGATGTAGAGACATTAGCAGAGGAGAGCTTGGAGAGCGTATTCCTGGTCTAGGATACATCTCAGGCAGCAGAGCCGGTTCCCGATCGTGAGGTAGATTTTTGTGACTCTGATATAGATCCCTCGGAGTCAGATATTTATTGGGCAAAGTTTGATGATGTGATACTGTATCTGACTTATACTGAGCCTACAACTAGGGAGGAGGCTGACTCCATATAGAGCAGAGACAGTCCAGCAGAGCAGCCTTCACCAAATTCAGATTGCGAGCGAGAGTTCTCATTCTCCCATGCAGATTTGGCCGCATTCACTCAAACTTTTCAGAGGCCAGATCTGCCAACACCTACTTTTCCAAAGCTAAAGCCGTTACCATCATCGCTGAAGTATAGGTTCCTTGCGGGTGAGCATGAGATGTACCCAGTCATTATCTTTGCTGATTTGACTGGAGAGCAGGAATCCCGTCTGATAGGGGTTCTTGAAAAGAACCACAAGGCGATATGATGGAGTGTAGCCAATCTCCAGGGGATAAGCCCGTCCCTGTGCTCCCACCATATCTATCTCGAGGAGGATGCGAAGCCTTCGCGTGTGTTCCAGCGACGGCTGAACCCGAATCTTCGAGATGTTGTCATGAAAGAGATCTTGAAATGATGGAGCGTCGATTTTATCTACCCCATCTCTGACTCCAAATGGGTTAGTCCGTTTCATGTGGTGCCCAAGAAGACGGGCATCACCACAGTTGTTAGTGAGTTCAGAGAGGAGATCGCTACCCGGGTACCCACTTCTTGGCGGGTTTGTGTGGACTACGGATGATTGAACCAGGCCACCAAGAAGGATCATTTCCCCCTGCCCTCTATTGATCAGATTATAGAGAGGCTGGTAGGGAAGAGCCATTACTGTTTCTTGGACGGGTACTCCGGATACAATCAGGTGTCCATTGCACCCGAGGACCAAGACAAGACCACCTTCACATGTCCCTTTGGGATATATGCTTTCAGATGCATGCCATTTAGATTGTGCAACGCTCCGGCGACATTCTAGAGATGCATGTTGTCCATCTTTTTGGGAATGGTGAGGGAGTTCTTGGAGGTCTTCATGGATGGTTTCTCGATCTACGATGATAGATTCGATTCTTGTCTTGACTGCCTAGACCGAGTCCTTCAGCGATGCATAGAGGTTCACCTTGTGTTGTCTTGGGAGAAGAGTCACTTCATGGTGACTCAGGGGACGGTGCTTGTCCATATCATCTCCAACAGGGACATGGAGCTTGATCCGGCCAAGGTGTATGCCAATTGAAAACTCAATCCACCGTCCAACTTGCGGCAGTTACGGTCTTTTCTGGGGCACGTCGGTTCCTACCGGTGCTTCATTCATGATTTCAGTAGGATCGCCTGACCGTTGACTGATCTGCTGACGAAAGACACCGAGTTCCTTGTTGATGATAAGTGTCTATCGTCCTTTGAGAATCTCAAGAGTCGCGTTGTAGAGGCTCCTGTTCTCCAGCTGCCTGATTGGTCTCTCCCATTCGAGATCATGATGGATGCCTCCGATTTTGCCGTGGGGGTCGTGCTGGGACAGAAGAGGGATGTAGTCCCCTTTGCTATTCACTACGCTAGCCGTACTTTGGATGCCGCCCAGCGGAACTACACAATCACTGAGAAGGAGATGCTAGCTGTAGTCTTCGCCCTAGATAAGTTCAGATCGTACATCATTGGATCTAGAGTGACCATATATACCGATCATACCGCCATCAGGTACCTCATGGCAAAGAAGGACGCCAAAGCCAGATTGACCAGATGGATACTTCTACTCCAGGAGTTTGATATAGAGATTAAGGATAAGCCTGGAGTCAAGAATGTGGTGGGGGATCATCTCTCTCGATTAGAGTATCTTCAATATTCTGAGCAGACGGAGCCTATATGTGAGACCTTCCCAGATGAGGCGATCCTTGTTATCGCCTCTCTCCCATGGTATGCCGATATTGTGAACTATCTTGTCGCCAAGAAAGTTCCACAAGATTGGCCCATGTAGAAACTTGAGACCTTCCTCGCGAAGGACAAGTTTTACCACTGGGAGGATCCCATCCTTTATCATGAAGAAGGGTATAGCATCTGGCATCGGTGCATCCCTCAGGAGGAGCACCATAGCATCCTTACTTACTGCCACAAGCTTGAGGCAGGAGGACATCAGTCTGGGAGGAAAACGACACAGAAATTGCTCCAATCCAGCCTATGGTGGCCTACTCTCTTTAAGGACTCTGATGAGTTCGTAAAGAGGTGTACTGATTGTCATAGTATGGGCACTTGTAGATAGTGTGATATGATGCCGATGCAGCCCATACACTTCTGTGAGGTTTTTGACGCATGGGGCATCGATTTCATGGGTCCATTCCCTAAGAATCAGGGATTTGAGTACATTTTGTTGGCCGTGGATTATGTGAGTCATTGGGTTGAGGCCATCCCCGCCCAAATCGCAGATGCTAGGACTGTTTGCATATTTTTGAGGAAGAATATCATTTCACGATTCGAGGTACCTCGAGTGTTGATTTCTGACGGGGGGTCTCATTTCGTCAAGGACAAGGTAAAGGCCCTTGTTAGCGAGTTCAGCATAGACCATCGAGTAGCCACTCCATACCACCCTCAGACGAATGGTCTTGCTGAAGTGTCGAACAGGGAGATCAAGACTATATTGCAGAAAGTCGTCCGCCCTGACCGAAAGGATTGATCACAGCTTTTGGATTCGGTCTTGTGGGCATATAGGACGTCTTTCAAGATGCCTTTGGGTACGTCTCCCTTTCTCCTCGTTTATGGAAAGTCCTGCCATTTACCTGTTGAGCTGAGACATAGGTCACTTTGGTCTGTTACTGATATACTTTTGGATCCAGAGAGTGTAGAAGATCAGAGGAGGGCAGAGTTAGCAGCCCTGGAGGAGCTTCATGATACAACCTTTTCGAGCAGCCTACAATATAAGGAGAGAGTAAAGGAGTGGCATGATTCTCATATCATCCACAAGCAGTTTGAGCCAGGACAGAGAGTATGGTTGTTTGATGCTAGTCTTCATTTATTTCCAGGGAAGCTACAGAGCAGATGGAAGGGACCTTATTTGGTTCGAAAGGTACATGACAATGGGAGTATTGACATATCTGAGTTGTCTTCTGATGCTACCTTTCCTGTTAACGGCCAGCGGCTCAAGCCATATCTAGATCATGAGTTGCGGGTTGTTGACGTTGCCCCGATTCACTTCACGTGAGATGTGGTCTCTTGACTCACATCTATTGCATCTCACACATGATTATCACTATTCTTCTGACTTGTGTAGATCCAGTTGTCCATATCACTCCATTCTAGTCCCACACCCCGTCTCCATCTTATGATTCTGCTATACTTGGGGTGTACTTTACCCTTAAGTATAGGGGGGTGTAGGACTCTCGGGGTACTCTATTGATTCTTTCTACCCCTGTTTTGTTGCCTATATTAGGGATATTTTACCCTAAGTATAGTGGGGGTAGACCCTATACATCCTTCCACTCGGATTTCCCTTCAGGTACAGCTTACTATACACAGGATTATTTGATCCTAAGTATAGGGGGAAACACCGAGTCATCCTCATTCTATTCTTTGATTCGTCTTTGTATATACCATTCCTTTTCACTTCCCTATACTAAGCACGAGTTATGTCTTCTTCATCGCTCTTGATCACTCTGAGGACATCGTTCGAGCTAAGTATAGGGGGTGTCGTATATATTTCATATATACTTTAGCCATAACTCGTACTTTGTGTGAGTGTGTAAATAAATAAAATGGCTAAAAATCCATAAAAATTTAAAATTTTCCCTATACATAAAACTCTTCTTGCACACACCTACTTATAAAAATTATTTTTGCACAAATGATTGTAAAAATGATTTGTGTAAATAGTTGTAAATATTTTCATATCAAAATTATGTATATAGTACAAAATTTTTGTAAAATATTTGAAAAAAAAAGTTTGCAAAAATCTGGGGAAAAGTTTGTAAATACTTTGCAAAACTTCGCATTCATGCATACATCCATGTTTTCAAACATTTTTCAAAAATTTTTCTTTTGTAAAATATTGTGAAGATTTGCATCTTTGTAAATATTTGTACAGTTTTTCCAAATCATAGTTGACATTTAAACTAGTCTGGAATTAAATTGGAAAATAGAGCTTGGTTAAGACCTTAATCCACCTAATTCTAAGATGAACCTTAGAGGGCTTAGGATTAAGACTTTTCAGGTCCATTGGGACTTAATTCTTAGAGTCCACTAGGCTATGAGCATATGTCATCTTGATGGGCCTAAGTAGAGCACTTAACAACACACACATGACTCTCAGAGACAATGGCTTTACTTGTACCAGCACGTTACACATAGCTCTCCACAGATGAGGTGGTGAGGAGGCAATGTCCCTTGGCTTGGGGTAGCATATGAGGGTAGTACTTCTAGGCGGAACCTCTCTTCTTCTTATAGTGAAGGAAGTGCGTCTCAACTTGGTCTGGTGGTGATGAACTCTAAATATAGGAGTTGTGGGTTGCAATAAAGCTTTAAAAGAGGGACAATCTACTGGCTCAAGAGGAAAAACTCCTTATATATATATGCTGCACCATGTAGATATGTTGTACATATGCACATCAAAAAAAAGTGCAAAGAAAGAAAAACTCCAAAAAAGTGTTGGGTCGGATTGAAAATTTAATAATCCCACCGGAGTGTATATAGTCAAATAAAGCAAAGCTTATGTCACACATGACCATCTCATGAAGCTTGCAGCGGGAGACTCAGCTACACTGGTTAGAGCTCCCAAGGATACATGACTACACTGGTCATGGTCCATTCTCTTCTTCCCCCTCTTCTTGAGCCGGTTGTACTTGAACTTAGAAGGGAATACTCCCCTCCTAGAGGAAAGAGTTGCTAGACCGAGGCATTAGAGTTACCAGGTTAAGGGAGGTTGTTTCTTTGTCATTTCTGAGGTGGGGAGCTACATATCACTTACACAGTACAAGGAAAGATCCATGGTCATTAGAGTTATGTATGTAGACTTGTTCTGATCTGGTTTATTAAGGAGTCTTGACCATAGATTGGTGGAACTTAGAGGCTGTTAAGTTTTAAGCTTAAGTCCTAATAAGGTTCCGACAAATTAATAATCCAAAGGTCTGACTGAGCTCCATATTTCAATTTAATAAAGGAAGGTTTAATAATCAACCTTGGTTTCCTCTCTTTTTCTTTTTCTTTGTCTTTTTCACTTCTTTTTAAAATAAGTATTTGCTAAGGGACTAGCAAAAGTAAAGTATAGGGGGGGTGATGAATCCCCATTCATCACTCTTTATTCCTTTATTTTAGCTAGAAGTCTTGGCAAAATACCATGTAATTATTTGTAAATATAATAAATTATCAAACTACATGCTTCATGTAAATAGCCATAATTAGCATGTTTTTGCAAAAAAATAAAGGAATAAATAAATAAAGAAAAAGAGGGAAATATTCAGAATAAATATTGAGTGATCCGAACCCAAGGGAAGGTCAATCATTGGCCTAACCGCAAAATAAAACAAGTAGAGAGAGATAGGGCCATTCATTTTTGTGCAAATATTTCCCCTTTATGTATATATTTTATCTTCATAAAATAAAAAAATAATTATGTGTTCCTCACAATATTTATATAAAAATAAAAACAAAAATGATAAAAATAAAAATAAAACAAAAATAAATTCTCTCTTTTCCCCTTGTATATACCATGTATATATGTACCTATACATATTTATTTTACCCTTGTAAATACACAATAAAAATTAAATAAAAATTATTTTGAATCCCATATTTTATTTTTTAAATAAATAAAAGATAAAACAGGGATAATTGTACAAAAATAAACAATTAAAAATAAAAACAAAAAAACATAGGTACATATACCGGTATATAATATAATACTATGTATATACATTGATTTATTATTCAAAAAATAAATAAAAGTCACTAAAAAATACTTTTAAAAATAATAAAAATTTTTCATGTTGAAAAATTTTGAAATAAAATAATTTACTATTTTTTTAATTTACCAATAATTAATAAAAATTGAATTCTCATTGGTCCACGGAGGATGTTGTCCCTTAGTCAACTCTCCGCGGATCTTGTTCGAGTGCCTGATTTCTCTGAATTTTCCCGATTTGGCCCGACCTCCATTTAGCCAAACCCCTAGCTCCGATTGTAGAGGGCACATCCGCGATCTTCGCCCGATCTTCTCCTTAGGGGATCGAGCCTTGAATCGCGTGCCCGACTCCCATCTTCTCGGACCCCTACCACTATATAGTCTGAGACTACGCCACAATTTCACGCACCTTCGGCCTCCATCTTCGATCCCCGTGACCTCCACCTTATTCCTTGAGTGACAGCGAGTGCAGAGGGTGTTGAAGAGAGTGATTGGAGGTGTCTACCCCAGGTCCGACGACTTCCACCGCCATGCTCAGCCCTGAGGCGAGCCAGAGCCTCTGGACCCATCAATCGATCGAGGCGACGACCCCAGGAGGTGCAGGACCTCCGGCATAGACGATGACAACCATCCATTAGGTTTGATTCCTTCTAGTTTCTCCTTATTCTCGAATTTTCAAATTTTGAGCTCCACCTTTCATCCGATCACCCAATGTTTTCTGATCATCCATTTCATCCCCCGACCGTTCCTTCACATTCGTGAGACCCCTCTCCACCTTCTTCGCCCCTTCGCTCACCCTAGTTTTCCCAGGAATAGGTTTATCGCCTTCCTCCGCCGTCGCTTCGCCGGAGGGCGCTGCTGATGAATACTCATTCATCACTCTTTATTCTTATATTTTAGCTACAAAAACCTTTGCAAATACATGTATATATTTGTAAATATAAATAATTACCAAAAGCATGCATGGTGTAAATAGTAATAATTAGCATGTTTTTGTGCAAAAATAAAAGAATAAAGATCAAAAAGAAAAAGAGGGAAATATTTAGAATAAATATTGAGCAACCTAACCCAAGGGAGGGCTCAGCATGGGCCTGACCGCATAAAAACCAAAGTAGAGGGAGATAGGGGCTCATGTGTGTAAATATATAAGTAAATAAAATAAAAATATTTTCCTCCCAAAAATAGACTAAAAAGGTCTTGTAAATACTTGTCTATATTTATAAATATAAAATCAAGATAAAAATAGAAAAATCAAAAAGAAAACAAAAATAGATCACTTATATATATCCACCTTGTACATAGCCACTCTTATATTTATTTCACTTTGTAAATAAATAAAATTAATCTCCAAAAATTTTGTAAATATTTTACTTTTTATGTTGTAAATAAATAAAATGAAAACAATTAAAACATAAACAAAATAAAAAGAACAGAAATAAAAACCCAAAAATACATTTTAAATATACCATGTATATACATGTACATATGTATTTATTTCACTATTATATATAAATAATAAAAATAAAATAAAAATATCCTTTTATTCCTTATTTTATGATATAAATAAATAAAATATAAAATAGGAATAAAAATATAGGTAAAAATAAAAAATCAAAAATCAAAAATAAAAATGTACATATTGTATATATACCTATATATAGCCCTACTATGTAAATACATTATTTTTTTTTGAAAAATTAATTAAAAATTACTAAAAAATAGAAAAAATTAAACACAAAAATATTTCATGTTTTGACTTTTTAATAAATCAGCCATTTGCTATTTTTAAATAATTTTATAAATATTTTCCAAATGGCAGCTTCCTATTGGTCCACGGGGACGTTGACCGCCCGGTCAACTCCCCCTCCAGGACCACTTCCCACGGGTATTAGGTGCCCGACCCGATTTCCCTTAATTTCTGCACCTAAACCCGATCCCTTCTCCCCTAAACCCCGGGTCTGATTCGTCCCTGCCGCATCCGAGATCCTCGCCGGCACACCCACCTCAGGGTCCGCGCTCCCAATTGCCCTACCCGATCACTTCTAGCCGGACCTGCACCCATACATAAGCAGAGCTCCGCCACCCTATTGCGCATCTATTGACTCACTTGTTCACCACCCAGGGACCTCCACCGGCTTGGCGAGAGTGACAGTTTGCTCCAGCAAGTGTCGCAACGAGGAGGGAGCAAGGGACCACTGATCCGGCGGGATAGCTCCGCCGTGCTCCGCCTAGAGCAGGAGCCAGAGCCTCGGACGTCGACGCTCCTCGAGGCAAGGACCCAGAGCTACCCAAGCTCGCCCACAATCGACCCATCCACCCAGGTAGCTTAGATCTCTTCTCTATTTCTTTAATTTTCGATTAGCCCCAAAACGCCCCGTCGCCGACCACCTTCGATTTCGGTCACGTTCGCCTTCCACTCGATCATCGGGCTGCACCATAGCCTCCGCCTTCCTCCCGTGCACGTTCTGCACCCCTTCATTCAACCCAGCTCGCACAGGAGCTGGGGTTTCGAGCTCCTCCGTCCACCCCCTCACCGGAGCTCGACCACACCGACTCCTTGACCACTTTCACCACACGCCTAACGGGGTCAAGGCAGTTTGCCCTCGACCCGCGAGTTTGTTGGCACACATTGCAGGTTCATCCAAGCCCATCTGAGGGCTTGGACCATTTGGTCAAGCAGCTCCGCCTCCGCCGACCTCGCCGGAGCTCCCCAGGGCTCTGTTGGGTCATCGGAGGCCTCCATTAGACGCGGAGGGCCCGCAGCTACCTTCTCCGATCTTCAGCGAGCTTCCAGGAGGAGACCAGCGCCGTCACGAGCTCGGCGAAGTTTGCCGGAGCCCAGTTCTTCCTCCATCCTTCTCCGCCGTCCTATCAGCCTCCGAGCTCCAGTTTCGATCTGAGCCGTCCAATCCAGGAGCAGCAGCTACCGCACGATCACCAGGAGGACTGATCCGCACCGTCCGATGGCCAAGGTTTAGCCGGGACGCGTCTCCACCATCAGATCCAGCACGTGGCGACGCCTGGACCATTCGATCCGCGCGAGGGCTTCCTTCGTTGAGCGCCACCCACTCCTAGCCGTCCATCTACCCACATGGCGCCCATCCATCGGTCGACTTAATAAAGGGTAATTTACCCTTAGGCCCTCCTCTTTAGTTTATTTAGCGTTAGTCCTGTAAATATCTAGCTTAGTTGTTTTATTTTTGGTACATTTGCACTTTGAACCCTGAGCTTTATTTTATTTGCATCTATGCCCCTGTTTGTGGTGTAGCACGTGCATCGACACGTGCTCTTTTGGGTTATTTGCTTGCTTAGCCCTGTAGTTCTGGACTGTTATGAAATGAAGAAATATTTTTAGATAATTGCATTTATACCCCTGTGCGTGAATTAATTGTGCATGTGTGTTTATTTGTGGGTAAATTACAAACTAGTCCTATGACTTTTGGTACCTGTTACCAAATAGTCCCAGAACTTAGTTTTCTTTGCATATAGGTCCCTGAGTGCCCCAGGCACGCGTGAGAATTTTGCACCGGACCCCCCAGAGCTTTGGGTATTTGCACTCAGGTCCCTGTACATAGTACCTAAGTTTTATTTTTGAATAAAATAGCAAATCAACTCCGAATTCAATGAAAATTGGATACATGGCTCCTGCCATGTTGTAAAATTTTCTGGAATTTTTGGAGACATTTTTGTTTTGATTTGATATTTTTAAAAAATAAAAAACAACCATTTTTGTTACTGTTTGTTTTAAAAATTCACAAAAAATATTAAAACCTAACTAAAAATTACAAAAAAATTAGTTACTGTTTGTTTGGCTTGTTTGATTTTCTGGCTATTTTTGGCTATTTTTCATTACATAAAATTCATAAAAAGTACAAAACACTAAAAATCTTATAAAAATTCTAATAATTAATCTAAAAATCCAAAAATCATAAATCCAGTACCCAAATTTTCCTTAAACTTTCTAGTTTATAGGAAAAATACCTCCAGGAGCTAAATAGGCTCTTTTGCATTTTAAATTGGCCTTTGTCTCCTGACTGGACAGTGTCTTCAGTTTCTTACCTTGTTTGATTTTTAGAAAATTAAATAAAAATCAGAAAAATCCCAAAAATTCATTAAAAATAGTAAAAATTATAAAATATACAAAAACATTTTTATTTGAATTTTTGCTTGATTTTTGATGCATTAAATAAATTGTTGAATTGCCTTGTTTCTTTTTTTTCTTCATTTCCTTAATTCTTTAAAAATCCAAAAAAAATATAAAAAGACTAAAATCCACCAAAAATACCCTTTTCTTTCCTTTTATTTGATTTTTGACTACTTCGTAGGCCGCAAGGCCATTACGTGCTCCTTGTGTTCGACCCTGGTTGCTATACAAGGTTAAAATAATAGCAAGACCGCTATTAGATTTTGAGTTGTTTTCATCTTGTTTGGTGGTCTCTTTTTCTTGATTGACCACGTCTGATTGCTTGGGTCGCAACGACCATTGACGACCTTTTACCCGAGTGATCAACCTGATCATCAGAATGGCGCCGTTGCCGGGGAGCACGGCTTAGTAGTTTTTATTTTTACTTCATTTTCTTTTTCACGGCTTTCCGTGGCTTTTTCTGAGTCCGCGGCTTTTCGCAGCTTTTTGTTTTTCTCTTCTTTTTGCTTTATTTTGTTTTATTTTATTTTCTTTTATTTTTGTTTTTGTTTGATTTTTTGTTTATTTTATTTGTAATTTTTGCACATATACCCTTGTCTTTTATTTCTTGTCCATATTTGATTATATTACTGTTGGTTTGACACTTGTCTTCTTTCTTGCGAGGGCCCGAGGACCGAGGCGGCTGCTTTCGAGAAGCCGGCGCAACCGCGATACTTGGAGGCGTCTCCCTTCTGCACGGAGCCGCAGGAAAGCGTGAGAGAGTAGACGAGCAGGCGAGGATTAGTTTAGCCTTTTATTTCCATTTTATTTTATTATTGTAATAATATAGGGACAGACACAGACTTTGGACTTGAACTCTCTAGCGGGTCTGTTTCGCCGAGCATCGGTGTGCTCGGGGGACCCTTAGGGTTTTTCGCGGTTTTTCTCGCGGCTTTTTGTTTTCTTCGCTGTCTTTTACGGTTTTCAGCAGTTTTTCTCGAGCTCCTAGACTTAGGATTTTCTGCTTGCTTTTGCCGTAATTAGTAGGATCCCCACACCTAATTATCTGCCTGTTCCTATAGTGCGATTAATTGGACCTACTAATAATTCACTAATAAAAATAACTGACTCATCCCCTTCGTAGCCTACGTGCCGTAGCATGCCCTGCCAAGCACTGCTCCTGAACCTGATGTGTCAGGAGGAGGAGGGGTAGACCGAGACCAGACCTTTGGCTTGAAGGATCGGTGACCAGTTAGACGGTTCTTCGAGTAGAATTGCTTGTTTAGGACTCGGTTTTCATCGCTGCACCATATAAGTAGTTTACTTTCAGTCTTTACATTTCTGCGCGGATCACTTGTATGTAGAGTGCTGGAGATAGGTACGCATTTCTATCTCTACATGCATCATTGATTTCATCGCGCATCGGCTTTTTCATCTTCTCCCCCTTGTTTTTGACTTAATAATCAGGAGAACCGAAAAATTCATTAGGCCTTTTGTTTTTATTGAAAAATATTAAAAAGAAAAACCATAAAATTGGGACTGCTAAAACTATTGACCCTAAAAGACACTTGACTTAAAAATCTGTATTGGGGAGAGCAACCCCCTCATTGCTTGGTTTGCTTGTACGAGAGAGTGACTCGTTCACTAGGTAGAGCCCTCCGGTGTTATTCCCGACTGATTACCGACTCATTCGTGCGGGCCAGTCGGTTGGGGTAGCATCGGGTATCCCAACAGGTCACGTAATCACTCTGATAGATTGTTTGTTCACCATAATAAAAAAGACAAGATAATTTGACCGAGCCTTTACGGTCTTCAGCTCGCGTTGCGTTGGTGAACAGAGGGTTTGGTTGCTGATCATAGTTTCTCCAGATCCCATCCGCCTTACTCGCCAGATCACGATGATAAGTAGACGATCTCTTAGGCAGCCTCTGGCTGCACCGCTTTCGGGCGCGTCTACCCGATCATCTAGGTTAGCCCGCGAGAGCCGAGACCAGCTCTCCGAGCCCGAGTATGACTCCGCCCTGTTCCCCCTCGACCCCCTTTCTTTCGGTTCTGAGAGACATGAGCCAGAGCAGAGATTAGCATATTTGTCAGCACCTGAGTTCGGCTCATTTGATTTTGCAGACGCCATGGCCAGCATTTCTGAGGATCGCTCTCGAGGTCCACAGCCTGAGCACTTTGTGTTGGACCAGGGCGCGATCAACTCCACCCTGATCGCCTCCCTCGAGACCGTTCAACAACAGTTGAGGGATCAGGGAGCATTCATGCTTGATATGAGGAGAGAGATGGAGCAGATGCGAGCAGAGAGAGATCAGAGGAGAGACGGGCCGAGGATCCCGGATGATGCAGATGCAGCAGCCGCAACAGCAGCCGCAGCAGCCGCCGCAGCGGCAGCAGCCGCCGCAGCCGCGGTAGGAGGACCACCGAGACCGATGCGGGAGTTACACAACCCCGGATCGACGCTGATGCACCACTAGGTCGTACTTCCAGCTATCGTGGGGGACTTCAAGTTCCCCCCGAACACCTTGCAGTTACTCCCCCGCTTCCACGGGCTCGCCACTGAGGAGCCCCATCTCCACCTCCAGGAGTTCCTCATGATCTGCAGTACTGTCCACGATCGTCAAGTGGACCAGGATACGATTCGGATGATTGCCTTCCCCTTTTCCTTGGCAGATAGAGCAGCCACCTGGCTGAAGCATTTGGGGAAGTTTGTTTACACTTGGGAGCAGCTCCGCACCGAGTACTTACACAAGTACTATCCACTCGGGCGGACCAATGCAGCGAGAGCCCTCATCAGCAACTTCTCCATGCTCCCCAACGAGCAATTCCATGAGGCATGGGAGAGGTTCCGTGAGCTGACTGATCGATGCCCGTACCATGATATTTCGAAGCCCAACCTTGTGCAGAGCTTCTTCAGCGGGTTGACACCAGAGCTCAAGGGCTTGGTGAATGCTTCTTGTGGCGGGTCGTATTTCACCAAGGATCACGACCAGGTCTGGGCCATCTACGAGGAGATGGCCGAGAACTACATGGTGATGTCCCAGACCAGGTTATACACTCAGGGCAGACCCCAGCAGCAGCCAGGACCGTGTAGTACCAGAGGATAGCACGGGTCGACGCCGGTCCATCCAGTTCATCCGTAGTAGCAACAGCACAGGTAGAGTCATCCGTGGCGGATATGTGTATCATTAGCGAGAAGTTGGATCGGATGGAGCTGATTAAGAAGAAGCAGTGCCAGAGCATCACTCAGATGGAGCAGATGGCACAGACTCTGAGCGACATGAAGACCCAGCTCATGTGTCTCCAAGAGGCACAGACGGCTCCACAGCCCCGTCTTCAGTCGCGAGGAGATACTGGTGGCAGCAGCAGCTCGTCCCAGCACTCCAGCTCACACCAGCAGCCTAGACAGGTTCACATTGTACAGGCGGAGCCGTACCAGCAGCAACAACCCTCCTACCAGTCACCACCATCTCCTGACTTGCAGATGGTGGTATACCAGCCGGATCAGCCTCTGGCAGTACTCCCGCCAGCCCAGTACGATGTAGAGCCGTTGATGGATGTCAACGGGATTTGGTATGACCGTCCTCAGCCTGGGATCCGACGAGACCATCCCGGATTCAGGTGGGGGAACGGAGGTGCCCAGCCCCAGCAGCAGCCATCTGGTCAGGGAGGCCAGTACAACCAGCAGAGAGATCACCAGCTGCAGCAGCAACCCCCAGTCTACCCTTCACAGCAGCAGCAGCAGTCATCCTTCATTCCTCGTCCCTATCAGCAGGGACAATCTTGGAGGCGAGAGCAGCCTCACTAGCCACACCAGCAGCAGCATCCTCCCACTTACCCCTCTCAGCAGCAGCAGCACCAGTTCCAGCAGCCTCACTACCAGAGAGGCTACCTGTCAGGCTCCCATGGTCCACCATACGAGAGCCCCGCCTTGGACGACATAGCCCGCCTCCTCACGGACTAGCAGGCTACTTTCAGACGGGAGATGGACGAGTTCCGCCAGGAGATGCAGGACATTGTGAGAGGGAAGGCCGCTATTCCTGCCCAGATTGAGCTGAACCCCAACAGCCTGAAGTGGAAATCTGAGCAGGTAGCTTACACTGAGCATGCCACTCCTAGTGATCCATTTGATGATATGCCTTCAGACCTATGATGCTGATTTTGTCACACTTAGGAGTGGTAGGACACCAGCTGGCAGCAGCGCCTCGTCTGAGCGACGTACGGAGGATACACCTAGAGCGCCAGATGAGGAGGAGGAGAGCAGTACTGAGGCCGCTCATGATGATGACGGTGGTACTGATGCCACCAAGGATGTTGATTCCACCGGCAGTGCTGAGGCCGCCCTTTCACCAGTTCGAGGAGGTGGTACTGATGCCACCCGAGATGCCGAGCCAGAGCGTGGTACTGAGGCCGCGAGACGTCCAGTAGATCCAGCCAGTGGTGGTACTGAGGCCACCGGTGTTCATTCTGAGAGAGTTATAGTTTTTCCTCATTCTGATGTACCTTGGAACCATGTTGTGAACAAAGGAAAAGGTTTAGTTTATTCTGGTCCCACTGTGGTGCTTGATGTATGTGCGGATCCGGCCGTCGAGCTGTCTAGACCTTTTCCTAGTCCTTCATCTGAGAAGGACCCAGTTATCCCCTTCCCTAGAGCCTTTCAGATGGGGAAGGGGAAGAAAAAAGAAAAAGATCCAAAAAAGAGAGAGCAGGACGAGTTCAGCCAGAGCTTGATTGATCGTTTCCATATCCAGCTGACCCTTCAAGAGGCTTTACAGCACATCCCCTTCTTCAGCGTTCGTTGAGAGATAGGACTACAGTCAGGAGGAGGAGGAGGAACCATCACTCAGAGATCCATGTGCTGACGAAAGCCACGTGCTTCGCGATTCAGAACCATCTGCCGGCCAAGAGGCCAGATTGAGGAGCCCCTTATGTCAGATGTCATATTAGAGAGCAGAGGTTCGACCTGATTCTATTAGATAGCGGATCGTCTATCAATCTCCTTCCGGCAGCCCTTCTCGACCGCTTCGAGTTGGGCACTCTTAGACAGAGCAGGACAGTCCTTCAGTTTGCTGATCGATCTGTCAAGAGGCCGAAGGGGTTGTTGCGAGACGTTGTCGTCACTATTCAGGGCCTGCAATTCCCCGTGGACTTCGTAGTGTTGGACATGGAGATCCCTGATTCAGTGACCAATACCCCCATTATTCTCGGTCGTCCGTTCTTGGCCACAGCCAAGGTCGTGACTGACCATGATAGCAGGGAGGTATACTTTCGCGTCGAGGGCGAAAGTGTACAAATAGAGACGGTCGAGGACTACAGAGCCGGAGAGAGATCATGCTCAGAGACCAGTTCAGATACAGAGCAGCTGATAGATGCCAGGCTAGACATCCACCAGGACTGTGACTTTGTGATCACAAACGATGAGGCAGTATGGGCAGACCCAGCAGCACAGGCCATCCTCTCATTTTCAGACACAACTGATGCCGAGATGACAGCAGAGGAGAGCTTGGAGAGCACAGCCCTGGTTCAGGATACTTCAGTGGTAGCAGAGCCGGTTCTCGACCGCGACACAGTTTTTAGTGATGATGGTGGTACTGAGGCCACCTTGTGTGACGGTGGTGCTGATGCCACCTTTGTTGATGCAGATCCCTCGGATTCAGAGTCTGATTGGGCAGATTGCGAGGATTATATGCCAGACCTGAGTCCCACAGAGCATCCTTCTTCAGATCCAGTTTGCGAGAGTACGTTCTCATTCTCCCAGGCAGATTTGGCAGCATACACGCATCTCCTTTCGAAGCCAGATCCACCAGCACCCAGCTGTCCAGAGCTGAAGCCGCTCCCTACTTCACTGAAGTATCGATTCCTTGCGGGCGAGCCTGAGATGTACCCAGTCATCATCTCCGTTGATCTGACTGGAGAGCAAGAATCCCGTTTGATGGGGGTTCTTGAAAAGAACCGCAAGGCAATTGAATGGAGCGTAGCAGATCTCCATGGGATTAGTCCATCACGTTGCTCCCACCATATCTATCTCGAGGATGGGGCGAAGCCATCGCGTGAGTTCCAGCGGCGGCTGAACCCCAATTTGAGAAAGGTCGTCATGAAGGAAATCTCAAAATGGTGGAGCGCAGATTTTATTTATCCCATTTACGACTCCAAGTGGGTCAGCCCCTTGCATGTGGTGCCCAAGAAGACGGGCATCACGACTGTGATCAGTGAGTCGGGAGAGAAGATTTCTACACGAGTACCCACTTCTTGGCGGGTCTATGTTGACTACAGGAGACTCAACAAGGCCACCAAGAAGGACCATTTCCCCCTGCCGTTTATTGACCAGATCATTGAGAGACTGGCAGGGAAGAGCCATTACTGTTTCCTGGATGGGTACTCGGGCTACAACCAGGTGGCCATCGCTCCTGAGGATCAGGAGAAGACCACCTTTACCTGTCCCTTTGGCACATACGCCTTCCGACACATGCCATTTGGGCTATGCAATGCCCCTGCGACATTTCAGAGATGCATGCTATCGATCTTTTCGGACATGGTAGGGGAGTGTTTGGAGGTCTTCATGGATGATTTCTCGATTTACGGCGACGGATTCGACTCCTGTCTCGACTGCCTAGACCGAGTACTCCAGCGATGTATAGAGGTCCACTTGGTGCTTTCTTGGGAGAAGAGTCACTTTATGGTGACTCAAGGGACGGTGCTTGGCCACATCATCTCCAACAGGGGCATGGAGGTTGATCCGGCCAAGGTAGATGTCATTAGAAAACTCGCACCGCCGTCCAATTTGAGGCAGTTACGGTCATTTCTGGGGCACGTCGATTTCTACCGACAATTTATTCATGATTTCAGCAGGATTGCCCGGCCGTTGACTGACCTCTTGACTAAAGACACCGAGTTCCTTGTCGATGACAAGTGTCTTTCGTCCTTCGAGACTCTCAAGCAGTGTGTCATAGAGGCTCCTGTTCTCCAACCGCCTGATTGGTCTCTCCCATTCGAGATCATGACGGATGCCTCCGATTTTGCCGTGGGTGCCGTGCTGAGACAGAGGAGGGATGGAGTCCCCTTTTCTATCCACTACGCTAGCCGCACATTGGATTCCACCCAGCGGAATTATACGGTCACAGAGAAGGAGATGCTAGAGTATTCGCCCTAGATAAGTTCAGATCTTATATCATTGGATCTAGAGTTACCTTGTACACCGATCACACCGCCATCCGATACCTCATGGCAAAGAAGGATGCCAAGGCCGGATTGACTAGGTGGATCCTTCTACTCCAGGAGTTCGACATTGAGATCAAGGATAAGCCTGGAGTCAAGAATGTGGTGGCGGATCATCTCTCCCGTTTAGAGCAGCCTGAGGAGTCCGAGCATATTGATCCCATTTGTGAGACCTTCCCAGATGAGGCGATCCTTGCTATCGCCTCACTCCCATGGTATGCCGATATTGTGAACTTTCTCGTTGCTGGGAAAGTCCCACAAGATTGGCCCAGGCAGAGGCTTGAGACCTTTCTTGCGAAAGCCAAGTCCTACCACTGGGAGGATGTTAGCAATGTGAGCCCGAGGCGAACCATTCCTACAATAAATGTTATTATAATAAATGATTTATCAATAAAAGTTATTGATGTTTTGTTTCACTCCCTTTCTGATATTGAATGAATGAATGCACTATAAGGTCCCTCTGTACAATAAGGGTTATGTACCATGGCCAACTTGATAATCATACAACTGTTAATTCAATGATTGAATCATAGAGGCTGATGCTTGGATGAATATCTAAGGAGTTAGATAGAGGACTCATCAAGCATCATCAATGATTAACAAGTAGTGATCTCCAGTCTGAGTGGGAGATGGCAATCCCATCTCATTAGACTGATATCTGATCGACCTCTTGATGCAGGTCCTCTACATAGGAATATTGATTCGGAGGTATCAGATTAGTTGAGTCAATGAGTTGACTTAACGAGATCGAGATATCCAAAGACCTATGATGAATACTGTTACATCACAGGCAAACATCCTCTGACCGGAGACAGATATATTACTATATGTCTGAGCATGTACATTTGGTAGACCAATAGGTTGATGACCTAATCAAGGTCTATACACCGGCGAGCTGGTGTGCATGTAAGGGCATATGAGTAATATGATCTCTCAAAGGGATCATACAGGTTCACTTGTGAACCGGGAGACATGAGCTCACTCATGAGGTATTGGGATTGACCAAATTCCATGCATGGTCATCATGCTTTAGAAGCATGATATGAATTTGAAGGTAAGATATATGCTTTGTGAAAGCATATGATCTGTATCATATCCCAAGGACCAAGATTGAGAAACTTAATGATCAGACTATGAAGATGATAGTGTAAAAGTGATCTTTATCTTCATGATGATCATGAGTCTTCCAGTATGCAGGATGTGCAGGTATTGGGAATACCTGAAGGGTGATTTGATCATAAATGATTGTATAACCATAACGCTTCCGTTCCGAGGGAGTGATGAAACAGGTCTGGATTTTAGTGACTCCTCTCATTAGAGAAGTGACCTAATCTTAGTCCATGTACGGGACATTGATCTGAATGAGATTCAGATGCAAATGAGAAGATTAGGTTTACGGTCTTGATTTAATCAAGCATCTATGAGAGGTCCATGGGATCTGGATTTGAGATGTGATATCAATATCCAAGTCACTATACGTGGAACAATATAATCGCCATGTCCTTATCTCCAAGTATCTGAGGAGAAATAGCATTGTTCTTAAATGGTTTAAGAACAATTCCATAAGATCTAAGCAAAGAGAAGTTGATAACTAAATGTGATTTAATTATCATGATGTATGAGATATTATCCAATATAATTAAATGTGATTTAATTATTATGGATAAGAATAATGTGGATAGTAATATCCAATTATTCCTAATATATTATAAATGTGATTTATAATGTATTAGAGAGAGTTAAATATAATTTATATTAGTAGATTAATTATTAATGTGTATTGGATACACATTGTTTAATTAATTGAAAATGTAAATTACATTTTGTTTTGGGTTGTGAATTTAATCCACAATAATTCAATGTCAAGATTGCAATATTCCCAAAATTAATTGAGAATTATTTTGGTGAATTAAAATACCAACAAATTGTTGTTGGAAATTGAGTAGAGAGAAAATCAAGGAGATTGCCCCTCCCTTTTGGAAAGGAGGGGGCGGCACCAATTCCTTGAGGGAATTGGTGGCCGTCCCCCCCTTCCAAAGAGGAAGGTGTATCTCCCTTATTTTCTCTCTCTCTATTTGTGTGGTTTAATTTGGTATTATATTTATTTGATTTATCAAATATATTTAATCAAAATTAAATCACAAGTTGTTGGCTTTCACCAACAACAATCTTGACCATTGGATTGTCATAAATCAATCTCATTCATTGATTTTATATGACACATGGATTGAGATCCATGGATCCCAAAACCCTATAAATAGAGAGGCATTCTTGGCTCTCTCTCTTTACACATACTATTGTAGCAAAACTTTCTCTCTCTTTCTCTCATACTCGACAGCCCACTCTCCCCCTTCTTCTTGGTGGCCGTCCACCTTAGTGGAGAGAATCGTCGTCGCCCGTGCCCTCGTGCTACCGCTTCGACGCTCTGCGGTTCTTCGTCTACTTTGAGTGCTTCGCCTACGAAGGAGACGTTCGATCTCGTTGACGAGCCGCTGAATACGATATTTATTTCGACTTCGTTGTAGCACGTGTACTTAGCGATTCGGTCAGAACCGAGAGAAGATCTCCGTGAAGAGTGTCTCGGCTTTAATTTATATCCCGGGCAAGTCCGGGGTCGAACTCAGGGAGGTAAAGGAACAACTTGGGTTTAATTCAAAAACTTAAGTTTAGATATCCAATGCGGTATTTTTTAGATTTTTTTTAATGCAAAAAGAAATACTAATGCAAGTTGCGGTTGAATTACGACACTAAGAAAGCATACAATAAGGCCAAATTAATTTTAATGTTAAATTAATCCAATTCAGCCAAATTATATTTTTCCTAGAATCCTAATCCAGTGATGAACACAAAACACATTTTTTTTAGAATTTTAGGGGTTAAAATGCAATAATGAAAAATGCACACTTTTTATGGGTTTTTTTTCGCAATTTTATTTTTTTTGACAAACAAAGGCAAGGAAGTTTTTTTTTGAAAAAGATAGGTGAATAAGAAAAGACTTTTCTTTTCTTTTTTTTTGAAAAGTTTTTTTAAGAAAATAAAGAAAAAGAGTTTTTTTTACCCACCCCATAATTATTGTATAATATATATAAAAAAATACGTGAAAGTACGAGGTATGGGTAAAGTATATATGTAATATATACACGCCCCCCTATACTTAGCTTGTGCTATGTCCTCATGGCACTAGGTGACAAAAAGACATAGCTCGTACTAAGCGTAGGAAATCTAAAATAATAGAAAGTATATCCCAAGCAAGTCCGGGGTCGAACTCAGGGAGGCAAAGGAACAACTTGGGTTTAATTCAAAAACTTAAGTTTAGATATCCAATGCGGTATTTTTTTAAGATTTTTTTAATGCAAAAAGAAATGCTAATGCAAGTTGCGGTTGAATTACGACACTAAGAAAGCATACAACAAGGCTAAATTAATTTTAATGTTAAATTAATCAAATTCAGCCAAATTATATTTTTCCTAGAATCCTAATCCAGTGATGAACACAAAACACATTTTTTTAGAATTTTAGGGGTTAAAATGCAATAATGAAAAATGCACACTTTTTATGGGTTTTTTCGCAATTTATCACACAAACAATAAGCAAAAATTATGAAAAATTTACTAGAACTAAAACATGATGCAAGAAGACTACAGTAATTTTTTTGGAAATTTTTGACAAAGTATGAATTTTTTATGAATTTTTTTAGTGAAAATAGAGTGACAATGAGTAAATAATTCCTAATTAATCCATGTTATCAAATTAATCAGAATGCGAATTATCTCAGAAAGATACTTAGATCTAGAATCCAAGAGAGTTGAAATTTCGCAAAAAGAATATACAGGGATTTAATTAAAAATCAAAAACTAAAATCACTCTACAATTTATTTAAGGCACAAGACAACTCCGTTTTGGATGAGAGTTGGATAGTAAGTTAAGCACTCATCAAAGCATCAAATATAATTTTTGTGGAATTTTTAGACAACCGTGTGTTAGATATAAATTTAAGAGCACTGAGTGGGTAAAATATGCAAAGTTTCAGTTAATCATTTTTAATTAATTACCAACTACCATAAAAATACAAGAAAATAGTCTGATGGTAGACAATTAGTTGCTCAACACAATACCACTTTTCTTTGAACAAAAAGATGCAAAAATGATGTCCAAATTAAAAGTCAAACACAGGGGTGTCTTTGCAAACTAGAAATTAAGAATTACAACAGAAAACATGAATAGGGACTGAAATGTAATTACAAAAACTTTACATAATTTTTACAAAAAAAATAAAAAAAACTTTACCTCTTCTTCTTCTTCGTTCTTTGCAGGAGGAGCAACCCAACGGATTATGGGTCGGGCGGCGGCGCAGCTCGCCGTTGGGGCTGGAGGCGGCCGTGCGCGCCGCGGCGCACGGCGGAGGCTGGGGCAAGGGACGGCTGGCGGAGAGGACGGGGGCCGCGGAGCTATCCCACGCGGGCGGAGGAGGGAGCGGGCGGTGGCGCCGCTGGAAGGTCGGCGGGGTCGCGGCGGTCGAGGCACGGCGGCTGGACGTGGTGGCTGAGTGGCACAGGAGGGCCGCGGCCGGCGGTTCAGGCGGCGGTACGCCGCTGGTGAGTGGCGGGCGGCGGTGGGTTCTCCCCACCGCTGTCGTTGGTCTTTTTTTTATTTTTTTATTTTTTTCCTTTTTACTGTGCAGCAATAATAATAAAAAAACCCTTTTTTGTTTATTTTTTTTTATATTTTTAATTTTTTTAAGCAGGAAATATGTACAAAAAAATGATGATGAGGGTGTGATAATGTGATAAAAAAAATGAGAAACTAACAACGGTGATAAAATGAAGATGATGATGGTGCTGTAATAAAAAAAACTTTTTTTTGTTTTTAATTTTTTATTATTTTTTGTTTTGTTTATAAAAGTATGCAAATGGAGAAGGAAGAGTGATGACAATAAAAATAAATGAGAAGGAGATGGTGGTGGTGATGATATGGAAAAAAACTATTGTGGCGATGAGATGTGGAGTAAAACAAATAAAGGATGGTGGTGGTGATACGATGGATTAAAAAAAAATACAAAGATAAAAATAAAGATAAGATGAACTAAAATTACCTACGATGAACGCGGGCGCCTATGGAGTGCTCTCGTGAGCACGGTCTTCGCTCAAATCGCCGGCGTGTGATGAGCTCAAGCAGCGCACGGTTGCGGCTGCGATGTTGGCCAAAAAGCCAACGGATCACACCGGAGAGAGGGCCGTCGTCGCTCGACCGCGGTTGCGTCGCTGTCACCGATTCAACTCAGGGAACTAGGCTCTCCTCACATAAAGATGGATCAAAGGCAAAAATGAGGAGAATGACATGTATATAAAGATGATGGAATGGGAGGTTATTAAAGTGGTGGAGTTGAATGGGAGGTTGTATTATTAATGGAGTTGAATGGGAAGTTGGGAAAAATGGTGGAATAATGGAGTTGAATTGGTGGTTATTGTAGAGAATGGAAATTAAATAATAAATAAATAAATAAATAAAGTTGTCTACTTTAAATACAATAAAATAAAAAGAGAAGAGAAATAGTGGAGAATTTACAAAAGAAGACAAAACACCATGTACATTTTTTTTACTTTTCTAATATGTAATTTTTTATCTTTTTAATAAGAGTTATTTACAACGAAAAAATACAATAAAATAGTATAATTAAAATACAACACAAGTATGATTTTTTTTTGTATTTGTAATAATTAAGAAAGATATAATAAAAAATGAAGAAAGTATGAATATATACATAATGTACAATGTACATCTAGGTCCCAAAACCCAACTTTTGCAAATGAGCTCCGATTTTAATGAAACCACTTCCGTTGGATAGATAATTTTCTAACTTGAACTTTAAAAGTGAGTTTGGTGAATTTGGAGTTCATACGGAGCGGGAATTTAGCTTGGAAGTTGGACTTTACGGCTTTTTCTCTTTGGGATCTAGGAGCATTTATTTGAGGTAAAATTTATTTTGTATTTTTGTATTTTTATATACATTTTTATAAAGAAGTTAGAGAAAGAATTAGGCAAAAAGGAGTTGAAATGAAATTATTAAAAATACATGAAGTTTTGGGCTATTTACAAGTATAAAACTCCTTTATTTTTGCGGCTTTTTAGTGCTAATTTATTTTGTACAATCTTATATACAATAATTAGTGTGTTTTATTTACAAGAGTTATTTTGTTAATTTATTGATTTTATGGATATTTATTTGAGATTTTACTCGGGGATTTTGCTAAGATCAAGATATTAAGATGATGAATCGTGGATTCATCACTCGTGCGACGAGATCAGGAGCAACCGTGCTTGGATCAACTTCTTGGATTGCGAGGACACCACTGTTCATCCCCGCGCTCGCAAGCGATCTCTCCGACAATCAGACTTGAGACAGGAGGTCTCTTCTCTTAGAGACTTGATCAACCACGCTTCAAGAGGTATTGCATTATACTTGTTGTGGTTATAGATGAAACGATCCGAGAATAGTTCTTGGATCATGTGGTTTCATCGAATAAATTTTTTAAATTCCGCTGCACCGAACAACTAGTACGACTAGTCGTTCTTCATCATATCCGATACGACGCTCACGCTTCCGTGATGCGCTTGAGGATCTCTCCATATCCTTCAAGTGGTATCAGAGCCTTAGGTCGACGGTTTCGAATAGTGATTCGCTAACCGAGGACGACTTGGGTTCGTTTAGGTCGCGAAAGTTTTCATCGCATTTGATTTCGCAGATCTGTTTGATAAATAAATTCGGCACTGTTTAAATTGTTTAAACACGAATTTAATACTTGTATTATGTTCCCCATTAAACAAGGAAACCATAAGATCTGAGTTTGCGTAAATCGGATTTCGTATGCTCGAGATATGGTCGTTTTAATGAACATGTATGCACTGTTGCGGGAACTGTGAATCTGAACGTGATTAAAATGTTAATTACTGTTTAGACTTGCCTCGAAATGCGTGAAACATCACCCTAGGTTCTGTCCTAAATCAAATTAGAAAACTTTAGAAATTGACTTTGCTTAATTTGGATTTAATATGATTGATATATGCTAATTTTAGAAAGTAGGGGTCACTGCTGAAATTGCTTTCCTAATCAAGAACCATGTGATTGTCAATTAATGAAATTAATTGTTAATTTCGAGAAATAATTATGAAAAATATTTGTGAAATATTAGAGAATGATTATTTCTTTAATTGACTTGGCCCCAACCAATTAGTTGATTAGATTTAATCTAAACCATAATTGGAATTACAATCATCAAACTTCTTGCTTGAATAGGACTTGGGAATTTGCCTAGCAAATTTCCTTAAAACCAAAATTGTTTTGATTACTATATGGTATAATTTCGGTTGAAGAACCGATGATCATCTCAAGTACAAAATAATCAATTTGGCATTATCCTTTCCCGAGGCGGATATGGTGTCTAGTCGGGGATCGCTGGGTCAGCGGGTTGCAACGTATGTGGTCCGCCCCACTCCCGTCGGTATTGGCCATGACAACGGGTAGGGCCGGGATAATTTCCGAGGGATTATGATGTATTTTTCTAATTATTAAAATACGAATTAATACGTACTTTGAGAATAATATCATATATATATTCAAGCATAAAATTAAGTTTGATTGATTGAACTGGATTGATAATTAATTTAATATGATTAAGTTAATTATATCCAATTGAAAATACTCTAATATGATTAGAGTTAATAATTCCCTTGGAAGAATTAATTATATGAATGTGATTCATAGTAATTAATTAAATTTGAATAAGAGGTGGAGGATCACATAAGTAACATCCATGGTCTCCCGTCAAGGCGAAGGGTTTACATCGCCAGGGATTGTATATAGGAGATGCCTGTACGAAGTGACAGCTCCTATATACAAGCGCATCTGGATCGGACTCTTTGCTTCTCGAAAGAGTAAGGCCGTATGCGTAGTGACCCCAATATCGGATCCTCATATTATTGGGGCGATATTGGATTGCGTATAACGAGTTCTAATCCTGTTGACAGTTGGTTCAATTAATGACAGGTCAACATCACCTTAGGGGTGGTGGGCCTGGGTATTAAAGACCGAATTGGGAAATGCAAGTTGGACTTGCAAGGCGGAATGTGTTCCCGCTTCTCTTTATTGGAGTTGCAGTTTCTCATATTATTGGGATGTAACAAAGATAAAGAGGAGATCCCAGTTCTTGCTTGAGATATATCGGTAAGTATGTCTCCTACTTTGAAAGTGAATAAGGGAATAAACTTTCATAGTTGACATAGCAAGACTAATTTGATTTAAAAATGCCTTGATCAAATAAAATTAAATTAAATATATGATTATATGTTCTAATATAGTGCATTCTCGATTTCAGAAAATGAAGTCCATGAACCCACTGAGCAGGCTTCTGGAGGTCAACCAATTGACCGGACCGAATTACTCGGATTGGATCCGTAATTTGGAGCTTGTGCTTTCGGCAGAGCGCATCAGCTATGTGCTCTCTGAAAACAAACTTGAAAACCCTAAATCTAAGGAAGATAAAGCATATAATGACAAGTATGATGAAGATCATGTCTTGGCTAGATGCTACATCTTGGGTTCTCTCTCCAATGTTCTCCAGAAACAACATGTGGAGATGAGTACTTGCAAGGATATCATGCAGAATCTAAAGGATATGTTTGGTGATATTAACCGCACCCAGCGGTACAATGTTATGAAAGAACTGGTTCGCTGCAAGATGCAGGAAGGGACTTCGGTCCGTGAACATGTACTCAAAATGTTTGGGTACTTATCGGAGCTTGAGACTCTGGGGGTGACGATGGATGCAGACATGCAATCCGATTTCATTCTGCTGTCATTGCCCAAATCTTTCAATAACTTTGTGGTGTCATTCTACATGAATAAGCTGGAACTGACAAATGCTGGGCTTCTTGCTGCATTAAAGTATGCAGAAGAAGTAATGAAGAAAGATGGTCCCACTGGCACTGCAATGGTTGCACAGGTCAAAGGGAAGCGCGGTCGGAAGCAAGGTTCTCGGAAGGGCCCAACCCAGGAGAGAAAGAAGAAGGGACAAAGTGTTGCCTCATCTTACAATGCATCCACTTTAATGGCATCAAAGAAAATCAACGTCTGTCACCACTGCAAGAAGCCGGGGCACTGGAAGCGTAATTGCCCGGATTACCTGAAGTCGATCGACAAAGGTAAAGCCCCAGCAGGTATGAAATCTACTTTTATCATTGAAACCAGCTTTCTCGTTGGACGAGAAGGAAGTTGGGTAGTTGATTTTGGTGCTTCTGTTCATGTATGCAATTTGTTGCATTTGTTTCAGGAAACTAGAAAGCTTGAAGAAGGGGAGATAGTCATCCAGATGGGATCTGATGCAAGTGTTGCAGCAGTCACCGTCGGGACTTGTCGACTATCATTATCTAGTGGTAGAGTCCTAGTACTTAAAGAGTGTCTTTATGTACCTGAAGTCAGAAGGAATTTAATATCTGTATCTAAGTTAGTTAGAAGTGGGTATTCATTCCTGTTCTGTAATAAATTAGTCATAAACCATTATGATAAATATATTGCAGATGGTATTTTGACTTCTGGAGGACTCTATGAATTGTGCATTGATAAATGTGATATGAATGTTACAAGCACTAATAAAAACCCTAAAAGATCTAGGGAGAATGAAAATCTCTCAAATGAGATTTGGCATCAAAGGCTTGGTCATTTGTCTGTTGATAAGATTAATAGATTAATTAAGGATGGACCTTTAGATTTTCTACAGGTTCAACCTTTGCCTACTTGCAAGAATTGCATTCAAGGAAAAATGACCAGGATGCCTTTTCATAACAAGGTTACAAGATGTGAAGGTACTATTGACCTAATACATACTGATGTATGCGGTCCCTTCAGTACCGCGACCCGAAATGGAGATCAATATTATTTGACGTTTATTGATGACCATTCACGATACGGGTGTATCTTCCTATTACGTCATAAGTCTGAAACCTTTGAAAAGTTCAAAGAGTTCAAGGTTTTGGTTGACAACCAAACCGATAGGAAGATTAAACGAATTCGATCTGATCGAGGTGGCGAGTACCTATCAGATGAATTTAAGGAATACCTTAAAGAGAATGGAATTATTTCCAATCTCACTCCTCCTGGAACTCCCCAACTTAATGGTGTTGCTGAAAGACGCAACAGAACCATCATGGATATGGTTCGTTCAATGATGAGCAAAGCACATTTACCACTTAGTTTCTGGGGATATGCAGTAGAGACTGCAATATATATCCTGAATAAGATTCCTAGCAAATCTATACCTAAGACTCCTCATGAGCTCTGGTATGGAACCAAACCTAGTGTTAATCACTTGAGGGTTTGGGGTTGCTTGGTCCATGCAAAGAATGTGGATGCAAGCAAGCTAGAATCTCGCTCTCGTGAGTGTTACTTTATAGGGTATGTTAGAGATGGTATTGGATACCAACTCTATGACCCTGAGACTCATAAGGTTTTTGTTTCTAGAGATGTGAAATTTCTGGAGAATGATTTCCTTAAGGGTCAAGATAAATATGAAGTGAAGGAACTCATTGAATCTCCTGAGGATTCTGAGCTTCCTGAACAAGAAACTGAAGAAGTAAATAAAGATGATACACCCATACCTCTTCGAAGGAGTTCGAGGGTGGTTGCACCACCTGAAAGGTATGGATTCCATGTGTCAAGTGAAACTGACAATGATCCTACTTCATTTGATGAAGCACTCGCAGATCATGACATGGATAGATGGATGCTAGCAATGAAGTCAGAAATTGACTCCATGTATAAGAATGGTGTATGGACCCTAGAGGATCCACCTAAAGGGGTAAAACCCATTGGGTGCAAATGGATCTTCAAGAGAAAGAGGGGACCTGATGGGAAAGTAGAGACTTTCAAGGCACGGCTCGTAGCCAAGGTCTACACACAAAGAGAAGGCATCGACTACGATGAGACATTCTCTCCTGTGGCTATGCTTAAATCCATCAGGGCATTGCTAGCTATAGCTGCATATCTTGACTACGACATCTGGCAGATGGACGTCAAGACGGCTTTCCTCAATGAATACCTCGAGGAGGATATCTACATGGAGCAGCCCCAGGGCTTCATGACTGAGGATGGTAAAGTATGCAAGCTGAAGAAATCCATCTATGGGCTCAAGCAAGCTTCTCGTAGCTGGAACATCAGATTTGACGAAACCATAAAGAGTTATGATTTTGTGCAGAATCCTGATGAACCTTGTGTATACAAGAAGCTTAGTGGGAGCGCCATTGTGTTCATCGTGCTTTATGTAGATGACATCCTTATCATTGGGAATGATATAGGGATGATGACCAGTGTGAAGATTTGGTTGTCCCATACCTTTGAGATGAAAGATCTTGGAGAAGCCTCTTACATCTTGGGTCTGAAGCTGTTCAGAAACCGAGAGAAGAGGATATTGGGATTATCACAACAAGGATACATTAAGAAGATTCTTGAACGATTCCGTATGGATAGTTCCAAGAAAGGATTCCTACCCTTGAGATATGGTATCCACCTGTCTAAAGGAATGGCCCCTCAATCTGTTGAAGAAAAGAAGGCCATGGCTGGATGCCCTTATGCATCAGCTGTAGGAAGCTTAATGTATGCCATGATGTGTACTAGGCCAGATATCTGCCATGGAGTGGGAGAGGTAAGTCGTTACCAATCCTGTTATGGAGAACAACACTGGAATGCAGTAAAGAACATATTCAAATATCTAAGACGGACGCAAGATTACATCTTGGTCTATGGAGATGGTGATCTCCATGTCTTGGGATATACAGATTCTGACTTCCAATCGGATATTGATGATCGAAAGTCGACATCAGGGTTTGTGTTCCTGTTGAACGGTGGTGCTGTGAGCTGGAGAAGCAAGAAGCAGGACACTACAGCAGATTCAACAATAGAAGCCGAATACATTGCCGCATCGGATGCTGCAAAGGAGGCGGTGTGGTTGCGCAAGTTCGTCCAGGAGCTTGGCGTAGTTTCCTCTGATACTCCCATCCAGCTACTCTGTGATAACACGGGATCCATTGCCCAGGCGAAGGAACCCAGATGGCATCAGAAGAGCAAGCACGTAGAAAGGAAATACCACATCATTCGGGAGATTCAAAAGCGTGGTGACATCATCATCACCAAGGTGGCCTCCGCCGACAACGTTGCTGATCCTCTTACCAAGCCTCTGACACAGAAGGTTTTTGACCATCATGTAATGAGTATGGGTTTAAGGCTTGTTCCTGAATGGTTCTGAGGGCTAGTGGGAGATTGTTAGCAATGTGAGCCCGAGGCGAACCATTCCTACAATAAATGTTATTGTAATAAATGATTTATCAATAAAAGTTATTGATGTTTTGTTTCACTCCCTTTCTGATATTGAATGAATGAATGCACTATAAGGTCCCTCTGTACAATAAGGGTTATGTACCATGGCCAACTTGATAATCATACAGCTGTTAATTCAATGATTGAATCATAGAGGCTGATGCTTGGATGAATATCTAAGGAGTTAGATAGAGGACTCATCAAGCATCATCAATGATTAACAAGTAGTGATCTCCAGTCTGAGTGAGAGATGGCAATCCCATCTCATTAGACTGATATCTGATCGACCTCTTGATGCAGGTCCTCTGCATAGGAATATTGATTCGGAGGTATCAGATTAGTTGAGTCAATGAGTTGACTTAACGAGATCGAGATAACCAAAGACCTATGATGAATACTGTCACATCACTGGCAAACATCCTCTGACCGGAGACAGATATATTACTATATGTCTGAGCATGTACATTTGGCAGACCAATAGGTTGATGACCTAATCAAGGTCTATACACCGGCGAGCTGGTGTGCATGTAAGGGCATATGAGTAATATGATCTCTCAAAGGGATCATACAGGTTCACTTGTGAACCGGGAGACATGAGCTCACTCATGAGGTATTGGGATTGACCAAATTCCATGCATGGTCATCTTGCTTTAGAAGCATGATATGAATTTGAAGGTAAGATATATGCTTTGTGAAAGCATATGATCTGTACCATATCCCAAGGACCAAGATTGAGAAACTTAATGATCAGACTATGAAGATGACAATGTAAAAGTGATCTTTATCTTCATGACAATGAAGATGACAATGATCAGACTATGATCAGACAATGATGCAAACAAGTCTAGATTTTAGTGACTCCTCTCATTAGAGAAGTGACCTAATCTTAGTCCATGTACTGGACATTGATCTGAATGAGATTCAGATGCAAATGAGAAGATTAGGTTTACGGTCTTGATTTAATCAAGCATCTATGAGAGGTCCATGGGATCTGGATTTGAGATGTGATCTCAATATCTAAGTCACTATACGTGGAACAATACAATCGCCCTGTCCTTATCTCCAAGTATCTGAGGAGAAATAGCATTGTTCTTAAATGGTTTAAGAACAATTCCATAAGATCTAAGCAAAGAGAAGTTGATAATTAAATGTGATTTAATTATTATGGATAAGAATAATGTGGATAGTAATATCCAATTATTCCTAATATATTATAAATGTGATTTATAATGTATTAAAGAGAGTTAAATATAATTTATATTAGTAGATTAATTATTAATGTGTATTGGATACACATTGTTTAATTAATTGAAAATGTAAATTACATTTTGTTTTGGGTTATGAATTTGATTCACAATAATTCAATGTCAAGATTACAATATTCCCAAAATTAATTGAGAATTATTTTGGTGAATTAAAATACCAACAAATTGTTGTTGGAAATTGAGTAGAGAGAAAATCAAGGAGATTGCCCCTCCCTTTTGGAAAGGAGGGGGCGACACCAATTCCTTGAGGGAATTGGTGGCCGTCCCCCCCTCCAAAGAGGAAGGTGTATCTCCCTTATTTTCTCTCTCTCTCTCTCTATTTGTGTGGTTTAATTTGGTATTATATTTATTTGATTTATCAAATATATTTAATCAAAATTAAATCACAAGTTGTTGGCTTTTACCAACAACAATCTTGACCATTGGATTGTCATAAATCAATCTCATTCATTGATTTTATATGACACATGGATTGAGATCCATGGATCCCAAAACCCTATAAATAGATAGGCATTCTTGGCTCTCTCTTTACACATGCTATTGTAGCAAAACTCTCTCTCTCTTTCTCTCATACTCGACAGCCCTCTCTCCCCCTTCTTCTTGGTGGTCGTCCACCTTAGTGGAGAGAATCGTCGTCGCCCGCGCCCTCGTGCTACCGCTTCGACGCTCTGCGGTTCTTCGTCTACTTCGAGTGCTTCGCCTACGAAGGAGACGTTCGATCTCGTGCGAAGAGGTCAGGAGCAACCGTGCTTGGATCAAATTCTTGGATTGCGAGGACACCGCGGTTCATCCCCGCGCTCGCAAGCGATCTCTCCGACGATCGGACTTGAGACAGGAGGTCTCTTCTCTTAGAGACTCGATCAACCACGCTTCAAGAGGTATTGCATTATACTTGTTGTGGTTATAGATGAAACGATCCGAGAATAGTTCTTGGATCATGTGGTTTCATCGAATAAATTTTTTAAATTCCGCTGCACCGAACAACTAGTACGACTAGTCGTTCTTCATCGTATCCGATACGACGCTCACGCTTCCGTGATGTGCTTGAGGATCTCTCCATATCCTTCAGAGGATCCCATCCTTTACCATGAAGGAGGGGATAGCGTCTGGCGTAGGTGCATTCCTCAGGAGGAGCACCATAGCGTCCTTACTTACTGCCACAAGCTTGAGGCAGGAGGACATCATTCTGGGAGGAGAACGGCACAGAAAGTGCTCCAATCCGGCTTGTGGTCACCTATCCTCTTCAAGGACTCTGATGAGTTCGTGAAGAGGTGTACTGACTGTCAGAGGATGGGCACTTGTGGACAGCGTGATATGATGTCGATGCAGCCCATTCACTTCTGTGAGGTTTTTGACGCATGGGGCATCGATTTCATGGGTCCATTCCCTAAGAGTCAGGGATTTGAGTACATTATGTTGGCCGTGGACTATGTTAGTCGTTGGGTTGAGGCTATCCCCGCCCGAGCCGCTGATGTGAGGACAGTTTGCAGATTTTTGAGGAAGCACGTCATCACGCGGTTCGGGGTTCCTCGAGTTTTGATTTTATATGGGGGGTCTCATTTCATCAACGACCAGGTGAAGGCCCTTGCTAGCGAGTTCGGTATAGACCATCGTGTTGCTACACCTTACCATCCACAGACGAATGGTCTAGCCGAGGTGTCGAACAGGGAGATCAAGACTATATTGCAGAAAGTCGTCCGCCCTGACCGAAAGGATTGGTCACAGCTTTTGGATTCTATCTTGTGGGCATATAGGACGTCTTTCAAGACACCATTGGGCACATCTCCCTTTCGCCTCGTATATGGCAAGCCGTGCCATTTACCTGTTGAGCTGAGGCACATGTCACTTTGGGCAGTCACTGATATACTTATGGATCCAGATGGTGTAGGAGACCAGAGGAGGGCAGAGCTAGCAGCCCTGGAGGAGTTGAGAGATACCGCCTTTTCAAACAGCCTACATTATAAGGAGAGAGTGAAGGAGTGGCATGATTCTCATATCAGCCACAAGCATTTTGAGACTAGACAGAGAGTATGGCTGTTTGATGCGAGGCTTCGTTTATTTCCAGGGAAGCTACAGAGCAAGTGGAAGGGAACATACTTGGTGAGAAAGGTACACGACAACGGTAGCATTGATATATCCGAGTTGTCTTCTGAGAGTACCTTTCGAGTGAACGGCCAGCGGCTCAAGCCATTTCTAGATCATGAGCCGCGGGTCGTTGATGTTGCCCCGATTCATTTTGCGTGAGATGTGGTCTTTTGACTCACATCTAATGCATCTCACGCCTGATTCTCACTGATCTTCTGACTTGTATAGATCCAGATGTCCATATCATCACATTCTTTAGTCCCACATCCCTTTATTCATCCTTTGATTATGCTATACTTAGGGTGTGCTTGACCCTAAGTATAGGGGGGATGTAGGACCTTTGAGTTTCCTTTTGTTTATGTCTACCCCTGTTTTGCTGCCTATACTTAGGAATATTTTACCCTAAGTATAGGGGGGGTAGACCCTGTACTTTCTCCACTCGGTTTTCTCTTAGTTTACAGCCTGCTATACTTAGGATTACTTGATCCTAAGTATAGGGGGAAAAACCGAGAGTCTCTTGATATTCATTCGTCTTTGTATATAGCCTTGCTTTTCACTTCCCTATACCTAGCACAAGTTATGTCTTCTTCATCGCTCTTGACTCTGAGGACATCGTTCGAGCTAAGTATAGGGGGGTGTGTATATATTCCATATATATACTTTAGCCATAACTCGTACTTTGTGTGAGTGTGTTAATAAATAAAATGGCTAAAAACCATAAAAACCACAAAAATTAAAAAATTTTCATGTACACAAACCTTCTTTTATTTGCATATAAATAGCTAGTGTACAAATTATTTTTGTAAAAATGTTTTCAAAAATCTTTTGTGTAAAGCTTGTGTAAATATTTTCTTATCAAAATTATGTATATAGTACAAAATTTTTCCAAAATGTTTTGAAAATCAAAAAGTTGCAAAAATCTTGTGTAAATATGTGTAAATACCTTTTGCAAAACTTGCACTTCATGTATCATCCATTCATGATTTCAAAACATTTTTCAAAAATTTTGCATGTTTGTAAAATTTGTGTAAATAGCATCTTTTGTACATATGTATATAGTTTTTCTGGATGATAGTTGACATTTAAACTAGCCTGGAATCAAATTGAGAAATGGAGCTTGATTAAGATCTTAATCCACCTAATGTATAAGAGGAACCTTATAGGGCTTAGGTTTAAGGCTTTTCAGGTCCATGGTGACTTTATTCTTTAAGTCCACTAGGCTATGATCACATGTCATCTAAATGAGCCTAAGTAGAGCACTTAACAACAACACATGACTCATATAGACAATGGCTTTACTTGGACACCAGCACTATGCACCGAGCTCTCTACGGATGAGGTGGTGAGGAGGCAGTCTTCCTTGACTTGGGGTAGCATATGAGGGTATTACTTCTAGGCGGAACCTCTCTTCTTCTTTTAGTGAAGGAAGTGCGTCTCAACTTGGTCTGGTTACTATGAGGTCTAACGACGGGAGTTGTGGGTTGCAATAAAGCTTCAAAAGAGGGATAGTCTACTGGCTCAAGAGGAAAAACCCCTTGTATATATGCTGCACATGTATATGTTGTATAGATGCACTTGAAAAAAAATGCAAAAAGAAAATAACTCCAAAAAAGTGGTGGGTCTGATAGAAAATGATAATCCCACCGGAGTATGTATATAGAGTGCAATAAGCCAAGCTTGAGATCCATGTTCCACCTTATGTAGCTTGCAGCAGGGAGACTTGGCTACACTGGTCAAGCTCCCAAGGATACATGGCTACACTGGCCATGGTCCATTCTCTTCTTCCTCCTCTTCTTGAGCCGGTTGAACTTGAACTTAGAAGGGAATACCCCGCTCCTCGAGGAAAGAGTGGCCAGATTGAGGTCATAGAGTTACCTTGTTGGGGAGGGTTGTCAAGTTGCCATTTCTGAGGTGGAGAGCTTATACCTCACATTCACAGGACAAGGAAAGATTCATGGTCTTCAGGGTTTGTGATTGATGACTTGTTCTGATCTGGAGCATTGAGGAGTCTTGATTAGAGATTAGTGGAACTTAGAGGCTGTTGAGTTTTAGGCTTAAGTCCAAATAAGGTTCCGACACATTAATAATCTAAAGATCTGATCGAGCTCCATACCTTAATTTAATGAATGCAAGTTTAATAATCAAGCTTGATCCATGTACATTCTCTTTTTCTTTTTCTTTATTTCTTTTTCACTTCTTTTTCAAATAAGTGTTTGCTAAGGGGCTAGCAAAGTTAAGTATAGGGGGGGTGATGAATACGCATTCATCACTCTTTATTCTTATATTTTAGCTACAAAAAGCTTTGCAAATGCATGTATATATTTGTAAATATAAATAATTACCAAAAGCATGCATGGTGTAAATAGTAATAATTAGCATGTTTTTGTGCAAAAATAAAAGAATAAAGATCAAAAAGAAAAGGAGGGAAATATTTAGAATAAATATTGAGCAACCTAACCCAAGGGATGGCTCAGCATGGGCCTGACCGCATAAAAACCAAAGTAGAGGGAGATAGGGGCTCATGTGTGTAAATATATATGTAAATAAAATAAAAATATTTTCCTCCCAAAAATAGACTAAAAAGGGCTTGTAAATACTTGTCTATATTTATAAATATAAAATCAAGATAAAAATAGAAAAATCAAAAAGAAAACAAAAATAGATCACTTATATATATCCACCTTGTACATAGCCACTCTTATATTTATTTCACTTTGTAAATAAATAAAATTAATCTCCAAAAATTTTGTAAATATTTTACTTTTTATGTTGTAAATAAATAAAATGAAAACAATTAAAACAAAAACAAAATAAAAAGAACAGAATTAAAAACCCAAAAATACATTGTAAATATACCATGTATATACATGTACATATGTATTTATTTCACTATTATATATAAATAATAAAAATAAAACAAAAATATCATTTTATTCCTTATTTTATGATATAAATAAATAAAATATAAAATGGGAATAAAAATGTATAAAAATAACAAATTAAAAATCAAAAATAAAAATGTATATATTGTATATATACCTATATATAGCCCTACTATGTAAATACATTATTTTTATTTTGAAAAATTAATTAAAAATCACTAAAAAATAGAAAAAATTAAAACAAAAATATTTCATGTTTTGACTTTTTAATAAATCAGCCATTTGCTATTTTTAAATGATTTTATAAATATTTTCCAGATGGCAGCTTCCTATTGGTCCACGGGGACGTTGACCGCCCGGTCAACTCCCCCTCCAGGACCACTTCCCACGGGTATTAGGTGCCCGACCCGATTTCCCTTAATTTCTGCACCTAAACCCGATCCCTTCTCCCCTAAACCCCGGGTCCGATTCGTCCCTGCCACATCCGAGATCCTCGCCGGCACACCCGCCTCGGGGTCCGTGCTCCCAATTGCCCTACCCGATCACTTCTAGCCGGACCTGGACCCATACATAAGCCGAGCTCCGCCACCCTATTGCGCATCTTTTTGCTCACTTGTTCACCACCCAGGGACCTCCACCGGCTTGGCGAGAGTGACAGCTTGCTCAAGCAGGTGTCGCAGCAAGTAGGGAGCAAGGGACCACTGATCCGGCGGGATAGCTCTGCCGTGCTCCGCCCAGAGCAGGAGCCAGAGCCTCGGACGTTGACGCTCCTCGAGGCAAGGACCCAGAGCTGCCCAAGCTCGCCCACAGTCGACCCATCCACCCAGGTAGCTTAGATCTCTTCTCTATTTCTTTAATTTTCGATTAGCCTTAAAACGCCCCGTCGCCGACCACCTTCGATTCCGGTCACGTTCGCCTTCCACTCGATCATCGGGCTGCACTATAGCCTCCGCCTTCCTCCCGTGCACGTTCTGCACCCCTCCATTCAACCCAGCTCGCACAGGAGCTGGGGTTTCGAGCTCCTCCGTCCACCCCCTCGCCGGAGCTCGACCACACCGACTCCCCGACCACTTTCACCACGCCTAACGGGGTCGAGGCAGTTTGCCCTCGACCCGCGAGTTTGCTGGCACACTTTGCAGGTTCATCCAAGCCCATCTGAGGGCTTAGACCATTTGGTCTAGCAGCTCCACCTCCGTCGACCTCGCTGGAGCTCCCCAGGGCTCTGTTGGGTCATCGGAGGCCTCCATTAGACGCGGAGGGCTCGCAGCTACCTTCTCCGATCTTCAGCGAGCTTCCAGGAGGAGACCAACGCTGTCACGAGCTCGGTGAAGTTCGCCGGAGCCCAGTTCTTCCTCCATCCTTCTCCGCCATCCGATCAGCCTCCGAGCTCCAGTTTCGATCTGAGTCGTCCAATCCAGGAGCAGCAGCTACCGCACGATCACCAGGAGGACTGATCCGCACCGTCCGATGGCCAAGGTTTAGCCGCGACGCGTCTCCACCATCAGATCCAGCACGTGGCGATGCCTGGACCATTCGATCCGCGCGAGGGCTTCCTTCGTTGGGCGCCACCCACTCCCAGCCGTCCATCTACCCACGTGGCGCCCATCCGTCGGTCGACTTAATAAAGGGTAATTTACCCTTAGGCCCTCCTCTTTAGTTTATTTAGCGTTTAGTCCTGTAAATATATAGCTTAGTTGTTTCATTTTTGGTACATTTGCACTTTGAACCCTGAGCTTTATTTATTTGCATCTATGCGCCTGTTTGTGGTGTAGCACATGCATCGACACGTGCTCTTTTGGGTTATTTGCTTGCTTAGCCCTGTAGTTCTGGACTGTTATGAAATGAAGAAATATTTTTAGATAATTGCATTTATACCCCTGTGCGTGAATTAATTGTGCATGTGCGCTTATTTGTGGGTAAATTACAAACTAGTCCTCAGACTTTTGGTACCTGTTACCAAATAGTCCCAGAACTTAGTTTTCTTTGCATATAGGTCCCTGAGTGCCCCAGGCACGTGCTGCGCACGTGCTTTCTTGGGAATTTTGCACCGGACCCCCAGATCTTTGGGTATTTGCACTCAGGTCCCTATGCACAGTACCTAAGTTTTATTTTTGAATAAAATAGCAAATCAACTCCGAATTCAATGAAAATTGGACACATGGCTCCTGCCATGTTGTAAAATTTTCTGGAATTTTTGGAGACATTTTTGTTTTGATTTGATATTTTTAAAAAATAAAAAACAACCATTTTTATTACTATTTGTTTTAAAAATTCACAAAAAATATTAAAACCTATCTAAAAATTACAAAAAAATTAGCTACTGTTTGTTTTGGCTTGTTTGATTTTCTGGCCAATTTTGGCTATTTTTCATTACATAAAATTCATAAAAAGTACAAAACACTAAAAATCTTATAAAAATTCTAATAATTAATCTAAAAATCCAAAAATCATAAATCTAGTGCCCAAATTTTCCTTAAACTTTCTAGTTTATAGGAAAAATACCTCTAGGAACTAAATAGGACTTTGCATTTTAAATTGGCCTTTGTCTCCTGACTGGGCAGTGTCTTCAGTTTCTTACCTTGTTTGATTTTTAGAAAATTAAATAAAAATCAGAAAAATCCCAAAAATTCAGTAAAAATAGTAAAAATTATAAAATACACAAAAACATTTTTATTTGAATTTTTGCTTGATTTTTGATGCATTAAATAAATTGTTGAATTGCCTTGTTTCTTTATTTTCTTCATTTCCTTAATTCTTTAAAAATCCAAAAAAATATAAAAAGACTAAAATCCACCAAAAATACCCTTTTCTTTCCTTTTATTTGATTTTTGACTACTTCGTAGGCCACAAGGCCATTACGTGCTCCTTGTGTTTGACCCTGGTCGCTATGCCAGTTTAAAATAATAGCAAGTCCGCTATTGGATTTTGAGTTGTTTTCATCTTGTTTGGTGGTCTCTTTTTCTTGATTGACCACGTCTGATTGCTTGGGTCGCAACGACCATTGATGACCTTTTATCTGAGTGATCAGCCTGGTCATCAGCTGCCCCGACTCACATGGTCACCTCCTTCACCCATAACCAGGTTGAGGCACTTTGCCCTCGACCAGGCTTTCTTCCTATGCAGGACTGATCGAAGAAGGGCCTCGTCTGGGGGTCTAACCACTCAGACACAGGAGCTCCAGGACCTTCACGTCGTCGAGCCACCTCATGCGTCCTTGGCATCATCGGAGCTATCCACCAGCTGCGGACGATCGAGGCCTCCCTTTTCCCCATCTCAGCAGCCCCAGTGGAGCCCTCAGGCGTGCGCATTGGTCCGGTGAAAGTCGTCGGCAACTTATTCTTGGAGGATCTTCCTGAGCCGTTTGATTGAGCACCTCGCTCCATATCTATCATAGCCGTTCATCTTTGTAAAGTTACTGACCGACCGATCATCTGAGGAGCTCATCTAGAGCATCCATCGCGAAGGGTTATCAGCGCACCACGGTCGTCGGATCTCACACATGGACTCCCTTTAGCCGTGGATCATAATAATGGGGTAATATCTCTTAGACCCCTTGTCTTTTTGCATTTATAGTTTAGTCTTGTAAACATTTAGAGTAGTTGTTTTTATTTCGGGTAATTTGCACTTTGGTCCCTAGTGTTTTTCTTATTTGCGATTTAGTCCCTATGTATGTGGTGCACATGCTTCGACACGTGAGTTTTTGGACAAATTGCATGTATGGGCCTGGACTTTCTGGATGTTATCGTTTGATCTATTATAAATAGGAATGATAGTTTAGTCCTTCTAATTGCATATCACGTGCGTACCTCGTGCCCTTCTGGGCATTTTGCATTTTGGACCCCAGATTTTTAATAAGTGTTATTATTTGGCCATAGAACTTATTTTTCTTGCACTTTGGTTCATATGTGCAGTTGCTTTTATATTGGTTGAATAAAATATCAAATCAACTCCAAATTTGGTGAAATTTGGAAATGTGGCTCCTGCCATTGTGTAAAAATTTCACTATTTTTTGGGACATTTTTATTCATGTTTGCTATTTTTAAAAAAATCAAAAACATATATTTTTCCTACTGTTTGGAATATAAAATCAACTAAAAATAATAAAAACCCCTTAAAAATTCTAAAAAAATTTACTTACTAATTGTTTATGTATTTTCTAGCTTCAGTCCAATTTTCACTACATTTGGACATATAAAACACCTAAAATTTGAAAAACCCTAAAAATCTTATAAAATCATTAAAAATTCTAAAAAATGTTATTTCTTCTGCTGTAACTTAGTTTTTTATTTTTAGTTATCATAATAATTGTCTTCAGATTTTTATAGGTTATTTATCTATTTTTAAATAACTTTTCAAATCTGGCTGCACATTGAGTTCATGTTTTTACCTTTTTCCAATTTTATAAAATCCACTAAAAATCATAAAATTCTGAGAAAATTACCAAAAACACTTAAAATTCATAAAACTTAAAAATATTTTTATTGTAATTTTTGGAGTTGTTTTGTGGTGTTTAATAATTCATTGATTGTGCTCTTCATGACTTTTCCTATATTTTCTTCATAATTAAAAATATCAAAAAAATTTGAAAATGCATAAAATCCACCAAAAATACATTTTCTTATTTCATTCACTTTCTGTCTACTTCATAGGCTACTTGGCCAACCCGTGCTCCTTGTGTTCGACCCTGGTCGCTATACCAAGTTAAATAAATAGCGAGACCGCTATTCGAATTTTCCTTGTCTGATTACTTATTTGGTCGTCTGATTTTCTTGATTGACTGAGCCTCATAATTCGGGTCACAACGACCTTTGATTTATTTTTACCTTCACCCGGATTTTGGGATTTTTCGATTATCAGAGCCCATGGCGAGCCATTATGCAATAAATGTTATTGCACATATCATTCCATGATCTGAAATGAAGAATAAATAATTTGCAAAAAAGGTCCCTCTATACAATTAGGGTTATGTACCATGGCCATCTTGATGATCATAGAGTTGTTGATTCACTAAATGAATTATAGAGGATGGTGTTTGGATGAATATCTAAAGAGTTAGATAGAGGACTCATCAAGCACCGTCAAATGATTATTAAGAGATGATCTCCAGCCTGAGTAGGAGATGTCAATCCTTTCTCACATAGGCTGATATCTGACCAACCTCTTGATGCAGGTCCTCTGCATGGGAATAGTGATTCAGAGGTGTCAGATTAGTTAGGTCAATGGGTTGACTTAACGAGATCGAGATAACCTAAGTCCTATGTTGAATGTTGTCACAGCATAGGCACGCATCCTCTGACCGGAGGCAGATGTGTTACTATATGTCTGAGTATGTACATTTGGCATACTAATAGGTTGATGACCTAACCAAGGTCTATACACCGACGCGCTGGTGTGCATATAAGGACATATGAGTAATACGATCTCTCAAAGGGATCATATAGGTTCACTTATGAACCGGAAGACATGAGCTCACTCATGAGGTATTGAGACCGATCAAATTCCATGCATGGTCGTCGTGCTTTGGAAGCACGACATGAATTTGAAGGTATGATATATGCTTTGAGAAAGCATATGATCAATACCAATTCCCAATGACCAATATTGAGAAACTTGGTGATCAAACCCTGAAGAAGACAGTGTAAATTTGATCTTGATCTTCAGGTTGATCATAAGTCTTCCAGTATGCAGGATGTACAGGTATTGGGAATACCTGAGGGTGATGTGATCATAAACGATTGTATAACCATGACGCTTCCATTCTGAAGGAGTGATGAAACATGTCTGTATTTTAGTGACTCCTATCAGTAGAGAAGCAATCTGATCGTGGTCCAAATGTTGGACATTGGTCTGAATAAGATTCAGATGCAATGAGAAGATTAGATTTGCGGACTTGATTTAATCAAGCATCTATGGGAGGTATGTAAGATCTAAATTTGAGATGAGATCTCAACATCCAAGTCAATATACATGGAACAATACAATTGCCATGTCCTTATCTCCAAGTGTCTGCAGAGAAAGCACATTATGATTTATAATATATATCAAAGAGAGATAATTTTTGTAAATATCATTTGTTAATTAATAATGTGGATTGGATTCATATTAACTAATTAATTGGAAATGTAAATTACAAATTAGTTTGGATTGTGAATGTGATTCACATATTTTTCAATGGCATGATTGAAATATTCACAGATTAATTTGGAATTAATTTGGTGAATAATTTTGTAATAATGATTTTTAAAAATTCATTAAAAAATAATAATATAAAATAAAAAGGGAGATAAAACCACCAAATGAGGTGGCGTCACCAATGACATAGTCAAAGGTGACGCCCCCTCATTTTTAGGGGGTGATTTGTTATCTTCCCTTTTTGTTATATTATTATTTCTTAATAATTGATTTATGTTAAATTAAATTATGTTGATAATAATACAACATAATTTTGATTTAATATAAATTAATGTTGTTGGTTTTCAACCAACAACAATCATGGCCATTGATTAATACATAGATCAACTTAGCCGTTGGATCTTTGTGTCCCATGGATTGAGATCCATTGGATCCCAAACTAATATATAAGGAGGGCTAACTTAGACTTTAAAAGGAACATAATTAAGAGTTGTAAAAGGTAACTACTCTCTCTCTCATTCTCGCCTACTCTCTCTCTCTCTCTTCATCAAGGTGGCCGTCCATCTTGTGTATTGAGAAAGGGAGACTCTCGCCTTTGCCTTTGACGACTCGGAGATCTCCATCTTCTTTGGGGATGCTTGCTCTAGAGGAAGACGACGGATTTTATTGGACGTAATCAGGAGACTCAAAGCTTGGATCTTCATCGAGGATTGCGGGAGGAACACGTCTCATCATCGCGCCATCTTTGTGGATCAGACTTGAGACAGGAGGATCTCTTGCTTAGAGATCTCGTGATCGCTACCACGCTTCAAGAGGTATTTCTAATACTTTGTGGTTTGATGAAATGATCCAAGAAATCTTCTTGTGATTATGTGGTTTCATCATTTGATAAAAAAATTTTAATTTCCGCTGCATCTAACGACTAGTGCGACTAGTCGCCCTGATCGCATATGATGCGATCAACATGCTTCCGTGATGCGCTTGAGAATTCTCAATATCCTTAAAGTGGTATCAGAGCCTTAGGTCGAATAAGGTTTTGGTTATCATCCATAAACTTAGGATGACTTGGGTTTGAAAGGATTGCGAAATTTTTGCTGCATTTCATTTTTCGCCCCTCTGTCTAATTGGAATTTTTCAGTACTGTTTAAATTGGTTAAACACGAAATTTTCAATTGGATTTTATTGCCCATTAAATAAGGAAACCATAAGATCCGAGTTTATGTAATTTGGATTTCATTTGCTCAAGATATGACCCTTTGAATAAATATGTATTCATTATTGCGAGAACATCAGATCTGAACGTGATTAATGAGTTGATTACTATTTTGATCTGCCTAGAAATGCGTGAAATATCACTTCGATTCTGTTATAAATCAAGTTGGCAAACTTAGGACACTGATTTTGCGAATTTTGGATTTAAATTGATCAAGATAAGTTAATGAATCAGTGTCCTAAGTTTAAATAAATCAGTGTCCTAAGTTTGCCAACTTGATTTATAATAGATTTGGATTTAAATTGATAAATTTGGATTTAAATTGATCAAAACTGATGAATTTGATCATGAATCATGTGATAGTCATTCAAATATGATGATGAAAATTAATAGTTAATTTTTTGAAATAATTAGTGATAATTTTTTGTGAAATATTTAAAGAGATAATTATTTCATTGAATGACATTTGCCTAAATCAAGATGATAAGATAGTTGATCTTGATCATTAATTGGTTGATATGAAATCATCAACAAACTTTTTTCATGAAGAACCTTAGTTTATCCTACAATAGTTGTAGGATAACTTTTACATGAAAAACCCTCTTGCTTGAATAGGATTGGGGATTTGTTTAGCAAATCTCCTTATAATATTATCAAAATTGTTTTGATGTATATTATATGGTATAATTTCGGTTGAAAAACCGATGAGCATCTCAAAGTACATGATGATCTATCTGGCATTATCCTTTCCTAAGGTGGATATGATGACTAGTTGGAGAGCATTGGGGTAGCGGGTTGCAACGTATGTGGTCAGTCCCACTCTCGTCGGTACTGGCCATGACAGCGGGTAGGGACTTGATAATGCCGAAGAAGTTAGAGTGTATTTTTCTAATTATTAAAATTCGAATAATACGTACTTTGAGATTATACCTACTATTCAAGTAATAATCTTGATTGATAATTGGAATGATAATTAATTTAATATGATTAAATTAATTATATCCAATAAACACTCTATTACGAATAGATGTGTATTTTCCTTGAAAGAATTAATTATGTGAATATGATTCACGATAATTAGTTATTACAATTTAATATGAGGTGGAGGGTCGCATAAGTGACATCCATAGTCTCCCGTCAAGGCAAAGGATTCCGTCGCCAGATGTTGTATATAGGAGACGCCTGTCTGAAGTAACAGATCCTATATATGATTTATTTGGATCGGGTTCTTTGCTTCTCGAAAGAGTAAGGCTGTATACGTAGTGACCCCAATATCGGATCCTCATATTATTGGGATGATATTGGATTGCGTATAGCGAGTATTAAGCTTGTTGACGGTTGGTTCAATTAACAACGGGTCAACATCATCTTAGGGGTGGTGGATCCAGGTGTTAAAGATCGAATTAGGAAATTCAAGTTGGACTTGTAAGGAGGAATGTGTTCTAGCTTCTTTTTATCAGAGTCGCAGGTTCTCATATTATTGGGATGTGACGAAGATAGGAAAGGAGATCCCAGATCTTGCTAGAGATATAATGGTAAGAATATCTCTTACATTGAAAGTGATTAAGGTAATGCACTTTCATTATTGACAAGGCAAGACAACTTTGATATAAAAATTCCTAAATCAAAGTAAAACGTGTATATATAATATATATACCCTTATGCAAATTTCTTATTTCAGATAATCCTTCATTGAACCCACTCAATGTTATACTCAATAATAACCAGTAAAATATCATGGATTGGATTCATAATCTAGATATTGTACTTGCAATTGGACACATAATGTATGTGGTTGCAATGAGCAAGTTTTCTCAACATAATGAGGAGTCACAATTAAATAAGACAACAAGACATCACCTTAGGGTTTGTATGTCTCTATAGTCTTGATCTTTATCGAGTGTACTTTGGAAATGACATGTCGATGATGATCGCAATTGTCAAATAATCCTTATAAAATCTAAGAAGATGTTCTGGCATACATATGTGCTCTAGATATTTAATAATGAATGGCATGGTTCTCTGCATTATGCAGAATGGTAGCTCGAAAGAGATGATGTATCAAAAATGTTTGAATACCTACCTGAACCTAAGTCTCTAAGAGTTAATATGTATATAGATATGATGAGTGTCATCATTCTACTATCTATACTCAAGTCATTCATGAAGATTCATAATAATCATTTTGTATGAATTTAATGAAGCATGTATAAATGTTGAAGTGCTCTTATATTGAAATCTTTTGAATTCAACATAAGAGATTCTTTGTCTTGAACAATGATTGTTTATAGATGAAGAGAGCACAGTGGAAGCATGGGTCGGACCCATGTGAGAAGGAGAGTCAAGAGTTGATTATACTTTTATGGCTTCCATATGACATCCAAAGAGTTGGATGAATGCCAATACCACAATAAGTTGATGTTTTGATAGTATGACTATCAAATCTATCTAAAATCCTTAGTGAAGGACTCAAATATAGCATCAAAATAATCTGCATATAATCATTGACTCTGACTTGCTTATTTCATAAGATAAAGTCTGATAATTGTATCCCTATCTTCTAATGACATTTGCAATTGGTTGCATATATGTATTAGAAGATTAGAAATTTGATCTTAAGGTTTGGTAGTCATCTACATGGACATTGCTGTAATTGTTGTAACAATCTCTGTTGGGTAGATAGACTTCATATTCTCAGTGGGAGAACCCTTAGTCTTGGAGAATGTCTCTATGACCTAGATATTAGAATACACTCATTGTTTGTTTCTAAATGTTGGAAATAAACATGAATTCTGAGATAGAACTATCATAAAGAGTTATGATGGATATATTTCAGATAGTAATCTAACATCTAGTGGACTCCAAAAAATTAGAAAATTAATGAATGGTTCATTAAGATTTCTAATATTGAAAATTAAACCCTTAAAAGATCAATATGAGGATGAAGATCATTTGACAATGATTTGGCATCAAGTTTTGGACATAAGTCTGCTGATGAGATCAATAGACTGGTAAGATATGAAACTTTAGAATGTCTAAAATTTCAAATCTTACATACTTGTGAATATAGTATTCAAAGTAAAAATGTCCAATACACCCTTCTATGGGAAAGGTGTAATATGTCAAGGTATTCGGGATCTCATACATATTGATGTATGTGGATCATCTATATCATAGTGAACATTATGGATATGTGATATCTATTGATGATTATGTATGATATGAGATTTCTTCTCTTCACCCGAGAAACCTTTGAAATGTTCAAAGATTTCACAATTTTGGTTTAGAACGAAAGTTTGAAGGAAGATTAGATGAATTTGATCTAACCAAGGTAGCAAGTACCTATTAGATAAATTCAAAGAATACCTTATGAAAATATGAATATCATTTCTATCTCAATCCTCCTAACATACCTAAACTCAAAGGAGTTATAGGGAGATACAATTGGATCATGTGTGACATGATTTGATCAATGATGATTTTTAGCATAATTATCCCTTAGTTTCCAGGTATATATGTGTAGTAGAGACTACAATATATATCCTTAATGAGGTTCCATGCATGTAAGCTGGAATCTAACACTTGAGAGTGCTACTTCATTAGGAAAATAAAGGATGGTATTGGATACCTACTTTATAACCCTGAGATTCTTAAAAGATCTCATCTCTGAGAATGTGATTCTTAGATGATGACTCTCTTGAGAATCAAGATGAAAATGAAGTGTAGAAACTCATTTAATCTTGAGAAGATAATGAGGCTCCTGAAATCGGAAACTAAAAGGGATAATTAAAGATGAAGCACTAATACCTCTTCAAATGAGTTTGAGGATGTATTCCAAGTGTCAGTTAAGTCTGACAATGATCGGACTTCATGTGATGAAGCTCCTGAGGATCATGACATAGAAAGATGGATATTAGCAATAAAGTCTAAAGTAGACTTCATATACAAATGTTGTATATGAACCCTCGAGGATCCACCTATAAGGGTAAGACCCGTTTAGGTATAAATGGATCTTCAAGAGAAGAGGGAACCTGATGAGAAGGTAGAGACCTTCAAAGCACGGTTCGTAGCGATTAGATACACACCGGAAGAGAAGACATTGCATGCAATGAGACTTGCTCTTCGGTGACCATGCTTAAAATCATCAGAATATTGCTAACCTTAGCTACACAACTTGACTATTGCATCCTCAAGATGTAAGTCAAGATTCCAATCCTCTAAGAATACCTCTCTAAGGATATTCACATGAAGTAGCCCCAGGGATTCATGATTTGGGAAAGTGAGGTATGAAAGCTAAAGAAATCCATCTATAGACTCAAATAAGCTTCTTGTTGTTGGAACATACGATTTGATGAAATTATAAATGTTATGATTTGAGATAGAATCTTGATGAACCATGTGAAGCTTAGTGGGAGTGCCATTGTGTTCATCATGCTAAATGTAGATAATATCCCAATTATTTGGAATGATCGAAGGATGATAATAAGTGTTTCATGATCTGGCTATTCCATACCTTGAGTTATGATCTCAAAGATGCCTCTTGGATCTTAGTTCTGAAGGTGTTCAGAAGCAAAGAGAAGAGGGTATTGGGACTGTCACATTTGTAGTACACCTTGGACATGTTCTATTTTCTTGGAAATTCCAAGAAAGGCTTTCTTACCTTAAGATTTGGTACTGACCTATCTAAAGGGATAGCACCTTAAAGAGTTGAGGAAGTGAATGCTAAAACTGGTTGCCCTTTTGTGCATCAGTTATGAGAAGCTCAAAGTATGCTAGATGTGTATAAAAGCCAGATATTTGCCATGCAGTGGGAGTAATAAAATGTTACTAATCTTACTATGGAGATAGAACACTTGATTGCAGTAATAACAATATCTTCAAAGATGACAAGGCTTAAGAAATGGTGATCTCTAAGTCTTGTCTTCAAGAAATTAAGACTTTATAGATGGGGATCTAAAAGGTCTTAACTGCGAATACCTTAGGAGATAGAGATCTCCAAGAATAAGGGTATTATGATAAGGATTATGGAAATACTGGTTATGATTATTATTAAGCTCTAGTGTCAAGGACATTATGACTGACAAGATTGAGTATTTGTTGCATTAGATGCAACATTCGCATTGGATGTGAGCACTGTTACCGGGGATATGCAAGTGCCGTAAAAGGGCTTGACATAGTCTCGCGGGAACAGAGTGACTGATCATCTTACCTAGCTATTTTCTAAATAGCTTATAATTGTCACATGAGTGTGGGTTTAAATGATTAGCTTATTAATGGCTCTTTGGGCTAGTGGGAGATTGTTGGACATGCGAGCCCATGGCGAGCCACTATGCAATAAATGTTATTGCACATATCATTCCCTGATCTGAAATGAAGAATAAATAATTTGCATAAAAGGTCCCTCTGTACAATTAGGGTTATGTACCATGGCCATCTTGATGATCATATAGATGTTGATTCATTAAATGAATCATAGAGGCTGGTGTTTGGATGAATATCTAAAGAGTTAGATAGAACACTCATCAAGCACCGTCAAATGATTATTTTGAGATGATCTCCAGCCTGAGTAGGTGATGGCAATCCTTTCTCACATAGGCTGATATCTGACCGACCTCTTGATGCAGGTCCTCTGCATGGGAATAGTGATTCGGAGGTGTCAGATTAGTTTGGTAAATGGGTTGACTTAACGAGATCGAGATAACAAAAGTCCTATATTGAATGTTGTCACAACATAGGCACACATCCTCTGACCGGAGACAGATGTGTTACTTTATGTCTGAGTGTGTACATTTGGCAGACCAATAGGTTGATGACCTAACCAAGGTCTATACACCGGCGTGCTGGTGTGCATATAAGGGCATATGAGTAATACGATCTCTCAAAGGGATCATACAGGGTTCACTTATGAACCGGAAGACATGAGCTCACTCATGAGGTATTGGGACCGATCAAATTCCATGCATGGTCGTCGTGCCTTGGAAGCATGACATGAATTTGAAGGTATGATATATGCTTTGGGAAAGCATATGATCAATACCAATTTCCAATGACGAAGATTGAGAAACTTGGTGACCAAACCCTGAAGAAGACAATGTAAATTTGATCTTGATCTTCAGGATGATCATAGGTCTTCCAGTATGCAGGATGTACATGTATTGGGAATACCTGAGGGTGATGTGATCATAAACAATTGTATAACCATGAGGCTTCCATTCCGAGTGAGTGATGAAACAGGTCTGGATTTTAGTAACTCCTCTCAGTAGAGAAGCAATCTGATCTTGGTCCAAATGTTGGACATTGGTCTGAATGAGATTCAGATGCAATGAGAAGATTAGATTTGCGGACTTGATTTAATCAAGCATCTGTGGGAGGTACGTAAGATCTGTATTTGAGATGAGATCTCAACATCCAAGTCACTATACGTTGAACAATACAATCGCCCTGTCCTTATCTCTAAGTATATGCAGAGAAAGCACATTATTCTTGAAGGTGTTCAAGAATAATTCCTATGATGAATTTTGTATCCAAGAAGGTCTTGATGATTAAATGGGATTTAATGATCAAGCATAATCTGAATGAGATTCATATTCTGAGAATGATTATCCAAGATAATTAAATAGGATTTAATTATCAAGGATTATAGAATATGGATAGCATTATCCATAATATATGTATATTATAAATATGATTTATAATATATATCAAAGAGAGAGAATTTTCGTAAATAGCATTTGTTAATTAATAATGTGGATTGGATTCACATTATTTAATTAATTGGAAATGTAATTTACAAATTAGTTTGGGTTGTGAATGTGATTCACATATTTTTCAATGGCATGATTGAAATATTCACATTTTAATTTGGAATTAATTTGGTGAATAATTTTTTAATAATGATTATTACAAATTCATTAATAAATAATAGTATAAAATAAAAAGGGAGATAAAAACCACCAAATGAGGTGGTGTCACCAATGACATAGTCAAAGGTGACGGCCCCTCATTTTTAGGGGGTGATTTGTTATCTCCCCTTTTTGTTATATTGTTATCTCTTAATAATTGATTTATATTAAATTAAATTATGTTGATAATAATACAACATAATTTTGATTTAATATAAATTAATGTTGTTGATTTTTAACCAACAACAATCATGGCCATTGATTAATACATAGATCAACTTGGCCGTTGGATCTATGTGTCTGATGACCGGCCAAGCGACAGAGGTAAAGGTACAGAAAATTAGGTCGTTGCGACCTCAGTCACTCAACTAAGTCAATCAAGAAAAATCAATCACTCAAATCAGATAAAAACAAGCAAGCACAAGAAAGAGCGATCTAGCTATAGGATTAACCTGGTATAGCTCCCAGGGTCGAACACAAGGAGCACAGATTGGCTAAATAGCCTACGATGTAGTCAGAAATCCAAGAAAGTCTTTTTTATGGTTTTTATTTGTTTTTATATTTTTTTAGATTTTTTTAAAAGATGAGAAAATGAGAGAAAGTAAATACAAGGCAACTTCAACAATTTATACAACACACAAAAATGAAGCAAAAATTCCAGAAAATTGGTTTTTAGGTTTTTCAAGTTTTTTACTGTTTTTGGTGAATTTTTGGAATTTTTCTAATGGGTAAATTATTTATTAAAAATCAAACAATGCTAAAAACAAAGGGGACTGTCCAGCAAGGTTAAAAACTCAAAAATAAAATATTTAAGAGTCTCAATCAACCTTGGAGGTAATTTTCCTGGAATCTATGAAGAACAAGGAAAATTTAGGCACCCTAATTATTGTTTTTGGATTTTTAATTTATTTATTACAATTTTTATGAGTTTTTAGGGGTTTTTCAATTTTTAGGGTTTTCAAGTGATGAAAAGTAGCCAAAATTGGCTAGAAAATCAAGCAACAAGTAAACAACAACATCTAATTTTTTTTAGAATTTTTAGTGGAATATTTATATTTTTTTGGTATTTTTAAAGTCAAACAGTAGCAAAAAGAGGGGTTTTTGAATTTTTAAAAATAATAAATGGAATCAAAAATGTCCCCAAAAATCATAGAAATTCTTACACCATGGCAGGAGCCATGTGTCAAAATTTCATTGGATTTGGAGGTCGTTTGATATTTTATTCAAAAATATAAGTGGGGCACTGTGCACAGGGACCTAAGTGCAAATACCCAAAAGTTCTGGGGTCCTGGTGCAAAATACCCAGCAACACACGTGCCAAGCACGTGCCTGGGGCACACAGGGACCTAAATGTAATAAAAATAAGTTCCAAGGACCTATTGATAACTCGTATCAAAAGTCTAGGGGCTTATATGCAATTTACCCAAAATAATTCGCACATGTGCAAAATCAATGCTCACAGGGGTATATATGCAAATAAACAAAACTTTTCATTCAATGAGTAACATCCAGAACTACAGGGCTTCTTATGCAAATAACCCAACAAAACACGTGCCAAAGCACGTGGGTCTCTACTGGCAGGGGTATAAATGCAAATAAAATTAAGCGCGAGGGTCTCTATGCAAATATCCCAGAAAATAAACAACTGAATTAAAAATTACAGGACTTAAACGAAAACAACAAACTACGAGGGGGGCCTACGATATTTACCCCTTTATTAATAGCGACGGCCCGATTCTGACGCGTGGCAGATCTGACGGTGGAGAACAAACGCGCCTTTACTCCTTCGGCTCTTGGGCTCGATCGACGGCGGAGAGAGATCCACGTGGCTGATCTGACGGTGCTGGGCTCCTGCGCCTCTCTCCTCGGTTGCGACGGTCCAGATGAGATCCTCAGATGGATCAACGGCTGCTGCTCCTCTACAGATCGACGGCTAGGATGAGAACTGGAGTGAGGTCTTCATCGGACGGCTCTGGAGGGTGGAGGAAGAACTCGACGCCGGCGAACTTCGCCGACGTCCTGCGTGAACTCCGCTCCTCCTCAGCTGCGCCTGAAGGTCGGAGAAGGTCCGACGTGAAGTTGCGCAGCTGCTGCGGGTGGCCAAGGGCCCAACCGAGCCCTGGAGGGGCTCCGGCGAGGCCTAGTGGCTCGAAGCTCCTGGCTGAACTGTGAAGGAGGCTCAGACACCCCCTTTGGACCTGCAAAGTGGTCAAGAAGCTTCGCGGGTCGAGGGCAAAGTGCCTCGACCCGGTTAGGTGGCGTGAAGGTGATCGGTGCGGTGGGGCGGAAGAGCTCCGACGAGGCGACGGCGGTGGAGCTCGACTCCCAGATCCTGTACGACCTGGGTTGTGCGAATGGGTGAAGAAGGTGCGCGGGGAGATGGCGAAGGTGATGGTAGGGTCGGATGGTCGAGATGATACGCGAAGTGATCGGAATCGGAGATGTACGTCGGAGCTATGATTTGGGCGTAATCGGGAATTGGAAGAAATTAGAAGGAATTAAGGCTACCTGATGGATGCTGGAGACTGTGCTGGAGCGTGGCTATCTCCGGGTCGTAGCTTCGAAGGGCGTCAAGGCCTGAAGCTCGATGCTCAACGCCGGCGGCGGAGCAAGGACGGCGAGACTCGCCGGATCAAAGGAATCGCCTCCTCACCTCACTGCAACAAGGGCAAAGGCTTGCTGTCACTCTTGCGATGCCGATGGAGGTCACTGGGAAGAAGGAGAGGGTCCAAAGATGCGGCGCGGAGGCGGCGGAGGTCGGGAATATATAGAGTGACCGGGGCGATTAGGGTTGAGAAGCGACAGCGATGGAAGGCGTTGATTTGATGGCGAAGGATCCGGCGAGGGAGAGGGATGAACGGCGAAGAATCCGGGCTCGAGATATGCGTGGAAGACAGCCTGGATGCGCGTGGGAAAATCGGAGAAGATGGGGTGGCGCGCTTCTTCCAGAAAAGGAAGGAGGTCGCGGGGGAGTTGACCGGGGTCAACAGTCCCCCGTGGACCAATCAGAGGCGGCCACGTGTGTGCGATTTTTATTTATTTATTTTAGGGTAGAAATAGGCCGAATTAAGGAAAACTCAAAACATGAAATATTTTTCTTTTATTTTTTTCTATTTTTTGGTGATTTTTAATTAATTTTTGAAAATAAAAATAGGTTAGCTCTATATATAGGTATATGTACACTATATGGATTTTTATTTTTGATTTTTTTATTTGTTCTTTTTATGTATTTTATGCTCATTTTGTATTTTATTTATTTACAAGATAAAATATGGAATAGAAGAATATTTTTATTTTATTTTAATTATTTATATACAAGGGTGAAATAAATAGTTGTATACATTTATATACATGGTATTTATACAATGAATTTTGGTATTTTTCATTTTGTAATTTTTATTTGATTTTTGTTTTGTTTCTTGTTATTTATTTTATTTACAAAATGTAACATAGAATATTTACAAAAAGTTTTGGAAATAATTTTATTTATTTATAGGGTTAAATAAATACAAGGGTGATGGTCTATGCACATGGTGAAAGAAGGGTATTTTTGAATTTTTGATTTTTATCTTTTTATTTTGTTTTTAATAGTTTCTAAATATACACACAATATAGACAAACATATTTTTGGGTGAGGAAAATATTTTATTTATTTACAGAAGTATACACACATGTGAGCCCCTATCTCCCTCTACTTTGGCTTTTATGCGGTCAGGCCCATGCTGAGCCCTCCCTTGGGTTAGGTTGCTCAATATTTATTCTAAATATTTCCCTCTTTTTCTTTTTGCTCTTTATTCTTTTATTTTGTGCACAAAAACATGCTAATTATAGGTTTTTACACAATGCATGCTTTTGGTAATTATTTGTATTTACACATATCTACATGTATTTGCAAAGGTTTTTGTAGCTAAAATAATAGAATAAAGAGTGATGAATGGGTATTCATCACCCCCTATGCTTTAACTTTGCTAGTCCCTTAGCAAACACTTATTTGAAAAAGAAGTGAAAAAGAAAGAAAAAGAAAAAGAAGAAGAGGATGTACATGGATCAAGGTTGACTGATTAAACTTTCCTTCATTAAAATGAAATATGGAGCTCGATCAGATCTTTGGATTATTAATGTGTCGGAACCTTATTCGGACTTAAGCCTAAAACTCAACAGCCTCCAAGTTCCACCAATCTATGGGCAAGACTCCTCAATAAACCAGATCAGAACAAGTCTACATACACAAACTCTAATGACCATGAATCTTTCCATGCAGTGTAAGTGATATGTGGCTCCCCACCTCAGAAGTAACAAAGAAACAACCTCCCTCAACCGGGTAACTCTAATGCCTCAGTCTAGCAACTCTTTCCTCGAGAAGCGGGGTATTCCCTTCTAAGTTCAAGTGCAACTGGCTCAAGAAGAGGGGGTAGAAGTATAGAGTTTTGGAAGCTTAGCCAGTGTAGCTAAGTCTCCCGCTGCAAGCTTCATGAGATATAACATGGATACCATAAGCTTTTGCTTTATACTCTGGTGGGGTTATTAAATTTTCAATCCGACCCACCACTTTTTTGGAGTTCTTTTTGCATTTTTTTTTTCAAGACTTCTGTACACATATCTACATGGTGCAGCATATAAGAAATTTCTCCTTGAGCCAGTAGACTATCCCTCTTTTGAAGCTTTATTGCAACCCACAGCTTCTGTCTTTAGCTTTCAACACCACTAGACCAAGTTGAGGTGCACTTCCTTCACTATCAGAAGAAGAGAGGTTCCGCCTAGAAGTACTACCCTCATATGCTACCCCAAGCCAAAGGAAACTGCCTCCTCACTACCTCATCCGTGGAGAGCCATGTGTAAAGTGCAGGTGCAAGTTAAGCCATTGTCTCTGAGAGTCATGCGTGTGTTGTTAAGTGCTCTACTTAGGCTCATCAAGATGACATATGCTCATAGCCTAGTGGACTCAAAGAATTAAGTCCTTATGGACCTGAAAAGCCTTAACCCTAAGTCCTATAAGGTTCCTCTTGAAGTTAAGTGGATTAAGATCTTATTCAAGCTCCATTTCTCCATTTAATTCCAGGCTTAGTTTAAATGTCAACTCTCATCCAGGAAAAACTATATACAAATATGTACAAAAGATGCTATTTACAAATATTTTACAATCATGCAAAAATTTTTGAAAAATGTTTTGAAATCATGAATGAATGATGCATGAAGTGCAAGTTTTGCAAAATGATATTTACACACATTTACACAAGATTTTTGCAAACTTTTGATTTTCAAAACATTTTTAAAAAAATTTTGTACTATATACATAATTTTGATACAAAATATTTACACAAGCTTTACACAAAAGATTTTTGAAATCATTTTTACAAAAATACTTTGTACACTAGCTATGTATGTGCAAGAATAAAAGAGGTTTATGTACATGAAAAATTTTTTAAATTTTTGTGATTTTTAGCCATTTTATTTATTAACACACTCACACAAAGTACGAGTTATGGCTAAAGTATATATGAAATATATACACACCCCCCCTATACTTAGCTCGAACGATGTCCTCAGAGTGATCAAGAGCGATGTAGAAGACATAACTCGTGCTTAGTAAAAGGGAAGTGAAAAGGAATGGCTGAGTACAAGAACGAATAAATGAATAGAATGAGAGGAACTCGGTGGTTTCCCCCTATACTTAGGATTAACTAATCCTAAGTATAGAAAGCTGTACATGAAGGGAAAGCCGAGTGAAGAATATACAGAATCTGCTCCCCCTATACTTAGGGTAAAATATCCCTGAGTATAGGCAGCAAAAACAAGAGCAGAAAGAATGAAAAGAATACTCGCAGGTCCGACATCCCCCCTATACTTAGGGTAAAGTACACCCTAAGTATAGCATAATCATAAGATGAGAGATGGGATGTGGGACTAAAGAATAGAATGATATGGACAACTGGATCTATACAGGCGGAGGAACAGTGAAAATCAGGCGTGAGATGTAAAAAATGTGAGTCAAAAGACCACATCTCACGCAAAATGAATAGCGGCAATAATAACGTCCCGCGGCTCATGATCTAGAAATGGTTTGAGCCGCTGGCCGTTCACTCGGAAGGTACTCTCAGAAGATAACTCAGATATATCGATGCTACCGTTATCGTGTACCTTTCTGACCAAGTAGGGTCCTTTCCATTTGCTCTGTAGCTTCCCTGGAAATAATCTAAGCCTTGCATCAAACAGCCATACTTTCTGTCCAATCTCAAAATGCTTGTGGCTGATATGAGAATCATGCCACTCTTTGACTTTCTCCTTATACTGTAGGCTGCTTGAGAAAGCTGCATCTCGAAGCTCTTCCAAGGCGGCTAATTCTGCCCTCCTTTGGTCTCCTATACCATTTGGATCCATAAGAATATCTGTGACTGCCCAAAGTGACTTGTGCCTCAGCTCAACTGGTAGGTGACAAGGCTTGCCATAAACAAGGCGAAAGGGAGATGTACCCAATGGAGTCTTGAAAGATGTCCGATATGCCCACAAGACCGAGTCCAAAAGCTGTGACCAATTCTTTCGGTCAGGGCGGACGACTTTCTGCAAAATATTCTTGATCTCCCTATTCGACACCTCAGCTAGACCATTCGTCTGTGGATGGTATGGAGTGGCAACACGATGGTCTATACTGAACTCTCTAGCAAGTGCCTTCACCTGGTCGTTGATGAAATGAGATCCCCCATCTGAAATCAGAACTCGTGGAACCCCGAACCGCATGATGATGTGCTTCTTCAAAAATTTGCAAACTGTCTTTGCATCTGCGGCTCGGGCGGGGATAGCCTCAACCCAACGACTAACATAATCTACGGCTAACAGAATGTACTCAAATCCCTGACTCTTAGGGAATGGACCCATGAAATCGATGCCCCATGCGTCAAAAACCTCACAGAAATGAATGGGCTGCATCGGCATCATATCACGTTGTCCACAAGTGCCCATCCTCTGACAGTCAGTACACCTCTTCACGAACTCATCAGAGTCCTTGAAGAGTGTAGGCCACCACAAGCCGGATTGGAGCACTTTCTGTGCCGTTCTCCTCCCAGAATGATGTCCTCCTGCCTCAAGCTTGTGGCAGTAAGTGAGGACACTATGATGCTCCTCCTGAGGAATACACCGACGCCAGATGCTATCCCCTCCTTCGTGGTAAAGGATGGGATCCTCCCAATGGTAAGACTTGGCCTTCGCAAGGAAGGTCTCAATCCTCTGCTTGGGCCAATCTTGTGGAACTTTCCCAGCAACGAGAAAGTTCACAATATCGGCATACCACGGGAGTGAGGCGATAGCAAGGATCGCCTCATCTGGGAAGGTATCACAAATGGGATCAATCTGCTCAGAATCCTCAGGCTGCTCTAGTCGGGATAAATGGTCCGCCACCACATTCTTGACTCCAGGCTTATCCTTGATCTCAATGTCGAACTCCTGGAGTAGAAGGATCCATCTAGTCAGTCTAGCCTTGGCATCCTTCTTTGCCATGAGGTACCTGATGGCGGTGTGATCTGTGTACAAGGTCACTCGGGATCCAATGATATATGATCTGAATTTATCTAGGGCAAACACTACTGCTAGCATTTCCTTCTCTGTGACTGTATAATTCCGCTGTGCGGAATCCAATGTGCGGCTAGCATAGTGTATCGCAAATGGCACTCCATCCCTCCTCTGTCCTAGCACGGCCCCTACGGTAAAATCAGAGGCGTCCGTCATGATCTCGAATGGGAGAGACCAATCGGGTGGCTGAAGGACAGGAGCCTCAATAACACATTGCTGGAGAGTTTCAAAGGACGAAAGACACTTGTCATCGACAAGGAACTCGGTGTCTTTCGTCAAGAGGTCAGACAACGGTCGGGCAATCTTGCTGAAATCATGAATGAATCTCCTGTAAAAACCAACGTGCCCTAGAAATGACCGTAGCTGCTTCAAATTGGACGGCGGTGTGAGTTTTCTAATGACATCGACCTTGGCCGGATCAACCTCCATGCCTCTGTTGGAGATGATGTGGCCAAGCACCGTCCCTTGAGTCACCATGAAGTGACTCTTCTCCCAAGATAGAACCAATCGGGTAGCAATACATCGCTGAAGCACTCGGTCTAGGCAGTCAAGACAGGAATCGAATCCGTCGCCGTAAACCGAGAAGTCGTCCATGAAGACCTCTAAACACTCCCCTACCATGTCCGAAAATATCGACAGCATGCATCTCTGAAAAGTCGCAGGGGCGTTACATAGCCCAAATGGCATGCGTCGAAAGGCGTAGGTACCGAAGGGACAGGTAAAGGTGGTCTTCTCCTGATCCTCAGGAGCGATGGCCACCTGATTGTAGCCCGAGTACCCATCTAGGAAGCAGTAATGGCTCTTCCCTGCCAGTCTCTCAATGATCTGATCTATAAAGGGCAGGGGGAAATGGTCCTTCTTGGTGGCCTGGTTGAGTCTCCTGTAGTCAACGCAGACCCGCCAAGAGGTGGGTACTTGTGTAGCGATCTCCTCTCCCGACTCACTGATCACAGTAGTGATGCCCGTCTTCTTGGGCACCACATGCAAGGGGCTCACCCACTTGGAGTCGGAAATGGGATAAATAAAATCTGCACTCCACCATTTTGATATTTCCTTCATGACAACCTCTCTTAGGTTGGGGTTCAGTCGCCGCTGGAACTCACGCGACGGCTTTGCCCCTTCCTCAAGATAGATATGGTGGGAGCACAATGAGGGACTAATCCCGTGGAGATCTGCTACGCTCCATCCAATTGCCTTGCGGTTCTTTTCAAGAACCTCCATCAGACGGGATTCTTGTTCTCCAGTCAGATCAGCGGAGATGATGACTGGGTACATCTCAGACTCTCCCGCAAGGAACCTATACTTCAGCGAAGTAGGGAGCGGCTTTAGCTCTGGACAGCTGGGTGCTGGCAAATCTGGCTTCTGAAGAAGATGTGTATATGCAGACAATTCTGCCAAATTTACCTGGGAAAATGATAATGAACTCTCACAAACTGGATCTGGAGAAGGTGGGTCCTCTGCATTGTCTCTGATCTGTTCTGCCTCTACCTCCTCCTCATCTATAGGCTCAGGTGGATCCAGATCTGGCATCTGATCATTACAATCTGCCCAATCAGATTCTGAATCCGAGGGATCTATATCAGACTCGGTGGCATCAGTACCACCGGAGAACAAGGTGGCATCAGCACCACCATAGAGCAGGGTGGCCTCAGTACCACCATCACTGGAAATCGTGTCGCGATCAAGGTCCGACTCTGCTGACTCAATAGTATCCTGAACCAGGATTGTGCTCTCCAGACTGTCCTCTTCTATCATCTCTGTATCAGCTGTATCTGAATATGAGAGGATGGTCTGTGCTGCAGGATCTGCCCAAACTGCCTCATCATCTGTGATCACAAAATCACAGTCCTGGTGGATGTCTGGCTCTACGTCTGTCAGCTGCTCTGAATCTGTACTGCTATGTGAGCGGGATCTGGATCTGGCTCTGTGGTCCTTAACCGTCTCTATTTGTATACTCTCGCCCTGGACGCGAAAGTACACCTTCCCGCTATCATGGTCAGTCACTGCCTTGGCTGTGGCCAAGAACGGGCGACCGAGGATGATGGGGGAATCGGTCAACGAATCAGGGGTCTCCATGTCCAGCACTACGAAGTCCACGGGGAATTGCAAACCCTGAATCGTGACGACAACGTCTCGCAACAACCCCTTTGGCCTCTTGACAGACCGATCAGCAAACTGAAGGTATGTCCTGCTCTGTACAAGAGTGCCCAACTCTAAGTGGTCGAGAAGGACTGCCGGAAGAAGGTTGATCGACGATCCGCTATCTAAGAGAGTGCGGTCGAACCTCTGCTCACTAATCTGACATCTGACATATGGGGCCCCTAAATCTGGCCTCTTAGTCGGCAGATGGTTCTGGATCGCGTAACACGTGGCTTTGGTCAACACATGAATTTCTGCGGTCTTGTTCCTCTTCGTCCTTCTGACTGTGGTCTTATCTCTCAAGGATCGCTGAAGAAGAGGGATGTGTTGCAAAGCCTCATTGAGGGTCAGCTGGATGTGAAATCGGTCTATCATGCTCTGGCTGAACTCCTCCTGCTCTCTCTTTTTTGGATCTTTTTCTTTTTTCTTCCCCTTCCCCAACTCAAGGGCTCTAGGGAAGGGGATCACAGGGTCCTTCTCAGATGAAGGACTAGGAATAGGCCTAGACGGTTCGACGACCGGATCCTCACAAATATCATTCACCACAGTGGGATCAGAAGAAACTAAACCTTTTCCTTTATTCAAATCAGAGTTCTGAGATACATTCATGCGAGGAAAGACAACATTTCTATCAACATGAATATTGGTGGCCTCAGTACCACCTCTAGCTGGCTCCATAACTAGACGTCTTGCGGCTTCAGTACCGCGGGCTGGCTCGGCTCTGCTGGTGGCGTCAGTACCACCTCCTCTATGTGGTGAAGTGGCGGCCTCAGTACCGCCGGTGGAATCAGCATCTCGGGTGGCATCAGTACCACCGTCATCATGATGTGCGGCTTCAGTACCGCTCTCCTCCTCCTCATCTGGCGCTCTAGATGGATCCTCGCGTGGTCGCTCAGATGAGGCGCCGCCTGCTGGTCTTCTACCGCTCCTAAGTGTGACAAAATCAGCATCAAATAAATCCGAAGATGTATCATCAAATGGGTCACTAGGAGTGGCAAATTCAGTGTGAACTACCTGCTCAGATTTCCTCTTCAGGCTATTCGGATTCGGCTCAATCTGTGCAGGGATGGCGGCCTTCCCTCTCATCAGGTCCCGCATCTCCTGGCGGAACTCGTCCATCTCCCGTCTAAATGTAGCCTGCTGCTCTGTGAAGAGACGGGCTAAATCATCCATGGCGGGGCTCTCATGGGAGCCCGACGGGTTGCCTCTCTGATAATGAGGCTGCTGGACCTGGTGCTGCTGTGGCTGAGAGGGGTAAGAGGAAGGATGCTGCTGCTGGTGAGCTTGCTGCTCACGTCTCCAATTCTGTCCCTGCTGCTGATAGGGACGAGGTACGAATGGTGATGGCTGCTGTGGCTGATATGCAGGGGGCTGCTGGTGATCTCTCTGCTGGGAGTACTGCCCTCCCTGACCGGCTGGCTGCTGTTGGGACTGGTTACCCCCATGCCCCCACCTGAATCCGGGATGGTCTCGTCGGATTCCAGGTTGAGGACGGTCATACCAAATCCCGTTGACATCCATCAACGGCTCAGCATCAAAGGGGTCTGGTGGCAGTGCTGCCAGAGGCTGATCCGGCTGATATACCACCATCTGTAAGTCTGGAGATGGTGGTGACTGGTAAGGGGGCTGCTGCTGCTGGTACGGCTCCGCCTGTTGAAGACCGGCCAAGCGACAGAGGTAAAGGTACAGAAAATTAGGTCGTTGCGACCTCAGTCACTCAACTAAGTCAATCAAGAAAAATCAATCACTCAAATCAGATAAAAACAAGCAAGCACAAGAAAGAGCGATCTAGCTATAGGATTAACCTGGTATAGCTCCCAGGGTCGAACACAAGGAGCACAGATTGGCTAAATAGCCTACGATGTAGTCAGAAATCCAAGAAAGTCTTTTTTATGGTTTTTATTTGTTTTTATATTTTTTTAGATTTTTTTAAAAGATGAGAAAATGAGAGAAAGTAAATACAAGGCAACTTCAACAATTTATACAACACACAAAAATGAAGCAAAAAATCCAGAAAATTGGTTTTTAGGTTTTTCAAGTTTTTTACTGTTTTTGGTGAATTTTTGGAATTTTTCTAATGGGTAAATTATTTATTAAAAATCAAACAATGCTAAAAACAAAGGGGACTGTCCAGCAAGGTTAAAAACTCAAAAATAAAATATTTAAGAGTCTCAATCAACCTTGGAGGTAATTTTCCTGGAATCTATGAAGAACAAGGAAAATTTAGGCACCCTAATTATTGTTTTTGGATTTTTAATTTATTTATTACAATTTTTATGAGTTTTTAGGGGTTTTTCAATTTTTAGGGTTTTCAAGTGATGAAAAGTAGCCAAAATTGGCTAGAAAATCAAGCAACAAGTAAACAACAACATCTAATTTTTTTAGAATTTTTAGTGGAATTTTTATATTTTTTTGGTATTTTTAAAGCCAAACAGTGGCAAAAATATGGGTTTTTGAATTTTTAAAAATAATAAATGGAATAAAAAATGTCCCCAAAAATCATAGAAATTCCTACACCATGGCAGGAGCCATGTGTCAAAATTTCATTGGATTTGGAGGTCGTTTGATATTTTATTCAAAAATATAAGTGGGGCACTGTGCATAGGGACCTAAGTGCAAATACCCAAAAGTTCTGGGGTCCTGGTGCAAAATACCCAGCAACACACGTGCCAAGCACGTGCCTGGGGCACACAGGGACCTAAATGTAATAAAAATAAGTTCCAAGGACCTATTGATAACTCGTATCAAAAGTCCAGGGGCTTATATGCAATTTACCCAAAATAATTCGCACATGTGCAAAATCAATGCTCACAGGGGTATATATGCAAATAAACAAAACTTTTCATTCAATGAGTAACATCCAGAACTACAGGGCTTCTTATGCAAATAACCCAACAAAACACGTGCCAAAGCACGTGGGTCTCTACTGGCAGGGGTATAAATGCAAATAAAATTAAGCGCGAGGGTCTCTATGCAAATATCCCAGAAAATAAACAACTGAATTAAAAATTACAGGACTTAAACGAAAACAACAAACTACGAGGGGGGCCTACGATATTTACCCCTTTATTAATAGCGACGGCCCGATTCTGACGCGTGGCAGATCTGACGGTGGAGAACAAACGCGCCTTTACTCCTTCGGCTCTTGGGCTCGATCGACGGCGGAGAGAGATCCACGTGGCTGATCTGACGGTGCTGGGCTCCTGCGCCTCTCTCCTCGGTTGCGACGGTCCAGATGAGATCCTCAGATGGATCAACGGCTGCTGCTCCTCTACAGATCGACGGCTAGGATGAGAACTGGAGTGAGGTCTTCATCGGACGGCTCTGGAGGGTGGAGGAAGAACTCGACGCCGGCGAACTTCGCCGACGTCCTGCGTGAACTCCGCTCCTCCTCAGCTGCGCCTGAAGGTCGGAGAAGGTCCGGCGTGAAGTTGCGCAGCTGCTGCGGGTGGCCAAGGGCCCAACCGAGCCCTGGAGGGGCTCCGGCGAGGCCTAGTGGCTCGAAGCTCCTGGCTGAACTGTGAAGGAGGCTCAGACACCCCCTTTGGACCTGCAAAGTGGTCAAGAAGCTTCGCGGGTCGAGGGCAAAGTGCCTCGACCCGGTTAGGTGGCGTGAAGGTGATCGGTGCGGTGGGGCGGAAGAGCTCCGGCGAGGCGACGGCGGTGGAGCTCGACTCCCAGATCCTGTACGACCTGGGTTGTACGAATGGGTAAAGAAGGTGCGCGGGGAGATGGCGAAGGTGATGGTAGGGTCGGATGGTCGAGATGATACGTGAAGTGATCGGAATCGGAGATGTACGTCGGAGCTATGATTTGGGCGTAATCGGGAATTGGAAGAAATTAGAAGGAATTAAGGCTACCTGATGGATGCTGGAGACTGTGCTGGAGCGTGGCTATCTCCGGGTCGTAGCTTCGAAGGGCGTCAAGGCCTGAAGCTCGATGCTCAACGCCGGCGGCGGAGCAAGGACGGCGAGACTCGCCGGATCAAAGGAATCGCCTCCTCACCTCACTGCAACAAGGGCAAAGGCTTGCTGTCACTCTTGCGATGCCGATGGAGGTCACTGGGAAGAAGGAGAGGGTCCAAAGATGGGGCGCGGAGGCGGCGGAGGTCGGGAATATATAGAGTGACAGCGTCGATTAGGGTTGAGGGCTGACGGCGATGGAAAGCTTTGATTTGATGGCGAAGGATCCGGCGAGGGAGAGGGATGTATGGCGAAGAATCCGGGCTCGAGATATGCGTGGGGGACAGCCTGGAGTCGCGTGGGAAAATCGGCGAAGGAGGCGCGGCACGCGTGGTCCAGAAAAGGAAGGAGGTCGCGGGGGAGTTGACCGGGGTCAACATTCCCCCGTGGACCAATCAGGAGCGGCCACGTGTGCCCGAATTTTGTTTATTTATTTTAAGGCAGAAATAGGTCGAATTAAATAAAACTCAAAACATGAAATATTTTTCTTTTATTTTTTTCTATTTTTTGGTGATTTTTATTTATTTTTGGAAATAAAAGTAGGGTAGCTCTATATATAGGTATATGTACACTATATGGATTTTTATTTTTGATTTTTTATTTGTTATTTTTATGTGTTTTTATGCTCATTTTGTATTTTATTTATTTACAACATGAAATATGGAATAAAAGAATATTTTCATTTTATTTTTATCACTTATATACAAGGGTGAAATAAATGGTTGAATACATTTATATACATGGTATTTATACAATGTATTTTTGTATTTTCAATTTTGTAATTTTTATTTGATTTTTGTTTTGTTTCTTTTTATTTATTTTATTTACAAAATATGCCATAGAATATTCACAAAAAGTTTAGAAAATAAATACATTTATCTATAGGGTTAGATAAATACAATGGTGATGGTCTATGCACATGGTGAAGGTATATTTTTGAATTTTTGCTTTTTATCTTTTTATTTTGTTTTCAATAGTTTCTAAATAAGCATATTTTTGGGTGAGGAAAATATATAGTTTTATTTATTTGCAAATATACACATATGTGAGCCCCTATCTCCCTCTACTTGGCTTTTATGCGGTCAGGCCCATGCTGAGCCCTCCCTTGGGTTAGGTTGCTCAATATTTATTCTAAATATTTCCCTCTTTTTCTTTTTGCTCTTTATTCTTTTATTTTGTGCACAAAAACATGCTAATTATAGGTTTTTACACAATGCATGCTTCTGGTAATTATTTGTATTTACACATATCTACATGTATTTGCAAAGGTTTTTGTAGCTAAAATAATAGAATAAAGAGTGATGAATGGGTATTCATCACCCCCTATGCTTTAACTTTGCTAGTCCCTTAGCAAACACTTATTTGAAAAAGAAGTGAAAAAGAAAGAAAAAGAAAAAGAGGATGTACATGGATCAAGGTTGACTTATTAAACTTTTCCTTCATTAAATTGAAATATGAAGCTTGATCAGATCTTTGGATTATTAATGTGTCGGAATCTTATTTGGACTTAAGCCTAAAACTCAACAGCCTCTAAGTTCCACCAGTCTATGGACAAGACTCCTCAATCAACCAGATCAGAACAAGTCTACATACACAAACTCTAATGACCATGAATCTTTTCCTTGCGGTGTAAGTGATATGTGGCTCCCCACCTCAGAAGTGACAAAGAAACAACCTCCCTCAACCTGGTAACTCTAATGCCTCAGTCTAGCAACTCTTTCCTCGAGAAGCGGGGTATTCCCTTCTAAGTTCAAGTGCAACCGGCTCAAGGAGAGGGGGTAGAAGTATAGAGTTTTGGAAGCTTAGCCAGTGTAGCTAAGTCTCCCGCTGCAAGCTTCATGAGATGTAACATGATACCATAAGCTTTTGCTTTTCACTCCGGTGGGGTTATTAAATTTTCAATCCGACCCACCACTTTTTTGGAGTTCTTTTTTTTTTCATTTTTGCATTTTTTTTTTCAACAACTTCTGTACAACATATCTACATGGTGCAGCATATATAAGAAATTTCCCCTTGAGCCAGTAGACTATCCCTCTTTTGAAGCTTTATTGCAACCCACAGCTTCTGTCTTTAGCTTTCAACACCACTAGACCAAGTTGAGGTGCACTTCCTTCACTATAAGAAGAAGAGAGGTTCCGCCTAGAAGTACTACCCTCATATGCTACCCCAAGCCAAAGGAAACTGCCTCCTCACCACCTCATCCATGGAGAGCCATGTGTAAAGTGCAGGTGCAAGTTAAGCCATTGTCTCTGAGAGTCATGCGTGTGTTGTTAAGTGCTCTACTTAGGCTCATCAAGATGACATATGCTCATAGCCTAGTGGACTCAAAGAATTAAGTCCTTATGGACCTGAAAAGCCTTAACCCTAAGTCCTATAAGGTTCCTCTTGAAGTTAAGTGGATTAAGATCTTATTCAAGCTCCATTTCTCAATTTAATTCCAGGCTTAGTTTAAATGTCAACTCTCATCCAGGAAAAACTATATACATATATGTACAAAAGATGCTATTTACAAATATTTTACAATCATGCAAAAATTTTTGAAAAATGTTTTGAAATCATGAATGAATGATGCATGAAGTGCAGGTTTTGCAAAATGATATTTACACACATTTACACAAGATTTTTGCAAACTTTTGATTTTCAAAACATTTTGAAAAAAAATCTTGTACTATATAATTAATTTTGATACAAAATATTTACACAAGTTTTACACAAAAGATTTTTGAAATCATTTTTACAAAAATACTTTGTACACTAGCTATGTATGTGCAAGAATAAAAGAGGTTTATGTGCATGAAAAATTTTAATTTTTGTGATTTTTAGCCATTTTATTTATTAACACACTCACACAAAGTACGAGTTATGGCTAAAGTATATATGAAATATATACACACCCCCCTATACTTAGCTCGAACGATGTCCTCAGAGTGATCAGGAGCGATTAAGAAGACATAACTCGTGCTTAGTAAAAGGGAAGTGAAAAGGAATGGCTAAGTACAGGAATGAATAATTGAATAAAATGAGAGGAACTCGGTGGTTTCCCCCTATACTTAGGATTAACTAATCCTAAGTATAGAAAGCTGTACATTAAGGGAAAGCCGAGTGAAGAATATACAGAATCTGCCCCCCCTATACTTAGGGTGAAATATCCCTAAGTATAGGCAGCAAAAACAGGAGCAGAAAGAATGAAAAGAATACTCACAGGCCCGACATCCCCCCTATACTTAGGGTAAAGTACACCCTAAGTATAGCATAATCATAAGATGAGAGACGGGATGTGGGACTAAAGAATAGAATGATATGGACAACTGGATCTATACAGGCGGAGGAACAGTGAAAATCAGGCGTGAGATGTAAAAGATGTGAGTCAAAAGACCACATCTCACGCAAAATGAATAGCGGCAATAATAACGTCCCGCGGCTCATGATCTAGAAATGGTTTGAGCCGCTGGCCGTTCACTCAGAAGGTACTCTCAGAAGATAACTCAGATATATCAATGCTACCGTTATCGTGTACCTTCCTGACCAAATAGGGTCCTTTCCATTTGCTCTGTAGCTTCCCTGGAAATAATCTAAGCCTCGCATCAAACAGCCATACTCTCTGTCCAATCTCAAAATGCTTGTGGCTGATATGAGAATCATGCCACTCTTTGACTTTCTCCTTATACTGTAGGCTGCTTGAGAAAGCTGCGTCTCTAAGCTCTTCCAAGGCGGCTAACTCTGCCCTCCTTTGGTCTCCTATACCATTTGGATCCATCAATATGTCTGTAACTGCCCAGAGTGACTTGTGCCTCAGCTCGACAGGTAGGTGACAAGGCTTGCCGTACACGAGGCGAAAGGGAGATGTACCCAATGGAGTCTTGAAAGACGTCTGATATGCCCATAAGACCGAGTCCAAAAGCTGTGACCAATTCTTTCGGTCAGGGCGGACGACTTTCTGCAAAATATTCTTGATCTCCCTATTCGACACTTCAGCTAGACCATTAGTCTGTGGATGGTATGGTGTGGCAACACGATGGTCTATGCTGAACTCTCTAGCAAGTGCCTTCACCTGGTCGTTGATGAAATGAGATCCCCCATCTGAAATCAGAACTCGTGGAACCCCAAACCGCATGATGATGTGTTTCTTCAAAAATCTGCAAACTGTCTTAGCATCAGCGGCTCGGGCGGGGATAGCCTCAACCCAACGACTAACATAATCTACGGCCAACAGAATGTACTCAAATCCCTGACTCTTAGGGAATGGACCCATGAAATCGATGCCCCATGCGTCAAAAACCTCACAGAAGTGAATGGGCTGCATCGGCATCATATCACGCTGTCCACAAGTGCCCATCCTCTGACAGTCAGTACACCTCTTCACGAACTCATCTGAGTCCTTGAAGAGTGTAGGCCACCACAAGCCGGATTGGAGCACTTTCTGTGCCATTCTCCTCCCAAAATGATGTCCTCCTGCCTCAAGCTTGTGGCAGTAAGTGAGGACACTATGATGCTCCTCCTGAGGAATACACCGACGCCAGATGCTATCCCCTCCTTCGTGGTAAAGAATGGGATCCTCCCAATGGTAAGACTTGGCCTTCGCAAGGAAGGTCTCAATCCTCTGCTTGGGCCAATCTTGTGGGACTTTCCCAGCAACGAGAAAGTTCACAATATCGGCATACCACGGGAGTGAGGCGATAGCAAGGATCGCCTCATCTGGGAAGGTATCACAAATGGGATCAATCTGCTCTGTCTCCTCAGGCTGCTCTAATCGGGATAAATGGTCCGCCACCACATTCTTGACTCCAGGCTTATCCTTGATCTCAATGTCGAACTCCTGGAGTAGAAGGATCCATCTAGTAAGTCTGGCCTTGGCATCCTTCTTTGACATGAGGTACCTGATGGCGGTGTGATCGGTATACAAAGTCACTCTAGATCCAATGATATACGATCTGAACTTATCTAGGGCAAACACTACTGCTAGCATCTCCTTCTCTGTGACTGTATAATTCCGCTGGGCGGAATCCAATGTGCGGCTAGCATAGTGTATCGCAAATGGTACTCCATCCCTCCTCTGTCCTAGCACGGCCCCTACGGCAAAATCAGAGGCGTCCGTCATGATCTCAAATGGGAGAGACCAATCGGGTGGCTGAAGGACAGGAGCCTCAATTACACACTGCTGGAGAGTCTCAAAGGACGAAAGACACTTGTCATCAACAAGGAACTCGGTGTCTTTCGTCAAAAGATCAGTCAACGGTCGGGCAATCTTGCTGAAATCATGAATGAATCTCCTGTAAAAACCAACGTGCCCCAGAAATGACCGTAGCTGCTTCAGATTGGACGGTGGTGTGAGTTTTCTTGTGACATCGACCTTGGCCGGATCAACCTCCATGCCTCTGTTGGAGATGATGTGGCCAAGCACCGTCCCTTGAGTCACCATGAAGTGACTCTTCTCCCAAGATAGAACCAACCGGGTAGCAATACATCGCTGAAGCACTCGGTCTAGGCAGTCAAGACAGGAATCGAATCCGTCGCCGTAAACCGAGAAGTCGTCCATGAAGACCTCTAAACATTCCCCTACCATGTCCGAAAATATTGACAGCATGCATCTCTGAAAAGTCGCAGGGGCGTTACATAGCCCAAATGGCATGCGTCGAAAAGCGTAGGTACCGAAGGGACAGGTAAAGGTGGTCTTCTCCTGATCCTCAGGAGCGATGGCCACCTGATTGTAGCCCGAGTACCCATCCAGGAAGCAGTAATGGCTCTTCCCTGCCAGTCTCTCTATGATCTGATCTATAAAGGGCAGGGGGAAATGGTCCTTCTTGGTGGCCTGGTTGAGTCTCCTGTAGTCAACGCAGACCCGCCAAGAGGTGGGTACTCGTGTAGCAATCTCCTCTCCCGACTCGCTGATCACAGTAGTGATGCCCGTCTTCTTGGGCACCACATGCAAGGGGCTCACCCACTTGGAGTCGGAAATGGGATAAATAAAATCTGCACTCCACCATTTTGATATTTCCTTCATGACAACCTCTCTTAGGTTGGGGTTCAGTCGCCGCTGGAACTCACGCGACGGCTTTGCCCCTTCCTCAAGATAGATATGGTGGGAGCACAATGAGGGACTAATCCCGTGGAGATCTGCTACGCTCCATCCAATTGCCTTGCGGTTCTTTTCAAGAACCTCCATCAGACGGGATTCTTGTTCTCCAGTCAGATCAGCGGAGATGATGACTGGGTACATCTCAGACTCTCCTGCAAGGAACCTATACTTCAGCGAAGTAGGGAGCGGCTTTAGCTCTGGACAGCTGGGTGCTGGCAAATCTGGCTTCTGAAGAAGATGTGTATATGCAGACAATTCTGCCAAATTTGCCTGGGAAAATGATAATGAACTCTCACAAACTGGATCTGGAGAAGGTGGGTCCTCTGCATTGTCTCTGATCTGTTCTGCCTCTACCTCCTCCTCATCTATAGGCTCAGGTGGATCCAGATCTGGCATCTGATCATTACAATCTGCCCAATCAGATTCTGAATCCGAGGGATCTATATCAGACTCGGTGGCATCAGTACCACCGGAGAACGAGGTGGCATCAGCACCACCATAGAGCAGGGTGGCCTCAGTACCACCATCACTGGAAATCGTGTCGCGATCAAGGTCCGACTCTGCTGACTCAATAGTATCCTGAACCAGGATTGTGCTCTCCAGACTGTCCTCTTCTATCATCTCTGTATCAGCTGTATCTGAATATGAGAGGATGGTCTGTGCTGCAGGATCTGCCCAAACTGCCTCATCATCTGTGATCACAAAATCACAGTCCTGGTGGATGTCTGGCTCTGCGTCTGTCAGCTGCTCTGAATCTGTACTGCTATGTGAGCGGGATCTGGATCTGGCTCTGTGGTCCTTAACCGTCTCTATTTGTATACTCTCGCCCTGGACGCGAAAGTACACCTTCCCGCTATCATGGTCAGTCACTGCCTTGGCTGTGGCCAAGAACGGGCGACCGAGGATGATGGGGGAATCGGTCAACGAATAAGGGGTCTCCATGTCCAGCACTACGAAGTCCACGGGGAATTGCAAACCCTGAATCGTGACGACAACGTCTCGCAACAACCCCTTTGGCCTCTTGACAGACCGATCAGCAAACTGAAGGTATGTCCTGCTCTGTACAAGAGTGCCCAACTCTAAGTGGTCAAGAAGGACTGCCGGAAGAAGGTTGATCGACGATCCGCTATCTAAGAGAGTGCGGTCGAACCTCTGCTCACTAATCTGACATCTGACATATGGGGCCCCTAAATCTGGCCTCTTAGTCGGCAGATGGTTCTGGATCGCGTAACACGTGGCTTTGGTCAACACATGAATTTCTGCGGTCTTGTTCCTCTTCGTCCTTCTGACTGTGGTCTTATCTCTCAAGGATCGCTGAAGAAGAGGGATGTGTTGCAAAGCCTCATTGAGGGTCAGCTGGATGTGAAATCGGTCTATCATGCTCTGGCTGAACTCCTCCTGCTCTCTCTTTTTTGGATCTTTTTCTTTTTTCTTCCCCTTCCCCAACTCAAGGGCTCTAGGGAAGGGGATCACAGGGTCCTTCTCAGATGAAGGACTAGGAATAGGCCTAGACGGTTCGACGACCGGATCCTCACAAATATCATTCACCACAGTGGGATCAGAAGAAACTAAACCTTTTCCTTTATTCAAATCAGAGTTCTGAGATACATTCATGCGAGGAAAGACAACATTTCTATCAACATGAATATTGGTGGCCTCAGTACCACCTCTAGCTGGCTCCATAACTAGACGTCTTGCGGCTTCAGTACCGCGGGCTGGCTCGGCTCTGCTGGTGGCGTCAGTACCACCTCCTCTATGTGGTGAAGTGGCGGCCTCAGTACCGCCGGTGGAATCAGCATCTCGGGTGGCATCAGTACCACCGTCATCATGATGTGCGGCTTCAGTACCGCTCTCCTCCTCCTCATCTGGCGCTCTAGATGGATCCTCGCGTGGTCGCTCAGATGAGGCGCCGCCTGCTGGTCTTCTACCGCTCCTAAGTGTGACAAAATCAGCATCAAATAAATCCGAAGATGTATCATCAAATGGGTCACTAGGAGTGGCAAATTCAGTGTGAACTACCTGCTCAGATTTCCTCTTCAGGCTATTCGGATTCGGCTCAATCTGTGCAGGGATGGCGGCCTTCCCTCTCATCAGGTCCCGCATCTCCTGGCGGAACTCGTCCATCTCCCGTCTAAATGTAGCCTGCTGCTCTGTGAAGAGACGGGCTAAATCATCCATGGCGGGGCTCTCATGGGAGCCCGACGGGTTGCCTCTCTGATAATGAGGCTGCTGGACCTGGTGCTGCTGTGGCTGAGAGGGGTAAGAGGAAGGATGCTGCTGCTGGTGAGCTTGCTGCTCACGTCTCCAATTCTGTCCCTGCTGCTGATAGGGACGAGGTACGAATGGTGATGGCTGCTGTGGCTGATATGCAGGGGGCTGCTGGTGATCTCTCTGCTGGGAGTACTGCCCTCCCTGACCGGCTGGCTGCTGTTGGGACTGGTTACCCCCATGCCCCCACCTGAATCCGGGATGGTCTCGTCGGATTCCAGGTTGAGGACGGTCATACCAAATCCCGTTGACATCCATCAACGGCTCAGCATCAAAGGGGTCTGGTGGCAGTGCTGCCAGAGGCTGATCCGGCTGATATACCACCATCTGTAAGTCTGGAGATGGTGGTGACTGGTAAGGGGGCTGCTGCTGCTGGTACGGCTCCGCCTGTACAAGGTGAACTTGTCTAGGCTGCTGCAAGGAGCTGGAGCGCTGGGACGAGCTGCGGCTGCCGCCGGAATCGCCTCGCGACAGAAGACGGGGCTGAGGAGTCGTCTGTGCCTCCTGAAGACACAAGAGCTGGGTCTTCATGTCGCTCAGAGTTTGTGCCATTTGCTCCATCTGAGTTATGCCCTGGCACTGCTTCTTCTCTATTATTTCCATGCGGTCCAATTTCTCGCTGATAATCCCCATGTCCGCAGTGGCCGACTCCGCCTGTGCGGCCGCAACTGTGGACGAACTGGATGGACCTGCATCAACCCGTGCTATCCGCTGATACTGCACGGGTCCTGGCGGCTGCTGAGATCTCTGAGTGTACAACCGAGTCTGGGACATCACCATGTAATTTTCTGCCATCTCCTCGTAGATGGCCCAGACTTGGTTGTGGTCCTTGGCAAAGTAGGACCCGCCGCAAGAAGCATTCACCAGACCCTGAAGCTCTGGTGTCATCCCACTAAAGAAGCTCTGAACTAGGTTCGGCTTCGAGATGTCGTGGTGTGGGCATCTATCCAGAAGCTCTCTGAACCTCTCCCATGCTTCGTGAAATTGCTCATTAGGGAGCATGGAGAAGTTGTTGATCAGGGCCCTCGCTGCATTCGTCCGCCCGAGTGGATAGTACTTGTTCAAGTACTCGGTGCGGAGCTGATCCCAGGTATAAACAAACTTCCCTAGATGTTTCAGCCAGGCGGCTGCTCTATCTGCCAGTGAAAAAGGGAAGGCCATCATTCGAATCGTATCTTGGTCCACATGACGGTCGTGGACAGTACTGCAGATCATCAAAAACTCCTGGAGATGGAGATGGGGTTCCTCAGTGGCAAGCCCGTGAAAATGAGGGAGCATCTGCAGGGTGTTCGGAGGGAACTTGAAATCCCCCACTATAGCAGGTACCACCACCCAATGATGCATCAGTGTAGATCCGGGGTTGTGTAGCTCCCGCATCGTTCTCGGTGGTCCTCCTCCGGCGGCAGCTGCCGCTGCGGCAGCTGTTGCTGCGGCTGCTGCCTCTGCATCAGCGTCAGGAATGTCCTCCGGCTCGCTCGGCTCGTCTCGCTCTCTTCGGAGTCGCTCCATCTCCCTTCTCATCTCGATCATGAAAGCCCCCTGATCGCGTAACTGTTGCTGAACCGTCTCTAATGATGCGATCAGGGTGGAGTTGATCGCTCCCTGGTCTAAGACAAAATGTTCGGGCTGGCGATCGTCTGAACTGCCGGCTCCAGCCATAGTGACGTCTGCAAAATCAGATGAGCCCAACTCAGGTTCTGTTAAATCAATTCGTCTTTCCTCGGGCTCATGTCTCTCAGTAGGAAAAGAAAGGGGGTCGAGGGGGAACAGGATGGAATCGTACTCGGGCCCGGAGAATTGGTCTTGACTCTCGCGGGCCAACCTAGATGATGAAGTAGCCGCGCCTGAAAGCGGTGCAGCCAGAGGCTGCCTAAGAGATCGTCTACCCATCATCTTGATCTGGCGAGTAAGGCGGATGGGATCTGGAGAAAATATGATTGCAAAGCAAACCCCCGGTTCACCAACTCAACACAATCTGAAGACCGTGAAAGCTCGGTCAATTTATCTTGTCAATTTTATTTGGTGAACATACAAGATATCAGAGCGATTACGTGACCTGCTGGGATACCCGATACTCTCTCAACCGACTGTCCCGCACAGAAGAGTCGGTAATCAGTCGAGATGAGCACCGGAGGGCTTTACCTAGTGTTCGGGTCACTCTCTCGCACAATCAAACCAAACAATGAGGGGGTTGCTCTCCCCAAGACAAATTTTTAATGTGAGTGTCTTTTAGGGTCAATAGTGTTATCCAGTCCCAATTTTTATTGTTTTTCTTTTTAATTTTTTTCAAAATAAATACAAGCGGCCTAACGGTTTTTTCGATTCTCCTGATGATTAAGCCAAAAACAGGGGGAGAAGACGAAAAAGCCGATGCGCGAGGAAATCAATGATGCATGCAGAGAAAGAAATGCGTACCTTGACTCCAGCACTCTACATGCAAGTGATCCGCGCAGAATTTAAATACAGAATTAAACTACCTAAATGATGCAACGAGGAAAAACCGAGTCCTAGATGAGCAACTTCTATTGATCGTGAAGAACAATAGTTAGCCAATGGAATCGAGTCCGGAGTCCGATCTTGGGAGTCACTCGGTGCCCGCCACAACGGGTCCTGCCAGCGCTGTATGTGACTCCTCACGGCACGTGGTCTCAAATCCAATTAAACTAACTTTTTCAGTGAATTTTATCAAGGTCCAATTACGTTCTATAGGAACAGATATTCTATTAAGTGTTGGGCCTTAAATATCTACGTCACAATCAACAGAAATTCCTAAATCTAGGGGCTCGAGAAAAACCGCGTAAACACCGGAAAAGGCAGCTAGCTATCAAAACCACGAGAAAAGCCGCGAAAATCCAAATGGGTCCCCCGAGCACACCGGTGCTCGGCGAAACAGACCCGCTAAGTTACAAGTGTCCACAGTTCAAAGTTCAAATCCTAAATTATTACAAAAAAATGTTCTCTCTCTCTCTCTCTCTAAGTAGAAAATCTCTTCTTCTCTCTCTCTTCCTCCTGCTTTTTCTTCCCGTGCGGGTCCTCAAAAAGTGCACTCCAAGTTCTCCACGCAGTACCTCGCACAAAAATTAGAAAGAGAGAATGTAAGAAAGCAGTTATAATGTAGAGAGATAATATGGAAGAATGAAAACCGACTACAAAGCCGTGCTCCCCGGCAACGGCGCCATTCTGAAGACCGGCCAAGCGACAGAGGTAAAGGTACAGAAAATTAGGTCGTTGCGACCTCAGTCACTCAACTAAGTCAATCAAGAAAAATCAATCACTCAAATCAGATAAAAACAAGCAAGCACAAGAAAGAGCGATCTAGCTATAGGATTAACCTGGTATAGCTCCCAGGGTCGAACACAAGGAGCACAGATTGGCTAAATAGCCTACGATGTAGTCAGAAATCCAAGAAAGTCTTTTTTATGGTTTTTATTTGTTTTTATATTTTTTTAGATTTTTTTAAAAGATGAGAAAATGAGAGAAAGTAAATACAAGGCAACTTCAACAATTTATACAACACACAAAAATGAAGCAAAAATTCCAGAAAATTGGTTTTTAGGTTTTTCAAGTTTTTTACTGTTTTTGGTGAATTTTTGGAATTTTTCTAATGGGTAAATTATTTATTAAAAATCAAACAATGCTAAAAACAAAGGGGACTGTCCAGCAAGGTTAAAAACTCAAAAATAAAATATTTAAGAGTCTCAATCAACCTTGGAGGTAATTTTCCTGGAATCTATGAAGAACAAGGAAAATTTAGGCACCCTAATTATTGTTTTTGGATTTTTAATTTATTTATTACAATTTTTATGAGTTTTTAGGGGTTTTTCAATTTTTAGGGTTTTCAAGTGATGAAAAGTAGCCAAAATTGGCTAGAAAATCAAGCAACAAGTAAACAACAACATCTAATTTTTTTAGAATTTTTAGTGGAATTTTTATATTTTTTTGGTATTTTTAAAGCCAAACAGTGGCAAAAATATGGGTTTTTGAATTTTTAAAAATAATAAATGGAATCAAAAATGTCCCCAAAAATCATAGAAATTCCTACACCATGGCAGGAGCCATGTGTCAAAATTTCATTGGATTTGGAGGTCGTTTGATATTTTATTCAAAAATATAAGTGGGGCACTGTGCACAGGGACCTAAGTGCAAATACCCAAAAGTTCTGGGGTCCTGGTGCAAAATACCCAGCAACACACGTGCCAAGCACGTGCCTGGGGCACACAGGGACCTAAATGTAATAAAAATAAGTTCCAAGGACCTATTGATAACTCGTATCAAAAGTCCAGGGGCTTATATGCAATTTACCCAAAATAATTCGCACATGTGCAAAATCAATGCTCACAGGGGTATATATGCAAATAAACAAAACTTTTCATTCAATGAGTAACATCCAGAACTACAGGGCTTCTTATGCAAATAACCCAACAAAACACGTGCCAAAGCACGTGGGTCTCTACTGGCAGGGGTATAAATGCAAATAAAATTAAGCGCGAGGGTCTCTATGCAAATATCCCAGAAAATAAACAACTGAATTAAAAATTACAGGACTTAAACGAAAACAACAAACTACGAGGGGGGCCTACGATATTTACCCCTTTATTAATAGCGACGGCCCGATTCTGACGCGTGGCAGATCTGACGGTGGAGAACAAACGCGCCTTTACTCCTTCGGCTCTTGGGCTCGATCGACGGCGGAGAGAGATCCACGTGGCTGATCTGACGGTGCTGGGCTCCTGCGCCTCTCTCCTCGGTTGCGACGGTCCAGATGAGATCCTCAGATGGATCAACGGCTGCTGCTCCTTTACAGATCGACGGCTAGGATGAGAACTGGAGTGAGGTCTTCATCGGACGGCTCTGGAGGGTGGAGGAAGAACTCGACGCCGACGAACTTCGCCGACGTCCTGCGTGAACTCCGCTCCTCCTCAGCTGCGCCTGAAGGTCGGAGAAGGTCCGGCGTGAAGTTGCGCAGCTGCTGCGGGTGGCCAAGGGCCCAACCGAGCCCTGGAGGGGCTCCGGCGAGGCCTAGTGGCTCGAAGCTCCTGGCTGAACTGTGAAGGAGGCTCAGACACCCCCTTTGGACCTGCAAAGTGGTCAAGAAGCTTCGTGGGTCGAGGGCAAAGTGCCTCGACCCGGTTAGGTGGCGTGAAGGTGATCGGTGCGGTGGGGCGGAAGAGCTCCGGCGAGGCGACGGCGGTGGAGCTCGACTCCCAGATCCTGTACGACCTGGGTTGTACGAATGGGTGAAGAAGGTGCGCGGGGAGATGGCGAAGGTGATGGTAGGGTCGGATGGTCGAGATGATACGCGAAGTGATCGGAATCGGAGATGTACGTCGGAGCTATGATTTGGGCGTAATCAGGAATTGGAAGAAATTAGAAGGAATTAAGGCTACCTGATGGATGCTGGAGACTGTGCTGGAGCGTGGCTATCTCCGGGTCGTAGCTTCGAAGGGCGTCAAGGCCTGAAGCTCGATGCTCAACGCCGGCGGCGGAGCAAGGACGGCGAGACTCGCCGGATCAAAGGAATCGCCTCCTCACCTCACTGCAACAAGGGCAAAGGCTTGCTGTCACTCTTGCGATGCCGATGGAGGTCACTGGGAAGAAGGAGAGGGTCCAAAGATGGGGCGCGGAGGCGGCGGAGGTCGGGAATATATAGAGTGACAGCGTCGATTAGGGTTGAGGGCTGACGGCGATGGAAAGCTTTGATTTGATGGCGAAGGATCCGGCGAGGGAGAGGGATGTATGGCGAAGAATCCGGGCTCGAGATATGCGTGGGGGACAGCCTGGAGTCGCGTGGGAAAATCGGCGAAGGAGGCGCGGCACGCGTGGTCCAGAAAAGGAAGGAGGTCGCGGGGGAGTTGACCGGGGTCAACATTCCCCCGTGGACCAATCAGGAGCGGCCACGTGTGCCCGAATTTTGTTTATTTATTTTAAGGCAGAAATAGGTCGAATTAAATAAAACTCAAAACATGAAATATTTTTCTTTTATTTTTTTCTATTTTTTGGTGATTTTTATTTAATTTTTGGAAATAAAAGTAGGGTAGCTCTATATATAGGTATATGTACACTATATGGATTTTTATTTTTGATTTTTTATTTGTTATTTTTATGTGTTTTTATGCTCATTTTGTATTTTATTTATTTACAACATGAAATATGGAATAAAAGAATATTTTCATTTTATTTTTATCACTTATATACAAGGGTGAAATAAATGGTTGAATACATTTATATACATGGTATTTATACAATGTATTTTTGTATTTTCAATTTTGTAATTTTTATTTGATTTTTGTTTTGTTTCTTTTTATTTATTTTATTTACAAAATATGCCATAGAATATTCACAAAAAGTTTAGAAAATAAATACATTTATCTATAGGGTTAGATAAATACAATGGTGATGGTCTATGCACATGGTGAAGGTATATTTTTGAATTTTTGCTTTTTATCTTTTTATTTTGTTTTCAATAGTTTCTAAATAAGCATATTTTTGGGTGAGGAAAATATATAGTTTTATTTATTTGCAAATATACACATATGTGAGCCCCTATCTCCCTCTACTTGGCTTTTATGCGGTCAGGCCCATGCTGAGCCCTCCCTTGGGTTAGGTTGCTCAATATTTATTCTAAATATTTCCCTCTTTTTCTTTTTGCTCTTTATTCTTTTATTTTGTGCACAAAAACATGCTAATTATAGGTTTTTACACAATGCATGCTTCTGGTAATTATTTGTATTTACACATATCTACATGTATTTGCAAAGGTTTTTGTAGGTAAAATAATAGAATAAAGAGTGATGAATGGGTATTCATCACCTGTACAAGGTGAACTTGTCTAGGCTGCTGCAAGGAGCTGGAGCGCTGGGACGAGCTGCGGCTGCCGCCGGAATCGCCTCGCGACAGAAGACGGGGCTGAGGAGTCGTCTGTGCCTCCTGAAGACACAAGAGCTGGGTCTTCATGTCGCTCAGAGTTTGTGCCATTTGCTCCATCTGAGTTATGCCCTGGCACTGCTTCTTCTCTATTATTTCCATGCGGTCCAATTTCTCGCTGATAATCCCCATGTCCGCAGTGGCCGACTCCGCCTGTGCGGCCGCAACTGTGGACGAACTGGATGGACCTGCATCAACCCGTGCTATCCGTTGATACTGCACGGGTCCTGGCGGCTGCTGAGATCTCTGAGTGTACAACCGAGTCTGGGACATCACCATGTAATTTTCTGCCATCTCCTCGTAGATGGCCCAGACTTGGTTGTGGTCCTTGGCAAAGTAGGACCCGCCGCAAGAAGCATTCACCAGACCCTGAAGCTCTGGTGTCATCCCACTAAAGAAGCTCTGAACTAGGTTCGGCTTCGAGATGTCGTGGTGTGGGCATCTATCCAGAAGCTCTCTGAACCTCTCCCATGCTTCGTGAAATTGCTCATTAGGGAGCATGGAGAAGTTGTTGATCAGGGCCCTCGCTGCATTCGTCCGCCCGAGTGGATAGTACTTGTTCAAGTACTCGGTGCGGAGCTGATCCCAGGTATAAACAAACTTCCCTAGATGTTTCAGCCAGGCGGCTGCTCTATCTGCCAGTGAAAAAGGGAAGGCCATCATTCGAATCGTATCTTGGTCCACATGACGGTCGTGGACAGTACTGCAGATCATCAAAAACTCCTGGAGATGGAGATGGGGTTCCTCAGTGGCAAGCCCGTGAAAATGAGGGAGCATCTGCAGGGTGTTCGGAGGGAACTTGAAATCCCCCACTATAGCAGGTACCACCACCCAATGATGCATCAGTGTAGATCCGGGGTTGTGTAGCTCCCGCATCGTTCTCGGTGGTCCTCCTCCGGCGGCAGCTGCCGCTGCGGCAGCTGCTGCTGCGGCTGCTGCCTCTGCATCAGCGTCAGGAATGTCCTCCGGCTCGCTCGGCTCGTCTCGCTCTCTTCGGAGTCGCTCCATCTCCCTTCTCATCTCGATCATGAAAGCCCCCTGATCGCGTAACTGTTGCTGAACCGTCTCTAATGATGCGATCAGGGTGGAGTTGATCGCTCCCTGGTCTAAGACAAAATGTTCGGGCTGGCGATCGTCTGAACTGCCGGCTCCAGCCATAGTGACGTCTGCAAAATCAGATGAGCCCAACTCAGGTTCTGTTAAATCAATTCGTCTTTCCTCGGGCTCATGTCTCTCAGTAGGAAAAGAAAGGGGATCGAGGGGGAACAGGATGGAATCGTACTCGGGCCCGGAGAATTGGTCTTGACTCTCGCGGGCCAACCTAGATGATGAAGTAGCCGCGCCTGAAAGCGGTGCAGCCAGAGGCTGCCTAAGAGATCGTCTACCCATCATCTTGATCTGGCGAGTAAGGCGGATGGGATCTGGAGAAAATATGATCGCAAAGCAAACCCCTTGTTCACCAACGCAACACAATCTGAAGACCGTGAAAGATCGGTCAATTTATCTTGTCAATTTTATTTGGTGAACACACAAGATATCAGAGCGATTACGTGACCTGCTGGGATACCCGATACTCTCTCAACCGACTGTCCCGCACAGAAGAGTCGGTAATCAGTCGAGATGAGCACCGGAGGGCTTTACCTAGTGTTCGGGTCACTCTCTCGCACAATCAAACCAAACAATGAGGGGGTTGCTCTCCCCAAGACAAATTTTTAATGTGAGTGTCTTTTAGGGTCAATAGTGTTATCCAGTCCCAATTTTTATTGTTTTTTTTTTAATTTTTTTTTTCAAAATAAATACAAGCGGCCTAACGGTTTTTTCGATTCTCCTGATGATTAAGCCAAAAACAGGGGGAGAAGACGAAAAAGCCGATGCGCGAGAAAATCAATGATGCATGCAGAGAAAGAAATGCGTACCTTGACTCCAGCACTCTACATGCAAGTGATCCGCGCAGAATTTAAATACAGAATTAAACTACCTAAATGATGCAACGAGGAAAAACCGAGTCCTAGATGAGCAACTTCTATTGATCGTGAAGAACAATAGTTAGCCAATGGAATCGAGTCCGGAGTCCGATCTTGGGAGTCACTCGGTGCCCGCCACAACGGGTCCTGCCAGCGCTGTATGTGACTCCTCACGGCACGTGGTCTCAAATCCAATTAAACTAACTTTTTCAGTGAATTTTATCAAGGTCCAATTACGTTCTATAGGAACAGATATTCTATTAAGTGTTGGGCCTTAAATATCTACGTCACAATCAACGTAAATTCCTAAATCTAGGGGCTCGAGAAAAACCGCGTAAACACCGGAAAAGGCAGCTAGCTATCAAAACCACGAGAAAAGCCGCGAAAATCCAAATGGGTCCCCCGAGCACACCGGTGCTCGGCGAAACAGACCCGCTAAGTTACAAGTGTCCACAGTTCAAAGTTCAAATCCTAAATTATTACAAAAAAATGTTCTCTCTCTCTCTCTCTAAGTAGAAAATCTCTTCTTCTCTCTCTCTTCCTCCTGCTTTTTCTTCCCGTGCGGGTCCTCAAAAAGTGCACTCCAAGTTCTCCACGCAGTACCTCGCACAAAAATTAGAAAGAGAGAATGTAAGAAAGCAGTTATAATGTAGAGAGATAATATGGAAGAATGAAAACCGACTACAAAGCCGTGCTCCCCGGCAACGGCGCCATTCTGATGACCGGCCAAGCGACAGAGGTAAAGGTACAGAAAATTAGGTCGTTGCGACCTCAGTCACTCAACTAAGTCAATCAAGAAAAATCAATCACTCAAATCAGATAAAAACAAGCAAGCACAAGAAAGAGCGATCTAGCTATAGGATTAACCTGGTATAGCTCCCAGGGTCGAACACAAGGAGCACAGATTGGCTAAATAGCCTACGATGTAGTCAGAAATCCAAGAAAGTCTTTTTTATGGTTTTTATTTGTTTTTATATTTTTTTAGATTTTTTTAAAAGATGAGAAAATGAGAGAAAGTAAATACAAGGCAACTTCAACAATTTATACAACACACAAAAATGAAGCAAAAATTCCAGAAAATTAGTTTTTAGGTTTTTCAAGTTTTTTACTGTTTTTGGTGAATTTTTGGAATTTTTCTAATGGGTAAATTATTTATTAAAAATCAAACAATGCTAAAAACAAAGGGGACTGTCCAGCAAGGTTAAAAACTCAAAAATAAAATATTTAAGAGTCTCAATCAACCTTGGAGGTAATTTTCCTGGAATCTATGAAGAACAAGGAAAATTTAGGCACCCTAATTATTGTTTTTGGATTTTTAATTTATTTATTACAATTTTTATGAGTTTTTAGGGGTTTTTCAATTTTTAGGGTTTTCAAGTGATGAAAAGTAGCCAAAATTGGCTAGAAAATCAAGCAACAAGTAAACAACAACATCTAATTTTTTTTAGAATTTTTAGTGGAATTTTTATATTTTTTTGGTATTTTTAAAGTCAAACAGTTGCAAAAAGAGGGGTTTTTGAATTTTTAAAAATAATAAATGGAATCAAAAATGTCCCCAAAAATCATAGAAATTCCTACACCATGGCAGGAGCCATGTGTCAAAATTTCATTGGATTTGGAGGTCGTTTGATATTTTATTCAAAAATATAAGTGGGGCACTGTGCACAGGGACCTAAGTGCAAATACCCAAAAGTTCTGGGGTCCTGGTGCAAAATACCCAGCAACACACGTGCCAAGCACGTGCCTGGGGCACACAGGGACCTAAATGTAATAAAAATAAGTTCCAAGGACCTATTGATAACTCGTATCAAAAGTCCAGGGGCTTATATGCAATTTACCCAAAATAATTCGCACATGTGCAAAATCAATGCTCACAGGGGTATATATGCAAATAAACAAAACTTTTCATTCAATGAGTAACATCCAGAACTACAGGGCTTCTTATGCAAATAACCCAACAAAACACGTGCCAAAGCACGTGGGTCTCTACTGGCAGGGGTATAAATGCAAATAAAATTAAGCGCGAGGGTCTCTATGCAAATATCCCAGAAAATAAACAACTGAATTAAAAATTACAGGACTTAAACAAAAACAACAAACTACGAGGGGGGCCTACGATATTTACCCCTTTATTAATAGCGACGGCCCGATTCTGACGCGTGGCAGATCTGACGGTGGAGAACAAACGCGCCTTTACTCCTTCGGCTCTTGGGCTCGATCGACGGCGGAGAGAGATCCACGTGGCTGATCTGACGGTGCTGGGCTCCTGCGCCTCTCTCCTCGGTTGCGACGGTCCAGATGAGATCCTCAGATGGATCAACGGCTGCTGCTCCTCTACAGATCGACGGCTAGGATGAGAACTGGAGTGAGGTCTTCATCGGACGGCTCTGGAGGGTGGAGGAAGAACTCAACGCCGGCGAACTTCGCCGACGTCCTGCGTGAACTCCGCTCCTCCTCAGCTGCGCCTGAAGGTCGGAGAAGGTCCGGCGTGAAGTTGCGCAGCTGCTGCGGGTGGCCAAGGGCCCAACCGAGCCCTGGAGGGGCTCCGGCGAGGCCTAGTGGCTCGAAGCTCCTGGCTGAACTGTGAAGGAGGCTCAGACACCCCCTTTGGACCTGCAAAGTGGTCAAGAAGCTTCGCGGGTCGAGGGCAAAGTGCCTCGACCCGGTTAGGTGGCGTGAAGGTGATCGGTGCGGTGGGGCGGAAGAGCTCCGGCGAGGCGACGGCGGTGGAGCTCGACTCCCAGATCCTGTACGACCTGGGTTGTGCGAATGGGTGAAGAAGGTGCGCGGGGAGATGGAGAAGGTGATGGTAGGGTCGGATGGTCGAGATGATACGCGAAGTGATCGGAATCGGAGATGTACGTCGGAGCTATGATTTGGGCGTAATCGGGAATTGGAAGAAATTAGAAGGAATTAAGGCTACCTGATGGATGCTGGAGACTGTGCTGGAGCGTGGCTATCTCCGGGTCGTAGCTTCGAAGGGCGTCAAGGCCTGAAGCTCGATGCTCAACGCCGGCGACGGAGCAAGGACGGCGAGACTCGCCGGATCAAAGGAATCGCCTCCTCACCTCACTGCAACAAGGGCAAAGGCTTGCTGTCACTCTTGCGATGCCGATGGAGGTCACTGGGAAGAAGGAGAGGGTCCAAAGATGCGGCGCGGAGGCGGCGGAGGTCGGGAATATATAGAGTGACCGGGGCGATTAGGGTTGAGAAGCGACAGCGATGGAAGGCGTTGATTTGATGGCGAAGGATCCGGCGAGGGAGAGGGATGAACGGCGAAGAATCCGGGCTCGAGATATGCGTGGAAGACAGCCTGGATGCGCGTGGGAAAATCGGAGAAGATGGGGTGGCGCGCTTCTTCCAGAAAAGGAAGGAGGTCGCGGGGGAGTTGACCGGGGTCAACAGTCCCCCGTGGACCAATCAGAGGCGGCCACGTGTGTGCGATTTTTATTTATTTATTTTAGGGTAGAAATAGGCCGAATTAAGGAAAACTCAAAACATGAAATATTTTTCTTTTATTTTTTTCTATTTTTTGGTGATTTTTAATTAATTTTTGAAAATAAAAATAGGTTAGCTCTATATATAGGTATATGTACACTATATGGATTTTTATTTTTGATTTTTTTATTTGTTCTTTTTATGTATTTTATGCTCATTTTGTATTTTATTTATTTACAAGATAAAATATGGAATAGAAGAATATTTTTATTTTATTTTAATTATTTATATACAAGGGTGAAATAAATAGTTGTATACATTTATATACATGGTATTTATACAATGAATTTTGGTATTTTTCATTTTGTAATTTTTATTTGATTTTTGTTTTGTTTCTTGTTATTTATTTTATTTACAAAATGTAACATAGAATATTTACAAAAAGTTTTGGAAATAATTTTATTTATTTATAGGGTTAAATAAATACAAGGGTGATGGTCTATGCACATGGTGAAAGAAGGGTATTTTTGAATTTTTGATTTTTATCTTTTTATTTTGTTTTTAATAGTTTCTAAATATACACACAATATAGACAAACATATTTTTGGGTGAGGAAAATATTTTATTTATTTACAGAAGTATACACACATGTGAGCCCCTATCTCCCTCTACTTTGGCTTTTATGCGGTCAGGCCCATGCTGAGCCCTCCCTTGGGTTAGGTTGCTCAATATTTATTCTAAATATTTCCCTCTTTTTCTTTTTGCTCTTTATTCTTTTATTTTGTGCACAAAAACATGCTAATTATAGGTTTTTACACAATGCATGCTTTTGGTAATTATTTGTATTTACACATATCTACATGTATTTGCAAAGGTTTTTGTAGCTAAAATAATAGAATAAAGAGTGATGAATGGGTATTCATCAGTGTCCCATGGATTGAGATCCATTGAATCCCAAACTAATATATAAGGAAGGCTAACCTTGCCTTTAAAAGGAACATAATTAAGAGTTGTAAAAGGAAACTACTCTCTCTCACAATCTCGCCTAATCTCTCTCTCTCTCTCTCTCTCTTCATCAAGGTGGTCGTCCATCTTGTATATTGAGAAAGGGAGACTCTTGCCTTCGCCTTCGACGACTCAAGGATCTCCATCTTCTTTGGGGCTGCTTGCTCTAGAGGAAGACGACAAATTTCGTTGGACGAAATTAGGAGACTCGAAGCTTGGATCTTCATCGAGGATTGCGGGAGGAACGCGTCTCATCATCGCGCCCGCAAGTGCCATCTTCGTGGATCGGACTTGAGACAGGAGGATCTCTTGCTTTAGAGATCTCGTGATCGCAACCACGCTTCAAGAGGTATTTCTAATACTTTTTGGTTTGATGAAACAATCCAAGAAATGTTCTTGTGATCATGTGGTTTCATCATTTGATAAAAAATTTTATTTCCACTACATCTAACGACTAGTGCGAGTAGCCGCCCCAATCGCATATGAAGTGATCAACACGCTTCCGTGATGCGCTTGAGGATTCTCAATATCCTTCATTAAATGCCACCATCATCATCATCATGCGCAGCATCAGCGCTGCTATCATCCTCATCTAGCGCTCCAGAATCTCCAAGTCGTAATCACTTAGACGAGGCACTGCCGACAGGCATCCTACAACTCCTAAGTGTCACAAAATCAACAGCAAACACATAGGAAGATATACCACCCAAAGTACCACTACGAGTGGTAGTCTCTGTAAATTGTACCTGCTCAGATTTCCTCCTGAGGTTGTTCGGGTTGGGTTAGATACGGGCTGGTATGGCGACCTTGCCCTTGATAATATCCCTCATCTACTGTCGGAACTCGTCCATCTCTCACCGAAAGGATGCCTATTTGTCAGAAAGTAGGCGGAAGAGGTTGTCAAGGGCTGGGTTCTCATAGACAGGTCCATGAGAACCGGACAGGTTGCCTCACTGGAAATGAGTTTGAATCTTCTAGTAATGAAGGGGAGGCTGGGAGTACTGCTGGTGAGGTTGCTATGGCTGCCTCCACTGTTGTCCCTAGTAGTAGGGACAAGGACCCTGCTGGAGCTGCTACTGGTACTGGGAGTGATGGGGATGCTGCTGTTGCTGGTTGCTCTCTTTGCCCTGAGTTGGAGGTTGTTGTTGGGACGAGGTGCCTCCAGTGAAGCATCGGAATCCTAGGTGATCACGATAGATCCTATGATGCTATTGGTATCGGTCGCACCAAATCATGTTGAGTTCTATCAACGGATCCTACTCGAAAGGAGGAGGGGGAGGAACTGTCAGGGGATGATCCAGCTAGTAGACCGCCATCTAAGTGTCCTGAGATGGTGGTGGTTGGGAGCAGTGCTGTAGCGGCTGGACCGGCTTTGCCTGGATATGGTGAACCTGACGACATGTGGCGAAAGGCTGGGTGGAGCTGCTGCTGCTGGGATCGGTCCCTGACCTGAGACGGGGCTGTGGAGTCGTTTATGCCTCCTGGAGACAAATGATCTGAGTCTTCAGTTCGCTCAGTGTCTGTATCAACTGGTTGATCTGTGTAAGGCCCTAGCACTGCTTCTTCTCAATAATCTCGTTGCGGTCCAGCTTCTCGTTGATAATCCCCATGTCAGCGACTGAGGAATCAGCTTGTGCTGCTACTTATGAAGTAGAAGGACCGGTATCATCCCGTGCAATCCTCTGATATGACATGGCCTATGGAAGGGGCTTCCCCTGAGTGTAGACCCTAGTCTGGGACATCACTGTGTAGTTCTCTGCCATCTCCTCGTAGATGGACCAGACTTGGTCCTCATACTTGGCAAAATAGGACCCTCCATATGAGGCGTTTACTAGCAACTACAACTCCGGTATCAACCCATAAAAGAAGCTCTGGACTAAATTAGGCTTGGATATCTCGTGATGTGGACATTGGTCGATGAGCTCTCTGAATCGATCCCAAGCCTCATGAAACTGCTCATTTGGGATCATGGTGAAGTTGTTGATCATGGCTCATGTTGCATTGGTCCGGTTGAGGGGATAGTACTTGTTCAAGTACTCAATCTGGAGCTGCTCCTAGGTGGTGACATACCTCCCTAAATGCTTCTGTCAATAGGCTGCTCTATCAAATAAGGAGAATATGAAGGTGATCATCTTGATCGTGTCCTCGTCCATGAATCTGTCCTGGACCGTACTGTAGATAATCTCAAACTCTTGGAGATTGAGATGTTGCTCCTCGATGGCTAGCCCATGTAAATTGGGCAGAAGCTGAATAGTCTAGGGGAGAAGCTCGATCGCCTAGGATCTCTGGAAGTTGAATCCAATAGTGGGTAAGAGTTGCACCAGGGGTTGTGCAACTGTCTCATCATCCGTGGGTGTCTGGTTGGCTCTTGCGGTTCCTCAGGTCGTCCTTCTCCTCCTCCAACTGGTGGTATCTCTCCATCGGCTGGTCTCTGTGGCTCTCCTCTGCCGGCTCTCATCTTCGTCAGTTGTCGTTGCACCTCTATCATAAATGCTCCTTGATCCATAATCGAACACTGCATCGTATACAAAGATGCTAAGATTGTGTTGTTTATGGCGGCCTGGTGAAGTACACATGCTTATCCCTGCAGCTGCTCATTGGTGCGTCCCTCACTGATGGTCATCTCTCCGGGTCTCTGTAAAGGCAATAGACCCCAACTCAAGTGCCTTCAAATGGACATATAACTGTGTTGGCCTCTGCTTGGACTGGAAAAAGGGTGGTCGAGGGGGAACATGCTAGTAGCAAACTCAAGTTCAGAGAGTGGATCTGGGCTCTCTGAAGCTGTCCTAGATGAATGAAAAGGAGTGCTCGAAAGTGGTGCTGTCAAAGGTAGCCTAAGGGACCTCCTTCCCATCATCGTGATGTGGGGATTTATGAAGAAGAGATCTGGATGCAAAAAAGATGCGAAGACAAACCCCTTTTTCACCTACTCAACACTTGAGCTGATTACCGTAGAAGATCGATCGTTAATCTTGTCAATTATTATTTAGGTGAAAATTCAAGATATCAGATAATTAAGCGAGTTGTTGGGAATCCAATGCTCCCAGGAGACTGGCCCAAATCTCACAACTATTTTTTCTTTGACAGTATGGGTGCAGATCGTTTATCGGCTACCCGATCTGCCCAATCTTTTAAGGAAGTCCCGGACCAATTACCGGCTAGCCGGTGAAATCCTCACTGGAGAGCAATTCGCTACAAGCCAAATAGTCTGAAAGGAATTCGGATTTGGCTCTAGCCTAGTGAGCTGGTCACTCTCTCGCTGCAGATAAATCAATCAATGAGGGGACGGCTCTCCCCAAAACAAGATTTTTGAGTGAAGTGTATTTTAGTGTCAAGTTTGCATTAGCAATCCCAATTTTATTATGTTTTCACTTTTTAGGTATTTTCTTCATTATTTTGAGTCCAATAAAATAGGGGAAGGAAGTCGAAAAAGCTGATGTGCGATCAAACACTATGATGCATGCAGAGATAGAAATGTGTACCTGACTCCAACACTCTACATGCAGGGTGATCCACACAAAATTGAAAGACAAAAAATAAACTATATAAATGATGCACGAATAAATTTGTCTTAGACGAGCAAGTTCTGTTAATCGTGAAGAACAGATAGCTAACTAATCAGAGAGAGGCATGAGTCTGGTCTTAGATGTCGATCGACATCCGCCACAAAGGATCCTACCAGCAATGTATACGACCTCTAGCGGTGTGTGTCCTCTCAATCGATTATGTTAACTTTTTATTATTGATTATTAGATAGGTCCAATTGCGTTTTATAGGAACAGATGAGCAATTAGGTGTGGGGCCTTAGCTAATTACATCATAATAAATAAACGCCCTAAGTTTAAGGGTTAAAACTTTGTGAATCAAATAGGAAGAATAACGATAAAATTAAAACTACGAAAAACCTGGTGAGGTCCCCGTAGTACACTGGTACTCGGCGAAACAGACCTCGGTGAGTCTAAGTATCCAAAGAGAGTCTCAAAGTCCACAATTATTACAACAATAATAATTCTACGAAAAATAAACTATCTATTTGATACGACTAAGTCCTCCTGCTCCTCTGCTCCTCCTCAGGTGATGTCTCCACCAATAGAAAGTCGAAGCGTTCCGCGTTCCTTGGGCAATTCCCTCGCACGATAAGTGAAACACAGAAGATGTCAGAAACAACTATATCAAGTAGATACAAAAATGGGCAAAAAGTGAAATACGACTACTAAGTCATGCTCCCCGGCAACGGTGCCATTCTGATGACTAAGCTTGGTCCACGAGTTAAGTAAGCAAATAAACAAGGGTCATTGTGACCCGAATCACCAAGTCGTAATCAAGGAGAAGAAATAAACCACTTAGAAGAAATCAATCAGACAAGGAATGCAAGTGGTTCACTATTTTTATTTACATGGTATAGCCATCAAGATCGAACACAAGGAACATGAAAATCCTACAAAGTAGTCAAATTTCCAAAATAAGGCAATCTTTGACGGTTTTTTATTTTGCAATTTTTTATTGTTTTATAAGAAAAAAATCAACAACAAGAACAACAAACAAGCACAACATTCTTTTTTGATTTTTTATAAATCTAAAAAGACTCAGAAAATTAAGATAAAAATATTTTTGGGTTTTTGAGGATTTAAAATGTTTTTGTCAATTTTCTAGGGTTTTGCAAATGTTTTTAGAATTTTACAAAAATAAAAAGTACTCAAAATTGCAAATAGTGCCCAACCAGGACTAACTTGCAAGTTATTTTTTTATAAAATGCCCTAAAGTCCTGGATAACAATTTTATGATAAAATAGATATTAAAAACTACAAACAAAAATTGAAATTGCATTTTTTTGGATTTTTCATTGATTTTTTGCGATTTTTATAATATTTTGATTGTTTTCTAATTTTTAGGGGTTTTAGGGTTTTTCAAACAAAATTAATAAAAAATAAAACACACAAAATGCCACACATATGAATTTGTATGGGATTTTCAGAGTATTTATTTAATTTTTATGATTTTTCTAATTTAGATAGAACACTTTTATGGGTTTTTTGAATTTTTTAAAAAAATAAAATGCAATGCAATTAATCCAATAAAATCACCAAAAATGTTACACACCAACAGGAGCTAATGGTAATTTTTTGGGGGGGTTTCGAATTTATATGTTATTTATTAAGTCCAAAATACATCATGTATATAGGCACATGTCACAGGAACCTTTTTACAAATAAAATAAGTTCACAGACCAAAGAATAACAAAGTGACAAAGTCTAGGGTCAACACTGCAAAAAGTCTAATCAAGCACATGCTACACACGTGATCCAGACTCACAGGGGCATAATGCAAATACTAAAAGCATGCCATTCAATTCATAACAAATATAAAAGTGTCATGCAGAAAACACAAACAACCCAAGAGTCACGTGGAGATACACATGCTATAGACTGAGAGGGACTAAAATGTAAATATTAAAAACAAGAGGTCCAAACTCCAAAATGTTCTTAACTACAATTTTACTTTACATTCCTGAAACTAAATAACGAAACATGTAGGATAAATAGTGCAAAATACCTTGAGGGCACATGGCCCATGCGGTGGGAGGCTTTGGCGTACGACCTTGATCATTCCCTGCCACACATCTGACGGTCCAGGGACTGTCGTGGAACGCGCATGTCAGATGACGACATGTTCTTAGATCCAACAGCTTGGGGTGATCCAATGGCAAGAGAAGGTCCTGCAAGAACACTCCCTCTAAGACTTCAATTGAGCATCGGAGAAGATCCGACAACCTGATGAAGAGGCAGGGAGGCACGACAGGATCGTAAAGTTGTTATGTGTCGGGTGGAAGGCTCCGATAGAGGAGAGGATGGTCCGATCGACGTGGCGATGAAAGTCCTCCTGGAGCTACTCCGCCTGAGTAGCTGAGTGTACAAAGTGGCTTCTCCATGCGTGTTAATGCATGCAAAAGGTCCTATACTCGAAGATGAGGCTTCGACAGGGGTTATTTTAGCATAGAAATAGAGAGAAGCGGTGGTGGGTGAAGTTCGACCTCCAGCAAAGGCGAGGGAGGTCCTGACCTAATCTCGACCTGACGGTCGAGCTTTAGGGTGATCAGATTGTGTGAGAGGGTACAAGGTGAGTCGACGGATTGATCTGTGCAGTTGAGTAATCGAGATGGTGCTCTGACTAACGGATCAGAGTAGGGAAACCACGACGGAGTTGGAATAGAAAGATGGAATCAAACAAAGGAATACAGAGGATAACAATGATACCTGAAGCTACCAATGAGCTTAGAAGCTCCAGGCGAAGATGGGAGGATGGGTCTTGACCTCGACCACACTGCGGTGGGTGGGGAGGATACTCGCGGTGGATCTCCAGTGACGCGATGAGCTACGATTCCGCAAGCACCTCCAGGCGATCCTAAACGGGTCCTCGTAGATGCCACTCCACTAAAGGTGTCTAGGGAAGAAAGGAGGCATGAGGGACGATCTGTCGGGAAATGGAGGCGGACGAGAGGTTTTATAGGATTCTCTAGAGGATGGAAAGATAAAGAGAGGGCACACAACCCTAAGAAGATCCGAGTGGTCCTAGGGATCTGTGATAATCTCAGGTATACGAGGATTCTCGGGTCTGAAAATCAAGGCAAGAGGCATCCGGAGTCAGATGAGTAAAAGCGAAGAAAATGCTCTAGCGAGAGGGAGGGCGACCCGACCCGGCTGGAAGAGACCACTGAATGAGGTCAATGGTTTGACGTGGACTAGTAGGAAATTCAGAATATACAAAATAATTCGAAATTCAATAAAAAATAGCAAATGAATTTAAATTAAAAAGTGTACAAAAATTTGTTTATTATTTTTCAAAGTATTTTTCTATGATTTTTAATTATTTTTATGAAAAATAAACTAGAGTATATACATTATATAATATTATATACAGATACAATATACCTATGTATTATGGAGTAATATTTTTATTTTTTTATTTTTATACAATTCCCTTATTTTATATTTTATTTATTTACAATATAATTTTGTGAGTATAAAATAAATTTTATTTTTATAAATTATGAAGGTTATATAATAAATAGTGGATGTGATATGTACATGTGTCTTTTATACAATGAGTTGAGGGTTTTTGTTTTTGTTTTTATTTTTCTGATTTTTATTTTATTTTTATGATATTATTAACACTATATACAAGGGTGTAAAAAGAATAAAATGATTTGATTTTATCCAAACTTAAATAAATAAATATGTACAAGTATATGTGATATATACACTACAAAGTGAACCCTATCTCTCTCTACTTATTTTATTTTGCAATCAAGTCAAGTCTTTACCTTCTATTAGGGTCTGGTTTACTCTGTATTTATTCTAAATACATCATTTTTTTATTTTCCTTTATTCTTTTATTTTTACCAAAAATGCATGCTAAATATGCAATATTAACAGACGTATGCAGAAAGCTAAATTATTATATTTACAGATATTTACAAGGTGTTTTGCCAAGAAGAAGAGCTAAAATAAAAGAATAAAGAGTGAGAATCATGGATTCATCAATGGTAAAAAGATGCAAGTACGAAAAATATCCGTTGATAGTAGATGGGTTGTTCCTTATAATATAGATTTGCTTAAAATATTCGATGCTCATATAAATGTTGAAGTTTGCAATCAAATGCAAGCAATCAAATATTTGTTTAAGTATGTTCATAAAGGCTCTGATAAGTTGACTTTTTCTTTACAAAAAGATAGCCATGTTATCATTGATGAAATCAGTCAATACTTAAATGCAAGATATCTTTCTCCGGTTGAAGCTTCTTGGAGAATCTTTGACTTTCAATTACATGAACGACATTCTGCAGTTCAACGTTTATGTTATCACTTACCTGATAAACAATGTGTTATCTTTCGAGATGATGACAACCTTCAACAACTGCTAGAGAATCCACCACTCAGTAAAACTATGTTAACTGAGTGGTTTGTTTGCAATAGAAATTCTCTGGATGGTAGAGCATACACATATGTGCAATTTCCACAACATTATTTTTGGAAGGACAAATGTAGGCAACGGACACCACGTATCCGTGGTAAGCATATAGGATGTCTTCCAACATCTAAATTATCATCTGGAGAATTATATTATCTGAGAATATTACTACATAAAGTTTACGGGGCAAAAAGTTATGATGTCCTTCGTACGATAAATTCTACTATGTATAATACCTTCAAAGATGCTTGTGCTGCTCTAGGAATCCTATATGATGATAACGAATGGACTTTTGTAATTGTAGATGCATCTTTGTGGGCAACTACACGACAACTAAGACACTTCTTTGCATCACTTTTGATAACAACAAGCTTATCAAATCCCAAAAGTCTTTGAGATTGATATTAGAGAGATTTCACTGACGATTTTCAAGAAAGACATCCAGATGATTCCTTATACAATATATGTAGATTGTTTGATGAAGAGTTACAGAGAAAAGGTTTACAACATCTAGAATCAATCTTGAGAAAAAAGGCAAATCACTTACTGATTTTCCATCATTAGATGTTGCTTATGGTAGCTATGTCCTACAAAATCACGATCAACTACTTATAGATGAAAGGAACTACGATATAGAGTACCAACAATCAATATTTATTCGATTATTTTCTGGACTTAATGACGAGAAACTACATGTGTATAATGAAAGTATCCATTCATGCGAAGCTACTACTGGTTCATTCTTTTTCGTTTATTACAGTGGTGGAGTTGGTAAAACATATTTATGGAAAACAATCATTGCTAAACTTCGCTCAGAATGACATATAGTTCTCCCAGTTGCCTCGTCAGGAAATGCATCGTTACTATTACCTGGTGGTCGGATATCACATTCAAGACTCGAGATACCATTAGAACTTGACCAATCATCAACATGTACTTTCCAAAACATTCTGAGTTGGCAAAGTTAATTCAATCTACCAAATTAATTATATGGGATGGAGCACAATGCTCGACAAAAATACTTTCCATGCATTAGACAGAACAATAAGAGACTTCTGAGGGATATACAAGAAGATGCCAAAAATTTACCTTTTGAAGGATAACTACTATTCTCAGAGGTGACTTCAGGCAGATACTTCCAATTATTCCTAGAGGTAGTCGAGCTGATATAGTTAACAGCCTCCTTACCTAAATCATATCCCTAGCCCATTGTAAATTATTTTACTCACGATTACAAATTAACATGAATCTCCAGCATGTTTCTGAAGTTTATTTCTCTAAGTGGTTAGTTGAGTCGGGGATGGATGATGTCAAGGGATTTCAACATGTGATCTTAATAGCTTCTTATGTATCAACATTCCATCTGAGATACTGGTGGATATAAAGCGCAACTTACAAGGGTTAGCTGATGAAGTGCATCCGAATATCTCTATTAATTTTGTAAATATTGACTATTTGAAGGACCGTGCGATTTTAGCTGCAAGAAATGACGATGTCGATACAAATTAATGATTTGATTATGGATAAGATATCTGGAGAAGAAAATCATTGCTTACAGTTCAGATAAGGTAATTCCACTTAATGAAGATGGAACTTCCCCAATTGTTGACTATTCTATTGAATACCTAAACTCTATAAATCTCCCGAAATTCCAACAAGCATATTAAAACTAAAACCCTGATATTCCCCTTATGCTGTTGAGAAATATGGATCCATCTACTGGTCTTTGAAATGGTACTCGATTAGTCATTAAGTCATTTCAATGAAGAGTTCTCGATGTCGAAATAATGACTGGTGATTAAGCGGGACGTCGAGTTTATATTCAAAGAATTGACCTAACAACTTCAAATACCGGTGGACCTTTTTTTCTCAAAAGAAGACAATTCCATGTTAAAATAGCTTTTGCAATGTTGATCATTAAAAGTCAAGACACACATTACAGTGTGTTGGCTTATATTTGCATACGCCAGTATTTTCCTACGGAAAAGTATATGTTGCTTTGTCTAGAGTGACATCAAAAGATGGATTAAGAATTTTACTATCTAATAAGACATAATATCCAACCAATTCTACTAAGAATGTTGTTTACAAAGAAGTTTTAAATGAGTCAACAAACAAGCTACACAATAATTACTTCCTTGCAACCGTTTGAGTTATATCTCCTAAATCTGAATATTTTACACATATACTTATCTATTTTCTTATTCCTTTATTCCAAATATTGCCATGTTAATACTTTGCAATCATCTTTTTGATATTGTTACTATAAGTACATAACACTAATGAGTCATATCATTATATGTCTAACAATAACTTCGTTTCATATCTCTTCATACATGTATCTCTCAATAACAAATCATTCTATCCATTATAGATACAAAAAAGAAGCATTCCAACGACTCTTCTCAAGATGATAGATCCAACGTAATTGACTCCTCCTCAGATATTTTGAAAGGAAGATTATAAATGTAATATCATAACGATATCATGTATTTATCTTTACTATTACTCAAAGCATATAAATACGTCAATTATACACCTTACTCTTACTTGCTTCTATACATGCATTTTCTCCTAAGTTACTACAAATTAATTCAACTACTAGCTCCAGCAAATGTTTTTCTTTGTAGATTATATGATGGTGAAACTTCAAGACAAAGATGTACCAAAAGGAAAATCTATCAATTATGCATCTTCGCCTGCCAACCAACAACAGTTTATGACTTTAAGTATGGAACAACCATATATGTGTAACAAAGAACTTATAGGTACTACATCAGCTTCTTATCGCTTAAGAATTACCAGATTATGATTCGGAAAAATTTATGGTCCAAAATATCCAAGATTACTTGCTTTTATGGTCATATATGAAATGGTATCCCTTCATATATATATATATATAATTTATTTTTATTCATCCATATGTAAGAACACCGGTATTTTCTCACTTTCCTGCACTTTTATGAACAGGGTGACTGGTTGTAGGGATTAATAGATGATATAGATTTGGATAAATGGAAAAGTATATTGACAATAGGATCAGTATACATATTTCAAAATATTTACTTATACGAAGCTAGAAAGTGGCGCATTATTGTACCTCATCATTACCATATGGTGCTTACAAGCCTCACATTTGTTCGATTGAACAAAGATGATGGAAGCATACCTCTAATCAAGCATAATATAATTTCTTTACATAATATATCCTCCATCAAGCTTAAGGGAGAACAATTTATAGGTACTACATCAGCTTCTTATTTTAACATCTTTAAATAACAGTAAGTTACACTACCCCAATCCTTTATGTTCATTTACCTTTCATGATATCTGTTTCGTGCAAGTATATTTACCATTTTTCTTATTTATATTTCACTCCTAAGTTTATTTCTTTTCGTAGATGCTCTTGGAATAGTTATCAATGTAGACTCTACAACATAGATAAAAACGAGAGATGGTAGATTCGAAAATAAACTAAATGTGACTGTTATCGATCAAAGGTAAATCCAAAGTTTATCCCTCTTTTCCATACATAAATTCGCAATATATGGTGATATTAACCTTCTTATTATTATGCAGTGAAGACATTATAACAATTATTATATGGGGAGTCTTAGCCTTAAAGTATGAGCTTGAACTTTCAAAGTGATCACATGATACCAATCTTCTTCTCGCTTGTCACATATCTGTTTCCAATTACCAAGGTGTGAATTTCGAAATTTGGTTGATTTTCAGTTTATTTTATTTTCTTTCACATACTTAAATAATGTTTTACTCACAATTTTGCTCATTTTTAAAGGATCATACTGTCTTTCAACTACTCACTTGTCTTCTCTGATGCTAAATCCTACAGACATCAAGCAGGCAGCATCTATTTTAGAATGCCAATAACTGTAACCATTATACCTAATGTAATTAGTTACTTAACAAATTGCTCACTTCTTCAAAGGTTTGACAAAAAAACTTCCTTCCAAACACGGTTCCCAGAGGCTTCTTTCCCACACCAATAAAATCCCGTTACTTCAAATTGGTGAACTAATCAATGCTTCTATTGCCTATCCATTGGAGGTCAGTATCACCTGAAACATAACCATATATATTCCCTTTCCCTATTAGACTATAATTTACATCTGTATTGTTTCTTTACTTTTGTCTTACCTATTTAAGCCAACAACATATCGAACAAAAGCTGTCATATCGGGTGTCTTCACTGATGCGCAATTATGGTATGACTATTATGGAGCATGCTTCACCATATTTCGTTGAAAAGATGAGCCATTTTGTTGTATCAACTATCAAATGAGAAATCCAAACTGTGTGCCTAGGTATCTATGCTAAAAACTCTGTATTTACTAATTCCTGTAAATACAACTAAAGCACTTTATGCATTCAGAATGAAATTAAAGGTAGTAGCGTTGAACGATTCTGGAGAAATTTACATAATAACCATCTATTTTAGAATGCCAATAATTGTAACCATTATACCTAATGTAATTAGTTACTTAACAAATTGCTCACTTCTTCAAAGGTTTGACAAAAAAACTTCCTTCCAAACACGGTTCCCAGAGGCTTCTTTCCCACACCAATAAAATCCCGCTACTTCAAATTGGTGAACTAATCAATGCTTCTACTGCCTATCCATTGGAGGTCAGTATCACCTGAAACATAAACATATATATTCCCATTCCCTATTAGACTATAATTTACATCTGTATTGTTTCTTTACTTTTGTCTTACCTATTTAAGCCAACAACATATCGAACAAAAGCTGCCATATCGGGTGTCTTCACTGATGCGCAATTATGGTATGACTATTGTAGAGCATGCTTCACCATATTTCGTTGTAAAGATGAGCCATTTTATTGTATCATCTATCAGATGAGAAATCCAAACTGTGTGCCTAGGTATCTATGCTAAAAACTATATATTTACTAATTCCTTTAAATACAACTAAAGCACTTTATGCATTCAGAATGAAATTGAAGGTAGTCGCGTTGAACGATTCTGGAGAAATTTACATAATAAACATCTATTTTAGAATGCCAATAACTGTAACCATTATACCTAATGTAATTAGTTACTTAATAAATTGCTCACTTCTTCAAAGGTTTGACAAAAAAACTTCCTTCCAAATACTGTTCCCAGAGGCTTCTTTCCCACACCAATAAAATCCCGCTACTTCAAATTGGTGAACTAATCAATGCTTCTACTGCCTATCCATTGAAGGTCAGTATCACCTGAAACATAAATATATATATTCCCTTTACCTATTAGACTATAATTTACATCTGTATTGTTTCTTTACTTTTGTCTTACCTATTTAAGCCAACAACATATCGAACAAAAGCTGTCATATCGGGTGTCTTCACTGATGCGCAATTATGGTATGACTATTGTGGAGCATGCTTCACCATATTTCGTTGTAAAGATGAGCCATTTTGTTGTATCCACTATCAGATGAGAAATCCAAACTGTGTGCCTAGGTATCTTTGCTAAAAACTCTATATTTACTAATTCCTTTAAATACAATTAAAGCACTTTATGCATTCAGAATGAAATTGAAGGTAGTAGCATTGAACGATTCTGGAGAAATTTACATAATAACTTTTGGCGATGTGGCAGAAATCATTCTCGAAATAAAAATATTTGATAGTTTTATTCATTCAAACTAACTTCTAATGTTGATCTTCTTTTACTTATGATTTATATATTTACATGATGATGCACCAGGGGCACTTGATGCTTTGATTGCTCGACGATTATGGAAGGAATGTATCTTTAACATAAGATTAACTCAAAAAAAATCACCGTTACGTGAATCAAAGAGATTTCACAGCAACCTCAGTTTATGCTGTAGAAAACCTAAACTTACTTCAACAAAGTACCCTCATAGAACATATTACTTACAATGCGATTTTTGTTCCTTTTCATATTCCCTATCTTCTTTGCAACAAGATTTTCTTAATAAACTAATACATATGCTTATGTCTTTATATCATTATTTAAATTAATTAAATTGTTCTCTTAAAGGGCTACCCAAATTTCTCTTCTTATGTGCATACATTAAAATGATCTAGCTAATCTACTATTATTTCAAACCTTTGAGCTTTGTCATATTTTTTTTCAAACTATCAATCTAATAACCTTAGTAGTTATTTATATATTTATATATTTAACAATGACTCCTTGCATTCATATGCAGGAATGCACACCATTGAAGAACCTAACTTTTTGATGGTAACCATCGGTTACGAGCAATAGACATTGCAGAAATGAAAAAACTCACATACTACAAAAGATGATGTTTTTTGTTTGTACATATTCTTTTTGAGATGTATGGACATGTCTATCTTTATCTATATAATTATGCACATATATCAAGTTATGATAATATATAACAACTATCTTATAAGATTTCCCAAATTTTTTCTCCGCTTTCTTATTGATATTACTATTGATATCTTTGTCTTACATCTTGCTCTCACATCTGCTCCAGTACAAACACATATCTGATAAAATCTCTCCCAGGCAGAGAACGGGCTTACCCACTAGCTCATATTATTTAATCATGTGAAATTGAAATACAGAAATTGCACATTCAACGAAATTTGCAAAATGTGAATACGATTTACATAGCCACTAATGACACGAGAATATATAAAATAAAGTCGCATTTACCAGATAAAGGAAAATATGAAAAAGACTTAAATGAGACAACTGAGCAATTAATTTACGCACACGACATGTAAAGCCAAGACACACAAGAAATCCTTCAATCATCTCCCTCGGTTTAACATGTTTGCAACCATTCCCAATAATATAGCACGACGGAATGAATCCCAACGTTGACGTATATCTATAGTATTAACGTAATGAAACTCCCAGGTGTCGTCCTCTCTGCCCTTACGATACCAGGCCCCGAATTCATCATCCATTTCCTGGCAACTTACTACACTGAGCTTCTTGCAATGTGCTAGACCGTTCGAGAGCCTCTTTAACCCTTTACAATGCACAATACCGAGGATTTCCAAAGATGGCATCGATCCCTTTTCCACTTCCCATGAATCAAAATGAATAGCAAGCATGTAAAATCTTTGCAAACGTGGAAATCCATGCTTGTCACATACTGCATCTTTCATGTCAAATCCACGTAGAGCGAGGAACTTTAAGAAAGGCCAACTTTGCAAAGCTTTCCAAATATCCATTGGCAGCAGCATTGGAATCTTCCGAAAAGCACCAAGGGATAACACTCGGAGATGGATCAGATAATACAAGGAATGTAGACTACCTGGAGTATTTACCACCCACAAGAGAGTTTGCAGCTTAACTAGATGTGAAAAATCAACTTTACTATTCACATTCACCCCTAATATATGTTTAAGTGTCTTCATCTTCCATACATCATCTGGTATCTCAATACCAACCTTAGAACGATGCCCACAATCAAGAGTTTCTAGGTGTGATAATTTACTTATAGAATTTGGAAGGGACTCGCAATATGTGCCTTTAATGCTCAGGTATCTTAATAGGATCATATCTCCCACTTCCTCTGGTAGATGATCTATTCTAGCCCCCTCAAGATCAAGCACTCTGAGTAAATTTAAATGTTTGAAATTTGTAATCCTCACCTCTGCGAAGTTCAGCAATGTCCGCAGTGATGGAATTGTATCATCACGATCAAGCCATGTGCCAGTTGAAAATTCTTTTTGGAGAGAAAGCCTATGTATTGCTCGATTACCTCCATCTTTGATTTCCAAATTCATGAAATTGGCTTCCTTAGCTTCAATGATACTTAGCTCCCTAACGAAATCGTGAATGCGACAATATTCATAGCAATCACTAAGCTTTGTTGATGGCTGAGACCGAAAAACCCTTACGAAGCACCTTTGCTTCAAACCCTCAAGGTATGTCCTTGCAATGTCTTCCTCTGTCTCTTCATCATTCGAACCTGTCTTTGCAACAAAGCCTTCAGCAACCCACAATCGTATCAACTTCTCCACATTGATCTTGTAGTCCACTGGAAATGCGCTCAGGTAAAGGAAACACAATTTTAGATGATGAGGCAGATTCCTATAACTCAACCTTAGTATATCCAAACAGTTACTCCCCACATCACCTCGCAACCACTTCCTGCTTCCGAGTACACCTTGCCATGCGGAAGATGTCTTCTCCTTCCCAGCAAGTAGACCACCTAAAACTGTGAGTGCCAGGGGTGAACCACGGCATCCGTGCACAAGCTCCTCCGCCAAATCCTTCAATTCACCAATGCATTCCCTTCTAATATGTTCCTCATCTTCGAAAACTACATGTGTGAATAGGTCCCAACTCTTCTTGTCATCCAGACCTTCCATACGATGAAGTGGGAAGTGCAAAGCAGGATGTTCTGCTACGTTCTCGTTCCGAGTAGTGATTATGACCCTGCTTCTGTTCTTCATGTCTGGGAGATGCTCTTTTACCAGATCCCACACTTCTGTTTCCCACACGTCATCCATAACAATAAGATATCTCCCATCCCTAAGCTTTGTTTTGACAAGTTCGCTAAGTTCATCGGTTCTCTTCCTCGGTAAATCTGGAGAATCTGGCATCACATACTTTGCGATTTCAATCAATAGATTGTGAATGGGATTGGTATCATGGTGGTTTTGGATATAGTTTTGGGAGAGATCCACCCAAGCAGTCATTGGAAATTCTCTCCTATCGACGCCTTTAAAAACCTGCCTAGCAAGAGTGCTTTTACCCATGCCCCCCATTCCCACGATGCCGATCACGTAGCATCTGCTCTCATCTGCACGCAACAATTCCATCACTCGCTTCTTGTCATTCTCGAGCCCAATGACATGTTCATCATCTTGGAAGAGAGGCCTTCTCCTTAACTCATGTACGAGATTGTTACTACTGCATCCCACATTAGAATCGATGCTGCTGAACCCATATGTCGCTCTGCTATCTCTTATCCCCTCTATCTTTTCCCTTAAGCTCTTTACATCATTAGCAATATCATGAAGTTCTTTCGATGGGAAACCATACCTCTGCAGAAAGACCATGCAACCACGTCGCTCGTTGCATCGCTGTTCTCTGCGTTCAAACTTGGCGGCTATGTCCTCGGCTTCATAGGCTGCATCAGTGATCTCTCTGACCCAATTCTTGACCGCTTCATCTCCCGACAAGCTCCGCCGTTGGGCATCCAGCAAGAAGCAGCGCATCCTCTGAAGCTCCCTGTGCAGCCACTTCACGTCGTCACGGACTCCTCGCTGAAGCTTTATCTCTTCCAGTGCTAAACCGAGCAACTGCACAGCGAAGTCCACTGCAATATCCGCCATTGCTCTACTCTTTTGGTGGTGTCCTCTTCCAACGCCAACGACGAGATCCAGACCAGAAGGTTGCAGCGTTCTCGATCTCTGTGTGTAGACCAATAGGATGATTAGTGGGAATCCTCTGATTATTACTGTTATGGCCACGCAGGACAACGATCAAAGGCACTTATATATCTACTGTTCCCTTTTATTAAAAGCACAAAAAGAGATGGAGTCCCATTAAGGTGAGGATCTGCTATATTGCTACAGGAGTTGCTCATATCTTTTATCCTTCATTTATTTTTTGTTTATATATAGAGCCACTGTCAAAATCTTCCACATACCCTTAACCAAATTGAATTATTTTCCGATGTCCAAGGGCAAAAAATGCATGTGGGGGCTAAAAAATAATATATGTTGAAGTTGTCCTGCTGCATAATAGAAGCCCAGAAATACATAGACAGATTGCGAAAAAGATCCAAGAAACGGGAATGTGGTTACTTATTGGAAATAGTTTTTGGTGCATAATCCACCAGCTAACATTTTTTAGTAAACCAGTGGCGAACGCGCCTGCTACTATATAATATTTTATGGAGGCTAAAATCAAATATTAAGATAAGAAGTAGAAATATATACAGGCATGCAAACACACACATATATAGAAAGATAAGAAATAGAAATATATACAGGCATGCAAGCACACATACATAGAATTTAATAAAATGTAAAAAATATACTCTTTAGAGACCACATAGCCCACAACGTCGACAAATATTTTTTTAAAAAAAAGAAATAGATGATCAATATGTACGCCTGCCATCCACAACTTGACATGATTAATTTTTTTCATATTTAAAATAAAATCTACCATAATATACTTTTGTGCCATAAGATAAGTGAGGTATATGCTCTGATGAAGCAATAAATTATGCTCGTCTGTATAGGAACATCATCATAAATTGGATTTATAGTACTGTATATTTTAAATCTGCCACTATATCATCCATTGCCAAAAAAATAACTACGACTATTATCTATTGTTAAATGTTTTTTACATTAAAAATTAGCGAGCAATGTCTTATCTGTTTCCATATTAATAAAAACACTCTATACAACAATGCTTATATGTTGATGTTTTTCGAAATATGAGTCGTATTCCGAGCTCTAATTGGAACATGTGAATTGACTCGACGATCATCTCATGGGAAAGAGTCATCACAGATAACCTCCTAATTGTTCCGGAGATGAGCTCTAGCACTAGGACATGCATATTTGTAGTTTTCCTCTTCTCCCGCTCCAAACCTCAGTCATGTTTCCAAGACCCCCCACCCACCCCTCCCCACCCCATTTTGACTTCTCGCTTTCATTTCTTCTTTTATCAGATTCTCTATTAAGGGTCTTGCACGTGCTTTCTTTCGGATACATGTGAAAAAAGATCACATGCCAGAAAGATCTCTGATTGACAAAGTGGACATTTGGTAAGAATGACCACACATAGAGATATATTCGAGATTTGATGAGCCGAACCATGCAGGCTTCATTTCCGACAAGACTAATTTTTTTAATTCAAGATTTAGCAACAATCAACTCAAATATTGAAAAATAGTAACAAAAAAGAAGTAAAATACCTCTTTTAAAGGTAATTTCATTATCTATAAAGTAAAAATAAAATAAAAATTTGTTTATTGTTATTATTTTTGAAATATAAAATACCTCCTTATTTTACATAATAATATAGTTTTCAACTTTAAAAACCAATTTAAAATCCATAAAAATATAAAATTACCTAAAATACTTAAAAACGGTAAAACAAATATAAAACATTAAAATATAAAAAGTAAAATTAAATAAAAATATAAAATATATACCTATATTTTTTATATATAGCATAAAAAACATAAAAACAATACAAAACAATTAAAAAATAAAAATTGTAAAAATAATTAAAAGTCACTAGAAATTTCAAAAAGCCATATACCTTATATATCTCTACTATTTTACCCTAGTTTCCACAATTTATCTTCTTGGGTTCGAAACTCACGTACTTCACACAATACACTTGATTTTAGGAGTATAAATAAATAATAACTACATATCTTTTTTGGGTGATCTCTCCTCGACACAACGATACTGGTCTATCTCTTTAGGTAGCGTTCGGCTACCGGGTTACCCTTCCCTTGAGGGAGTTTACCCCCTTAACCCAGATCCCCCTCTCTCCCTGTGGGCTCCACTTTATTCTTTTTTAAAAAAATAAATCAATCAATTTTACATCATCAATCCTATCAAAAAAATAATATATTATACCATCATATCATATAAAAATTATAAACTACTCCACTTCTACTCACTTTTCCGAACTTCAATACAATTACATCCCAATAACTATTCACTTTTTCAAACTTCACTACAATCATATCACCCCAAACCCACTTCTAACCGACCCCCATTTTAACCTTTTATCCAAACTCCAAAATCCAAAAACAGGTTACCCTCTATCAGTTTAACCCGCCTTAACCCGTCAATCAAACGCACCCTTAGGGGCCGTTCGGGTCGCGGTTTACCCCGCACATTCACCGCTAACCCGACCCCCTTCCCGTTTAAGCCGCGGGTTTTGAGGCGAAACCCCCGCCCCTCCCACCCGTGACCTCTCCCGCAGCCCTAGGCGACCCGTCCCGTCTATCACGTCCACGCGAGTTTCGACTCTCCCCTTCCCTTCGCTTTTCCCCATTTCCCCCTCCGATGGTCTCCTCGTCTGAATCTCGTTGTTCGCACGTCTCCGAGTTGAGGAGGAAGCGGCGACGATCGAAGCTGGATTGGAGGTACCAGGTAGTTCTTGGACTCCATCTTCTCTTGCACGATTTGGACGATCACCTTCGTGGGTCTCCTTCCTCGCATGGAGCTTTCGATTTCGATCCGAGGTACTCTCGACCCCTCTTGCTGACGCTACGTACATCGATCCGGTTTTGGAATTGGTTGTTGTTATGCGAATGTTGTTGGAATCTCTGTTTTGGGCTTGGTTCTTGTTGGGGTCATCGATTCTTCTTTTGGTCATTATCTCGCGCGGTGGGGGTTATCGGTGGTGGGGTATTGGCTCTACATCGGTGCTGAGTGGGACACATGGATCTGGTCCCTACCGTTGTTGGTAGAAGGGTTGGAGGAAGAGGTCTGATTGTAGTGGTTGCTAATTTCTCCGGAATTGGGGGTGATTGTTGGCATGATGTTGGCCACCTTTGACGTCGGTGGTGAACGACAGCCGGGGCTCTGTCCCCGTCGATGTTGGCCTTGGGTGATTGTGGGGGATCTGCTATCCAAAATTGAGACCTGTGCGAGGAAATGTGGTCGGTCCTGCTGGGTATGCTTGGAAATGAATTGCTACTTTGTTGTTGTTCATTGATGTATGCTTGCATATCGATGGGCCTTGCGAATATGTTCATTACATCCCCACCATGTGCTTGTTTTTTTGAGAATGTATCTGGTGCTTGATATTTTATCTTGTTCTATGTTTGTTGTTGCCATATGTTCATCTCTCTGTTTGTGCGATCTTGACATCCCCACCGTGTGCTTGTTTGTTTGAGAATGTTTCTGGTGCTGGATATTTTATCTTTGACATAGGGATATGATGCTTCTTCTCTCTGATGATGCAGTGCATGGATTTTTTTAGCAGCGTTGTCCAGGAGATGATGCTTGCCTTTGAACACTGTAATCGTGCTCTTGTAACCTTTATGCACCCTGCTCTGCGATTACTTGTGAATGGTATTGACGATGAAATGAGCTTCTGTGATGACCCTTTTTTAACAACTATGATGAGCTTGTGTTTGCTCTGTGAAAGTTTGTTGTCTTCCTCTGTAATCACTTGGCTTGATAATCCGGACGAGCATAGTTCTGAGGAGCAATGATGTTATGAGCTCCTGTGATGCGCTTTGTTTAATAACTAACGCCCCCATTGATGATGAGATTGTGTTTGCTCTGTGAAAGTTTTTTGTCTTTCTCTGTGATCAGTTGGCTTGATAATCCGGACGAGCATAGTTTTGAGGAGCAATGATGATATGAGCTCCTGTGATGACCTTTTTTTAACGTCTAAAATTCATTGATGTTGTCCATTACGCCCCCTATGATGATGAGCTTGTGTTTGCTCTGTGAAAGTTTGGTGTCTTGCTCTGTGATTACTTGGCTTGATAACCCAGACGAGCGTAGTTCTGAGGAGCGATGATGATATGAGCTCCTGTGATGACCTTTTTTTAACAACTCCAATTCATTGATGATGTCCATTACGCTCTCTATGATGATGAGATTGTTTTGCTCTGTGATTACTTGGCTTGATAACCCATACGGGCGTACACTACAAGAAAGATTAGAACAGGCGACGGTTAACATCCGTCGCTAAAGATAACTTGACCGTCCCCTCTAATCAATGGGGACGGTCATAAGACCGTCTCCAAAGGTCGCGTCGCATTTGGTATACGCGACGGTATTACCAACCGTCCCCAATACCCACACATAGGGGACGGTCAAGACCGTCCCTATAAGTCTGGCATAGGGGACGGTCGTGACCGTCCCTTAAAGTATATTATTGGGGACGGTCATGACCGTCCCTTAAAGTTAGTAAGGGGGGACGGTCATGACCGTCCCAAAAGAGAGAAAGTGAAGACGGTCATAACCGTCTCTAAGAACGAAGGGGACGGTCGCAATGACAGTCCCTTTGTTCATCTGCTAACAAAAAAAATTTTCATTGCCCCCTATTTTGATCCTCATTTTCCCCTGTTACAAAAAATCTGTATTCATAATAAAAATTACGATCACCAGACCAAAAAAATGCAATCCACATTCATAAAAACCTCGTCCAACAACACATGCATTCAAAATACTACATTATCCTACAATAATTGTTCAAAATAGTTATACAATATACTATATCCTACAAACTAAGTAAGCTATCCTACTCGTCGTCCTCATCCTTGTCCTCGTCGTCGTCGTCCTCGTCGTCATCAGCATCATCTTCTTCTTCGCCGTCATCGTCGTCGCCTAGCCTCGCAGCGGTATTATCATCAACTGTTGGGTGGCTAGTCGACGCTCCACCTTGATGTGCCTGCATGAATGCATTGAAAATCGCCATTTGTTGGCGCAAATCCTGAATCTCCATATTCATGCTAGACACCTGACTCTCTAGTTCCCTCTCCCTTTGTGTCTTCTGAGAGGTCGAGCCGGTCCCTACTCCATACCAATTCCGTATGGTGGCACCACGACCACCACAACAGACGCGTCCCTGATGCTCTGGACCGGTCGCCTGGAGGAAGGCCGCATCAGGAGTAAGAGGTGGATGACTCGTTCCGGTGGGGTCTACAGAGCCAGTGGTTGTGAGCCTTACCATCTCCTCCTACAAATTTATTTAAGTTCAAATTCATTTAATTTGTAATAAAGATGCAGATATATATTTTACGAATAACTTACATGAATTGGACCATAGGCAGGATCCACCCAATGAACTTCCCCGCCCCATCGCGGCTCTTAGACTTCTCGAACACTTCCATTCGGCTGGGCACTCTCTCGTTCTCCACTTCCTAATGTGAAAAGATTAGTAAACTTAGGATACCATTTTAATACATATATAATAGTTATAATTTTAACACTAATAATAATGTAGATTACTTACAAAGTCATCCTTCAGTTGATTTGTGTTTCTTCTCCCCATTCTATGGGTAGACTTGAAACCTTTCCTCCGATTTTCAGCATTTCTCCTTGAGATGCCCTATACGAAGATAGTAATTTTAATAAAAGATTTCCAAATGATATATGTATAGAATGCACATTTTTATGTCACATACCGTATGTTCTTCTCCCATCCAAATATAAACCATCGCCCTCCATTGTTCAACGGGTACATTCGGAGGACAATTTGCCAAATTGGCTTCCAATGGAAGCTCGGGGTCGAAGTACTTTAAAATGTAAAGAAATTTAATTATATACCTATATGATGAAAAACAGGTTTATACTTAAATAAAAAGAAAAGTACTCACTCGGGCCTTCACACGACCTCGATATTTACGCAACATCTCCGCCCCATGGCCTAAAATCAGAGCATCAGTGGCCGGGTCACGGTCCCAGGAAAAACTAGACTGCAAAGTTATCAAAGCAATCATAAATAAGTTTATATATATATTTAATAACTTTGCCTCTTTCCAATCTTTAGGATAATTCTGAGGATTATTTAATAACTTCCGTATTAAACCCAACACATCTGTCATCATTGCTGCTGTTGATCCGTTCCTTACTTTCATCTTAAACAGCTCTAATAAAAACTGCAAACGCGTCATTTCCACCCCAGGAGCCAATATATCTTCTGCATCTGGCAAACTGCTCGAGAACCTATCATCTAAACCACTGTCTTGTGCCTCAGGTTTTCTTAAATCGTCCATTAGTTCAAATAGCTCGTGATCAACATTATTCAAGGTTTGTGTACTGACTCCTGCATCTACGCCCATATCCTCATCCATTTGCAAATCTATACCCTCTCCATGTTCAGTCCAAATGGCGTAATGTAACCAAAATCCGTTGAGTATAAGATGGTTATACACTGTCTCTCTAACATCCCATTTAATATTCTTACATCTCACACATGGACAATAAATCTTAAGACCACCAAATTTCTTATTAACTCTTTCTATTTCAAATGCCCAATCCAAGAACCCGATCACTCCTCTCTTATATTGTTGAAAATCATCGTATCTATTATCCATCCATGACTTATCCATTTTACTGCAAAATCAGAATAAAATCCACCACCATTACGTTATTATAGATAACAAGTTTTTCCACCCTAAACCCTAATCAAGTGTTTCTCTTATACACAATAAGAATTTATAGATCTAATATACACAAGCACATTATAACATTTTTCATCCTATAACATGTTAAGCGTATATCATGTTTCATCCTATAACATGTTATCCTCTATCCTACAATATGTTGTTTAACATGTTCCATCCAATAACATGTTATCATCTATCCTATAACATGTTGTTTAATCTAAATCAAGTTCCCTCCTATAACATGTTGTTTAATCTAAATCAAGTTTCATCCTATAACATGTTTCTCTATACAATGTATTCCTATTATTAGACATTTCATCCTATTATTATAAAACAAGCTATTACATTAAACAACAACATATTACATTAAACAACAACATATTACATTAAACAACATGTATCCCTTAATCTCTATATTCTATCATAAACAACAAGATATTAATTCATCATAACATGAGGAAAAACATATTACATTACCCAAATCTAGCAACCCTAACCTAACAACAAAAAAATCCAATCACATGGGGAATAACATCCCAAACATAAATATCAAGCAAAATAACTAAGAATAAACACAAAAGAGTGTTACTATATACCAGAAAATAAGATTGAGGACGTCCGGAACCACGAAGAGGGCGGAGGGGCGACGTAGGCCGGGAGAGGCGATTTTGGGCGGCGGTTTGGGGAGAAGACAAAGTGAGGAAGAACGAAGGTCGAAGGGTTTTTTTTCGATCTAACCAATGGGGACGGTCGTAACAACCGTCCCCATTGGTGACGATTGATGACGGTTCACTTAAGACCGTCCCCTTTGGTTGGCAAAGGGGACGGTTTGTGCGACCGTCCCCTCTGGTCAGCCACTTAGTATGACCAGGCAGAAGGCGACGCCAACAGAGGCGTATTGGGGACGGTCAAAACCGTCCCAAAAGGACCTGCTAGAGCAGAGGGGACGGTCCATATTGACCGTCCCCTCTGGTCTCCCTTTGAAGAAAAAACCCGGAGGCGACGCCAACAGAAGCGTATAGGGGACGGTCATAACCGTCCCCAAAAGACCTGCCAGGGCAAAGGGGACGGTCACCATGGACCGTCCCCTCTGGTCGCCAGAAAAAATAGAAGACCGGAGGTGACGCCAACAGAAGCGTATAGGGGACGGTCAGAACCGTCCCCAAAAGACCTGCCAGGGCAAAGGGGACGGTCACCATGAACCGTCCCCTCTGGTCGTCAGAAAAAATAGAAGACCGGAGGCGACGCCAACATAAGCGTATAGGGGACGGCCACGACCGTCCCCAATGGGTCGTCTACGCAGAGGGGACGGTCGTTCTGACCGTCCCTATTAAGCTATTACAAAAGGGGACGCCAGCTCGCATAGCGTCTCCCGAAATTAACTATTGGGGACGGTTTTGTCATGACCGTCCCTAACGGCTTTCATTAGGGACGGTCATGCTATGACCGTCGCCAGTTGTCGTCTCCAAAGCTGGAACTTCCTGTAGTGGTAGTTCTGAGGAGCAATGATGTTATGAGCTCCTGTGATGATCTTTTTTTAACAACTGAAATCCATTGATGCCATCCATTACGCCCCCTATGATGATGAGCTTGTGTTTGCTCTGTGAACATTTGTTGTCTTACTCTGTGATCATTTCGCTTGTTGATCCAGACGAGCGTATTTTTGAGGAACAATGATGATATGAGCTCTTGTGATGACCCTATTTTAACAACTTAAATTCATTGATGCCGTCCAATACTCCCTTTTATGTGACGAGCTTGTGTTTGCTCTATGAATGTTTATTCCAGGATTACTTGAAATGGTAATCCGGATTAATGAAAATCTGAGGAGCAATGATGATTTGAGCTCCTATGATGACCTTTTCCTTACGAAAATGTGACTTCCTGTGATGTCCATTTGGCATAACATGGTATTTGTTGTAGCTTTTTATTTTTGAAATCGCTTCATTCTTCTAGCAATTCATAGATGATAACATCTTCCAATCTGATTGTACTGTTACGAATAGAATTGATATGCATCCTCGGGGTAAGGAGAAGAATGTGGATGAGGATGGTCGTGATGACTCTGGACGTTCAGGGAGGGTTGCAAACTGGACACCTGTACGTGATAGATTACTTATCATGTGCATGCTAGAGGCCCGTGACCAAAACTACTGATCCGAAAAGTCTTTCACCACAGTTGGGTGGAATGGGATCCTGCAACAGTTTAACGAACAGGCGGGCCTTCACTTCACAAAGGACCATATACAATTAAGGTGGAAGATATTCAAAAGGGACCACGCTGCGTGCTTGTACCTACGAAACAAGTCCGGCTGGGGATGGGATAACGTCTGCAACCGTCCAGTCGCCCCGATTGAGATGGCATGCTTGGAGGTATGACTTTCTTTGCAAAATGAATGTCGCACTCGTAAATTGGAATTCATGCGTTGTAACTGTGATGCTGCATATTTCAGGTCGATAACTCTTATCGCAAGTACAAGACTCGCCCCATCTTGTACTTTGAAGAACTTTCTTACATCATAGGGGCAGTCACTGCAACAGGACGGTTTGCACGCTCATCGTGAAGAACGATCAGGTCGTAGGATCCAGGGAATGCTCAAGCCAACCAAGAAGAAGAAGAGCATGATGAGGCAGAGGATATAGATGAGGTAACTGATGAATACCCATTCATCACTCTTTATTCTTCTATTTTAGCTACAAAAACCTTTGCAAATACATGTAGATATGTGTAAATACCAATAAATACCAAAAGCATGCATTGTGTAAAAACCTATAATTAGCATGTTTTTGTGCACAAAATAAAAGAATAAAGAGCAAAAAGAAAAAGAGGGAAATATTTAGCATAAATATTGAGCAACCTAACCCAAGGGAGGGCTCAGCATGGGCCTGACCGCATAAAAGCCACAAGTAGAGGGAGATAGGAGCTCATTTGTGTATATCTGTAAATAAATAAAACTATTTATTTTCCTCACCCAAAAAGATACTTGTACATATTGTATATTCTATTAAAAACAAAATAAAAAGATAAAAAAATCAAAAAGCCAAAAATACCCTTCCTTCACCTTGTGCATACACCACACCTTTGTATTTATTTAACCCTATAAATAAATTCATTTATTTTCTAAAATTTTTGTAAATATTCTTTGTTACATTTTGTAAATAAAATAAATAAAAAGAAACAAAACAAAATTCAAATAAAAATCACAAAATGAAAAATACAAAAATACATTGTATAAATACCACTGTATATAAAGGTATTCATTTATTTATTTCACCCTTGTATATATGTGATAAAAATAAACTAAAAATATTCTTTTATTCCATAATTCATCTTGTAAATAAATAAAATACAAAATGGGCATAAAAACACAAAAAAAATAACAAATAAAAAAATCAAAAATAAAAATCCATATAGTGTACATATACCTATATATAGAGCTAACCTATTTTTATTTCCAAAAATTAAATAAAAATCACCAAAAAATAGAAAAAAATAAAAGAAAAATATTTCATGTTTTAAGTTTTTCCTAATTCGACCTATTTCTACCCTAAAATAAATGGTCAAAAATCCAGCACACGTGGCCGCTTCTGATTGGGCCACGGGGGAATGTTGACCCCGGTCAACTCCCCCGCGACCCTTTCCTTTTCTGGCCGACGCGCGCCGCGCCTTCTTCCCCGAATTTTCCCACGCGATCCAGCCTGTATCCCACTCAACCCCCGCGCCCATCTTCTTCGCCGCACATCCCTCTCCCTCGCCGGATCTTCCGCCATCGAATCAAAGCTTTCCATCTCTGTCAGCCTCCAACCCTAAACGCCCGGTCACGCTATAAAACCATCACCTCCGCCGCCCTCGCGCCGCATCTTTGGCCCTTCTCTTCCTCCCCCGTGACCTCCATTGGCTCCGCCTGAGTGACAGCGAGCGCCAGCCCTTGTTGCAGTGAGGCGAGGACTTGAATCCATCGATCCGGCGAACCTCGCCGTACTTGCTCCGCCGCCAGCGTCGAGCACCGAGCTTCAGGCCTTGACGCCCTTCGAAGCTACGACCCGGAGATAGCCCATCTCCAGCCCAGTCTACTTCAGCCACCAGGTAACCTTAGATCCCTCTAGTTTAGCTTAATTTTAGATTACGCCCAATTCCATCTCCGACGCATCCCTCCGATTCCGGCCACTCCGATCACCCATCTTCCAATCCGACCCGATCAGCACCTTCGCAACCTCCTCACGCACCTTCTTCACCCCTCCGCACAACCCAGATCGCACAGGATCTGGGAGTCGAGCTCCACCGCCGTCGCTTCGCCGGAGCTCCTCCGCCACGTCGCATCTTCCACCTTCACGCCACCTAACCGGGTCGAGGCACTTTGCCCTCGACCCGCGAAGCTCCTTGTCTACTTTGCAGGTCAAGAGGAGGCCGTCTGAGGCCCCCCGACATCTTCCCAGGAGCTTCTTCTTCGTTGACCTCGCCGGAGCCTTCCAGGGCTCGGCCGAGGCCTTGGAGACCAGCAGCAGTTGCGCAACTCCACGCCGGAGCTTCTCCGACCTTCAGGCGCAGCTGAGGAGGATCGGAGTGCACGCAGGAGGCCGGCGAAGTTCGCCGGTCATCAGTTCTTCCTCCACCTTCCAGAGCCGTCCGATGAAGCCCTCGCTCCAGATCTAATCCTGAGCGTTCATCTGAGGAGGAGCAGCAGCCGTCGATCAATCTGAGGTGACATCTGGACCGTTGCAGCCGAGGAGAGAGGCACTCGAGCCCCGCACCGCTCGATCAGCCACGTGTCTCTCTCTGGACCGTTGATTGAGCCGAAGAGGAGAAGAGAGAAGAGGCGCCGCCATCCAGACCGTCAGATCACACACGTGGCGCGCATCCAACCGTCGGCTAATAAAGGGGTAATTATCATAGGCCCCCCTCGTAGTTTGTTATTTCCTGTTTAGTCCTGTAATTATTTTTAAAAACTTTTTAACGTTGGGTTATTTGCATCAAGGACCTCGAGCTTTATTTTATTTGCAATTATACCCCTGCCAGTAGAGACCCACGTGCTTGGGCACGTGTATTTTGGGTTATTTGCAATGTATGCCCTGTTGTTCTGGATGTTATTCAATGAATGAAATGTTTTGATTAATTGCATTTATACCCCTGTGAACACTTTATTTGCGCATGTGCGAATTTCTTTGGGCTTTTTGCAACCTTGCCCCTGGGGTTTTGATACGTGTTATCAATAACCCCTAGGACTTGGTTTTTATTACAAAATGGTCCCTGTGTGCCCCAGCCACGCGCCACGCGCGTGACTTCTTGGGTAAATTGCACCAGGACCCCAGAACTTTTGGGTATTTGCACTTAGGTCCCTGTGCACAGTGCCCCACAATTATTTTTGAATAAAATATCAAACGAACTCCAAATCCAATGAAATTTTGACACATGGCTCCTGCCATGGTGTAGAAATTTCTATGATTTTTGGGGACATTTTTGATTTGATTTATTATTTTTAAAAATTCAAAAACCCTCTTTTTATTCACTGCCTGACTTTAAAATTACCAAAAAAAATATAAAAACATCTCCAAAAATTCCAAAAAAATTAGATAATGTTTATTGCTTGTTGATTGATTTTTCAGCCAATTTTGGCTACTGTCCATCACATAAAAACCATAAAAATTGAAAAACCCCTAAAAACCCATAAAAATTGTAATAAAAAAATTAAAAATCCAAAAATAATAATTAGGGTGCCTAAATTTTCCTTATTCTTTATAGAATATAGGAAAATTACCTTTAGGGCTTTTTGAGATCCAAAATTATTCTATTTTGTGGTCTTAAGCCTTGCAGGACAGTACCCTACATTCTTTGCATTGTTTGATTTTTAATAATTATTTTACCCATTATAAAAATTCCAAAAATTCACCAAAAATAGTAAAAAACATAAAAAACCTAAAAACCAATTTTCCATAATTTTTGCATCATTTTTGTGTGTTGTATAAATTGCTGAAGTCCAGTGTTTGTGTGCTTTCATTCATTTTCTCATCTTTTCAAATTCTAAAAAAAAAAAATTCAAAAACAAATAAAAAAAAAACCATAAAAAAAAGACTCTTTTGGATTCTTGACTACATCGTAGGCTTTTTAAGCCAATCTGTGCTCCTTGAGTTCGACCCTGGGAGCTATACCAGGTTAAACCTATAGCTAGATCGCTCCATTTTTGTGCTTGCTTGTTTTATCTTATTTGAGTGATTGATCATTTTTCTGGATTGCTCCGTGTTTGTGATTGAGGTCGCAACGACCATTTCTTTACCTTTACCTCGATCGCAATTGTCGACAATCAGAATGGCGCCGTTGCCGGGGAGCACGGCTTTGTAGTCAGTTTTCCATTTTGTCTCTCTCTATATTATTGTTGTTTTCTGACCATTCTCTCTCTTTGATTTTTGTGCGAGGTACTACGTGGAGAACTTGGAGTTACTATTTTGAGGACCCGCACGGGAAGAAGAGCAGGAAGAGAGAGAGAGGAGAAGAGATTTTATTTCAGAGAGAGAGAGAGAGCATTATTCTCGTTGTAATAATTTAGGACTTGAACCTTGGACATTCTTGGACACTTGTAACATTAGCGGGTCTGTTTCGCCGAGCACCGGTGTGCTCGGGGGACCCATCTGGATTTTCGCGGCTTTTATCGTGGTTTTCATAGCTAGCTGCCTTTTCCGGTGTTTACGCGGTTTTCATCGAGCCCCTAGATTTAGGAACTCTTGTTGATTGTGACGTAAGTATCTAAGGCCCAACACTTAATAGAATATCTGTTCCCATAGAACGTAATTGGACCTTAATAAAAATCACTGAAAAAGTTAGTTTAATTGAATTTGAGACCACGTGCCGTGAGGAGTCACATACAGCGCTGGCAGGACCCGTTGTGGCGGGCACCGAGTGACTCCCAAGATCGGACTCCGGACTCTATTCGATTAGCTAACTATTGTTCTTCACGATCAATAGAAATTGCTCATCTAGGATTCGGTTTTTCTCGCTGCACCATTTAGGTAGTTTTATTCTGTCTTTAAATTCTGCGCGGATCACTTGCATGTAGAGCGCTGGAGACAAGGTACGCATTTCTTTCTCTGCATGCATCATTGATTTCTTCGCGCATCGGCTTTTTCGTCTTCTCCCTCGGTTTTTGGATTAATAATCATCAGGAGAATCGGAAAAACCGTTAGGCCGCTTGTATTTATTTTTGAAAAAAATTAAAAAGAAAAACAAAAAGAAATTGGGACTGGATAACATTATTGACCCTAAAAGACACTCACCATAAAAATTTGTCTTGGGGAGAGCAACCCCCTCATTGTTTGGTTTGATTGTGCGAGAGAGTGACCCGAACACTAGGTAAAGCCCTCCGGTGCTCATCTCGACTGATTACCGACTCTTCTGTGCGGGACAGTCGGTTGAGAGAGTATCGGGTATCCCAGCAGGTCACGTAATCGCTCTGATATCTTGTATGTTCACCAAATAAAATTGACAAGATAAATTGACCGATCTTTCACGGTCTTCACATTGTGTTGCGTTGGTGAACCGGGGGTTTGCTTGCAATCATATTTTCTCCAGATCTCATCCGCCCAACTCGCCAAGATCAAGATGATGGGTAGACGATCTCTTAGGCAGCCTCTGGCTGCACCGCTTTCAGGCGAATCTACTTTATCATCTAGGTTGGCCCGTGAGAGTCGAGACCAGCTCTCCGGGCCCGAGTTCGAATCCACCCTGTTCTCCCTCGATCCCCTTTCTTCTGTTCCTGAGAGACATGAGCCCGAAGAGAGACGAATTCATTTGACTGAACCTGAGTTGGGCTCTTCTGATTTTGCAGACATCCCAATGGCTGGAGCCGGTAGTTCAGATGATCGCCAGCCCGAACACTTTGTCTTAGACCAGGGGGCGATCAACTCCACCCTGATCGCTTCGTTAGAGACAGTTCAGAACCAGTTACGCGATCAGGGGGCATTTATGATCGAGATGAGGAGGGAGTTGGAGAGACTCCGCAGAGAGCGAGAAGAGCCGAGCGAGCCAGAGGACATCCCTGATGCTGATGCAGAGGCAGCAGCCGCAGCAGCAGCCGCCGCAGCAGCGGCAGCCGCCGCCGCAGCAAGACCGATGCGGGAACTTCACAACCCTGGATCTACACTGATGCACCAGTGGGTGGTGATTCCTGCTATCGTGGGGGATTTCAAGTTCCCTCCGAACACCCTGCAGATGCTTCCTCATTTTCATGGACTCGCCACTGAGGAACCACACCTCCATCTCCAGGAGTTTCTGATGATCTGCAGCACTGTCCACGACCGTCGTGTGGACCAAGATACGATTCGAATGATGGCCTTCCCTTTTTCACTGGCAGATAGAGCAGCCGCCTGGCTGAAACATCTAGGGAAGTTTGTATACACATGGGATCAACTCCGCACCGAGTACTTAAACAAGTACTATCCACTCGGGCGGACGAATGCAGCGAGGGCCCTGATCAACAACTTCTCCATGCAACCTAACGAGCAATTTCATGAGGCATGGGAGAGGTTCAGAGAGCTTCTGGATAGATGCCCCCACCACGACATTTCGAAGCCGAACCTAGTTCAGAGCTTCTTCAGTGGGCTGACACCAGAACTTCAGGGTCTGGTGAATGCTTCTTGCGGCGGGTCCTACTTTGCCAAGGACCACAACCAAGTCTGGGCCATCTTTGAGGAGATGTCCGAGAATTACATGGTGATGTCCCAGACTCGGTTGTACACACAGAGAGTTCAGCCGCCAGGACCCGTGCAGTATCAGCGGATAGCACGGGTAGATGCAGGTCCATCCAGTTCGTCCACAGTTGCAGCCGCACAGGCAGAGTCGGCCGCTGCGGACATGGGGATTATCAGCGAGAAGTTGGACCGCATGGAAATCATTGAGAAGAAGCAGTGCCAGGGCATAACTCAGATGGAGGAAATGGCACAGACTCTGAGCGACATGAAGACCCAGCTCTTGTGTCTTCAGGAGGCACAGACGGCTCATCAGCCCCGTCTTCTGTCGCGAGGCAATTCCGGCGGCAGCCGCAGCTCGTCCCAGCGCTCCAGCTCCTCACAGCAGCCTAGACAAGTTCACCTTGTACAGGCGGAGCCGTACCAGCAGCAGCAGCCCTCTTACCAGGCACCACCATCTCCAGACTTACAGATGGTGGTATATCAGCCGGATCAGCCTCTGGATGTACTGCCCCCAGCCCCATACGATGCAGAGCCGTTGATGGACGTCAACGGAATTTGGTATGACCGTCCTCAACCTGGAATCCGACGAGACCATCCCGGATTCAGGTGGGGGAATGGGAGTAACCAACCCCAGCAGCAGCCAGCCGGTCATGGAGGGCAGTACTCTCAGCAGAGGGATCACCAGCAGCACCCAGCATCCCAGCCATCATCGTTTGTATCTCGTCCCTATCAGCAGCAGGGACAGAGTTGGAGACGTGAGCAGCAGGCTCACCAACAGCAGCATTCCTCTTACCCCTCTCAGCCCCAGCAGCCTCATTATCAGAGAGGCAACCCGTCGGGCTCCCATGAGAGCCCCGCCATGGATGATATAGCCCGCCTCTTCACAGAGCAGCAGGCTACATTTAGACGGGAGATGGACGAGTTCCGCCAGGAGATGCGGGACTTGATGAGAGGGAAGGCCGCCATCCCTGCACAGATCGAGCCTAATCCGAATAATTTGAAGAGGAAATCTGAGCAGGTAGTTCACACTGAGCCTACCACTTCTAGTGACTCATTTGATGTTATCTCGTCGGATTTATTTGATGCTGATTTTGTCACACTTAGGAGCGGTAGAAGACCAGCAGGAGGCGCCTCATCTGAGCGACAACACGAGGATCTATCTAGAGCGCCAGATGAGGAAGAGGAGAGCGGTACTGAGGCCGCACATCATGATGACGGTGGTACTGAGGCCACCCGAGATGCTGATTCACCCGGCGGTACTGAGGCCGCCATTTCATCACATAGAGGAGGTGGTACTGACGCCACCAGGAGACCCGAGCCAGCCAGCGGTACTGAGGCCGCAAGACATCTGCATGTAGAGCCAGCTAGAGGTGGTACTGATGCCACCAACATTTCTTCTGATAGAACTGTTGTCTTTCCTCGCACTAATGTATCTCGGAACTCTGATTTGAATAAAGGAAAAGGTTTAGTTTACTTTGATCCCACTGTTGTGAATGATGTTTGTGAGGATCCAGTCATTGAATCATCTAGGCCTATTCCTAGTCCTTCATCTGAGAAGGACCCTGTGATCCCCTTTCCTAGAGCCCTTGAGTTAGGGAAAGGGAAGAAAAAAGAAAAAGACCCAAAAAAGAGAGAGCAGGAGGAGTTCAGCCAGAGCATGATAGACCGATTTCACATCCAGCTGACCCTCAATGAGGCTTTGCAGCACATTCCTCTTCTTCAGCGATCCTTGAGAGATAGGACCACAGTCAGGAGGACGAAGAGGAACAAGACCGCAGAAATTCATGTGCTAACAAAAGCCACGTGTTACGCGATCCAGAACCATCTGCCGACTAAGAGGCCAGATTTAGGGGCCCCGTATGTCAGATGTCATATCAGTGAACAGAGGTTCGACCGTACTCTCTTAGATAGCGGATCGTCGATCAACCTTCTTCCGGCAGCCCTTCTCCACCACTTAGAGTTGGGCACTCTTGTACAGAGCAGGACATACCTTCAGTTTGCTGATCGGTCTGTCAAGAGGCCAAAGGGGTTGTTACGAGACGTTGTCGTCACGATTCAGGGTTTGCAATTCCCCGTGGACTTTGTCGTACTGGACATGGAGACCCCTGACTCGTTGACCGATTCCCCCATCATCCTCGGTCGGCCGTTCTTGGCCACAGCCAAGGCAGTGACTGACCATGACAGTGGGAAGGTGTACTTTCGCGTCCAGGGCGAGAGTATACAAATAGAGACGGTTAAGGACCACAGAGCCAGATCCAGATCCCGCTCACATGGCAGTACAGATTCAGAGCAGCTGACAGATGTAGAGCCAGACATCCACCAGGACTGTGATTTTGTGATCACAGATGATGAGGCAGCTTGGGCAGATCCTGCAGCACAGACCATCCTCTCATATTCAGATACATCTGATGCAGAGATGATAGCAGAGGATAGTCTGGAGAGCACGGCCCTGGTTCAGGATACTATTGAGTCAGCAGAGTCGGATCTTGATCGCGACACGATTTCCAGTGATGGTGGTACTGAGGCCACCCTGCTCTATGGTGGTGCTAATGCCACCTTGTTCTCCAGTGGTACTGATGCCACTGAGTCTGATATAGATCCCTCGGATTCAGAATCTGATTGGGCAGATTGTAATGATCAGATGCCAGATCTGGATCCACATGAGCCTACAGATGAGGAGGAGGTAGAGGCAGAACAGATCAGAGACAATGTAGAGGACCCGCCTTCTCCAGATCCAGTTTGTGAGAGTTCATTATCATTTTCCCAGGCAAATTTGGCAGAATTATCCGCATACACACATCTTCTTCAGAAGCCAGATTTGCCAGCACCCAGCTGTCCAGAGCTAAAGCCGCTCCCTACTTCGCTGAAGTATCGATTCCTTGCGGGAGAGTCTGAGATGTACCCAGTCATCATCTCTGCAGATCTGACTGGAGAACAAGAATCCCGTCTGATGGAGGTTCTTGAAAAGAACCGCAAGGCAATTGGATGGAGCGTAGCAGATCTCCATGGGATTAGCCCCTCATTGTGTTCCCACCATATCTATCTTGAGGAAGGGGCGAAGCCGTCGCGTGAGTTCCAGCGGCGATTGAACCCTAACCTAAGAGAAGTTGTTATGAAGGAAATATCAAAATGGTGGAGTGCAGATTTTATTTATCCCATTTCCGACTCCAAGTGGGTCAGCCCCTTGCATGTGGTGCCCAAGAAGACGGGCATCACTACTGTGATCAGTGAGTCGGGAGAGGAGATTGCTACACGAGTACCTACCTCTTGGCGTGTCTGTGTTGACTACAGGAGACTTAACCAGGCCACCAAGAAGGACCATTTCCCCCTGCCTTTTATTGATCAGATCATAGAGAGACTGGCAGGGAAGAGCCATTACTGCTTCCTGGATGGGTACTCAGGCTACAACCAAGTGGCCATCGCTCCTGAGGATCAGGAGAAGACCACCTTTACCTGTCCCTTCGGTACTTACGCCTTCCGACGCATGCCATTCGGGCTATGTAACGCCCCTGCGACTTTTCAGAGATGCATGCTGTCAATCTTTTCGGACATGGTAGGGGAGTGCTTGGAGGTCTTCATGGACGACTTCTCGGTTTACGGCGACGGTTTCGATTCCTGTCTTGATTGCCTAGACCGAGTACTCCAGCGATGTATTGCCACCCGCTTGGTTCTGTCTTGGGAGAAGAGTCACTTCATGGTGACTCAAGGGACGGTGCTTGGCCACATCATCTCCAACAGAGGCATGGAGGTCGATCCGGCCAAGGTCGATGTCATTAGGAAACTCACACCGCCGTCCAATCTGAAGCAGTTACGGTCATTTCTGGGGCATGTTGGTTTTTATAGAAGATTCATTCATGATTTCAGCAAGATTGCCCGACCGTTGACTGACCTCTTGACAAAAGACACCGAGTTCCTTGTCGATGACAAGTGTCTTTCGTCTTTTGAAACTCTCCAGCAGTGTGTGATTGAGGCTCCTGTCCTTCAGCCACCTGATTGGTCTCTCCCATTCGAGATCATGACGGACGCCTCCGATTTTGCCGTAGGGGCCGTGCTAGGACAGAGGAGGGATGGAGTACCATTTGCGATACACTATGCTAGCCGCACATTGGATTCCGCCCAGCGGAATTATACAGTCACAGAGAAGGAGATGCTAGCAGTAGTGTTTGCCCTAGATAAATTCAGATCATATATCATTGGATCCCGAGTGACCTTGTACACAGATCACACCGCCATCAGGTACCTCATGGCAAAGAAGGATGCCAAGGCCAGACTTACTAGATGGATCCTTCTACTCCAGGAGTTCGACATTGAGATCAAGGATAAACCTGGAGTCAAGAATGTGGTGGCGGACCATTTATCCCGATTAGAGCAGCCTGAGGATTCTGAGCAGATTGATCCCATTTGTGATACCTTCCCAGATGAGGCGATCCTTGCTATCGCCTCACTCCCATGGTATGCCGATATTGTGAACTTTCTCGTTGCTGGGAAAGTCCCACAAGATTGGCCCAAGCAGAGAATTGAGACCTTCCTTGCGAAGGCCAAGTACTACCACTGGGAGGATCCCATCCTTTACCACGAAGGAGGGGATAGCATCTGGCGTCGGTGTATTCCTCAGGAGGAGCAACATAGTGTCCTCACTTACTGCCACAAGCTTGAGGCAGGAGGACATCATTCTGGGAGGAGAACGGCACAGAAAGTGCTCCAATCCGGCTTGTGGTGGCCTACACTCTTCAAGGACTCTGATGAGTTCGTGAAGAGGTGTACTGACTGTCAGAGGATGGGCACTTGTGGACAGCGTGATATGATGCCGATGCAGCCCATTCACTTCTGTGAGGTTTTTGACGCATGGGGCATCGATTTCATGGGTCCATTCCCTAAGAGTCAGGGATTTGAGTACATTCTGTTGGCCGTAGATTATGTGAGTCGTTGGGTTGAGGCTATCCCCGCCCGAGCCGCAGATGCAAAGACAGTTTGCAAATTTTTGAAGAGACACATCATTATGCGGTTCGGGGTTCCACGAGTTCTTATTTCTGATGGGGGATCTCATTTCATCAACGACCAGGTGAAGGCACTTGCTAGAGAGTTCGGCATAGACCATCGTGTTGCTACACCGTATCATCCACAGACAAATGGTCTAGCCGAAGTGTCGAATAGGGAGATCAAGAACATTTTGCAGAAAGTCGTCCGCCCTGACCGAAAGAATTGGTCACAACTTTTGGACTCGGTCTTGTGGGCATATCGGACGTCTTTCAAGACTCCATTGGGTACATCTCCCTTTCGCCTCGTTTACGGCAAGCCCTGCCATCTACCTGTTGAGTTGAGGCACAAGTCACTCTGGGCAGTCACAGACATATTGATGGATCCAAATGGTATAGGAGACCAAAGGAGGGCAGAGTTAGCCGCCTTGGAAGAGCTTAGAGATACAGCTTTCTCGAACAGCCTACATTATAAGGAGAAAGTCAAAGAGTGGCATGATTCTCACATCAGCCACAAGCATTTTGAGATTGGACAGAAAGTATGGCTGTTTGATGCGAGGCTCAGATTATTTCCAGGGAAGCTACAGAGCAAATGGAAAGGACCCTATTTGGTCAGAAAGGTACACGATAACGGTAGCATTGATATATCTGAGTTATCTTCTGAGAGTACCTTCCGAGTGAACGGCCAGCGGCTCAAACCATTTCTAGATCATGAGCCGCGGGACGTTATTATTGCTGCTATTCATTTTGCGTGAGATGTGGTCTTTTGACTCACATCTTTTGCATCTCACGCCTGATTTTCACTGATCCTCCGCCTGTATAGATCCAGTTGTCCATATCATTCTATTCTTTAGTCCCACATCCCATATCTCATCTTGTGATTATGCTATACTTAGGGTGTACTTTACCCTAAGTATAGGGGGGATGTCGGACCTGTGAGTATTCTTTTTATTCTTTCTGCTCTTGTTTTTGCTGCCTATACTTAGGGATATTTTACCCTAAGTATAGGGGGGGCAGATTCTGTACATTCTTCACTCGGCTTTCCCTTCATGTACAGCTTTCTATACTTAGGATTAGTTAATCCTAAGTATAGGGGGAAACCACCGAGTTCCTCTTATTCTATTCATTTATTCGTTCCTTTTCACTTCCCTTTTACTAAGCACGAGTTATGTCTTCTTCATCGCTCTTGATCACTCTGAGGACATCGTTCGAGCTAAGTATAGGGGGGGGTGTGTATATATTTCATATATACTTTAGCCATAACTCGTACTTTGTGTGAGTGTGTTAATAAATAAAATGGCTAAAAATCACAAAAATCACAAAAATTAAAAATTTTTCATGTACATAAACCTCTTTTATTCTTGCACATACATAGCTAGTGTACAAAATATTTTTGTAAAAATGATTTCAAAAATCTTTTGTGTAAAGCTTGTGTAAATATTTTTGTATCAAAATTATGTATATAGTACAAAATTTTTTTCCAAAATGTTTTGAAAATCAAAAGTTTGCAAAAATCTTGTGTAAATGTGTGTAAATATCTTTTTGCAAAACTTGCACTTCATGCATCATTCATTCATGATTTCAAAACATTTTTCAAAATTTTTGCATGATTGTAAAATATTTGTAAATAGCATCTTGTGTACATATATGTATATAGTTTTTCCTGGATGAGAGTTGACATTTAAACTAAGCCTGGAATTAAATTGAGAAATGGAGCTTGAAAAAGATCTTAATCCACCTAACTTTAAGAGGAACCTTGTAGGACTTAGGGTTAAGGCTTTTCAGGTCCATAAGGACTTAATTCTTTGAGTCCACTAGGCTATGAGCATATGTCATCTTGATGAGCCCAAGTAGAGCACTTAACAACACACGCATGACTCTCAGAGACAATGGCTTAACTTGCACCTGCACTTTACACATGGCTCTCCATGGATGAGGTGGTGAGGAGGCAGTTTCCTTTGGCTTGGGGTAGCATATGAGGGTAGTACTTCTAGGCGGAACCTCTCTTCTTCTTATAGTGAAGGAAGTGCACCTCAACTTGGTCTAGTGGTGTTGAAAGCTAAAGACAGAAGCTGTGGGTTGCAATAAAGCTTCAAAAGAGGGATAGTCTACTGGCTCAAGGAGAAATTTCTTATATATGCTGCACCATGTAGATATGTTGTACAGAAGTTGTTGAAAAAAAAAAAAAAATTGCAAAAATGCAAAAAGAACTCCAAAAAAGTGGTGGGTCGGATTGAAAATTTAATAACCCCACCGGAGTGTAAAGATCTCATGAAGCTTGCAGCGGGAGACTTAGCTACACTGGCTAGGCTTCCAAAACTCTATACTTCTACCCCCTCTTCTTGAGCCGGTTGCACTTGAACTTAGAAGGGAATACCCCGCTTCTCGAGGAAAGAGTTGCTAGACTGAGGCATTAGAGTTACCAGGTTGAGGGAGGTTGTGTCTTTGTCACTTCTGAGGTGGGGAGCCACATATCACTTACACAGCAAGAAAAGATTCATGGTCATTAGAGTTTGTGTATGTAGACTTGTTCTGATCTGGTTTATTGAGGAGTCTTGCCCATAGATTGGTGGAACTTGGAGGCTGTTGAGTTTTAGGCTTAAGTCCAAATAAGGTTCCGACACATCAATAATCCAAAGATCTGATCGAGCTCCATATTTCAAGTTAATGAAGGCAAAAATTTAATATGTCAACCTTGATCCATGTACATCCTCTTTTTCTTTTTCTTTTTCTTTATTTTTCACTTCTTTTTCAAATAAGTGTTTGCTAAGGGACTAGCAAAGTTAAGCATAGGGGGGTGATGAATACCCATTCATCACTCTTTATTCTTCTATTTTAGCTACAAAAACCTTTGCAAATACATGTAGATATGTGTAAATACCAATAAATACCAAAAGCATGCATTGTGTAAAAACCTATAATTAGCATGTTTTTGTGCACAAAATAAAAGAATAAAGAGCAAAAAGAAAAAGAGGGAAATATTTAGCATAAATATTGAGCAACCTAACCCAAGGGAGGGCTCAGCATGGGCCTGACCGCATAAAAGCCACAAGTAGAGGGAGATAGGAGCTCATTTGTGTATATCTGTAAATAAATAAAACTATTTATTTTCCTCACCCAAAAAGATACTTGTACATATTGTATATTCTATTAAAAACAAAATAAAAAGATAAAAAAATCAAAAAGCCAAAAATACCCTTCCTTCACCTTGTGCATACACCACACCTTTGTATTTATTTAACCCTATAAATAAATTCATTTATTTTCTAAAATTTTTGTAAATATTCTTTGTTACATTTTGTAAATAAAATAAATAAAAAGAAACAAAACAAAATTCAAATAAAAATCACAAAATGAAAAATACAAAAATACATTGTATAAATACCACTGTATATAAAGGTATTCATTTATTTATTTCACCCTTGTATATATGTGATAAAAATAAACTAAAAATATTCTTTTATTCCATAATTCATCTTGTAAATAAATAAAATACAAAATGGGCATAAAAACACAAAAAAAATAACAAATAAAAAAATCAAAAATAAAAATCCATATAGTGTACATATACCTATATATAGAGCTAACCTATTTTTATTTCCAAAAATTAAATAAAAATCACCAAAAAATAGAAAAAAATAAAAGAAAAATATTTCATGTTTTAAGTTTTTCCTAATTCGACCTATTTCTACCCTAAAATAAATGGTCAAAAATCCAGCACACGTGGCCGCTTCTGATTGGGCCACGGGGGAATGTTGACCCCGGTCAACTCCCCCGCGACCCTTTCCTTTTCTGGCCGACGCGCGCCGCGCCTTCTTCCCCGAATTTTCCCACGCGATCCAGCCTGTATCCCACTCAACCCCCGCGCCCATCTTCTTCGCCGCACATCCCTCTCCCTCGCCGGATCTTCCGCCATCGAATCAAAGCTTTCCATCTCTGTCAGCCTCCAACCCTAAACGCCCGGTCACGCTATAAAACCATCACCTCCGCCGCCCTCGCGCCGCATCTTTGGCCCTTCTCTTCCTCCCCCGTGACCTCCATTGGCTCCGCCTGAGTGACAGCGAGCGCCAGCCCTTGTTGCAGTGAGGCGAGGACTTGAATCCATCGATCCGGCGAACCTCGCCGTACTTGCTCCGCCGCCAGCGTCGAGCACCGAGCTTCAGGCCTTGACGCCCTTCGAAGCTACGACCCGGAGATAGCCCATCTCCAGCCCAGTCTACTTCAGCCACCAGGTAACCTTAGATCCCTCTAGTTTAGCTTAATTTTAGATTACGCCCAATTCCATCTCCGACGCATCCCTCCGATTCCGGCCACTCCGATCACCCATCTTCCAATCCGACCCGATCAGCACCTTCGCAACCTCCTCACGCACCTTCTTCACCCCTCCGCACAACCCAGATCGCACAGGATCTGGGAGTCGAGCTCCACCGCCGTCGCTTCGCCGGAGCTCCTCCGCCACGTCGCATCTTCCACCTTCACGCCACCTAACCGGGTCGAGGCACTTTGCCCTCGACCCGCGAAGCTCCTTGTCTACTTTGCAGGTCAAGAGGAGGCCGTCTGAGGCCCCCCGACATCTTCCCAGGAGCTTCTTCTTCGTTGACCTCGCCGGAGCCTTCCAGGGCTCGGCCGAGGCCTTGGAGACCAGCAGCAGTTGCGCAACTCCACGCCGGAGCTTCTCCGACCTTCAGGCGCAGCTGAGGAGGATCGGAGTGCACGCAGGAGGCCGGCGAAGTTCGCCGGTCATCAGTTCTTCCTCCACCTTCCAGAGCCGTCCGATGAAGCCCTCGCTCCAGATCTAATCCTGAGCGTTCATCTGAGGAGGAGCAGCAGCCGTCGATCAATCTGAGGTGACATCTGGACCGTTGCAGCCGAGGAGAGAGGCACTCGAGCCCCGCACCGCTCGATCAGCCACGTGTCTCTCTCTGGACCGTTGATTGAGCCGAAGAGGAGAAGAGAGAAGAGGCGCCGCCATCCAGACCGTCAGATCACACACGTGGCGCGCATCCAACCGTCGGCTAATAAAGGGGTAATTATCATAGGCCCCCCTCGTAGTTTGTTATTTCCTGTTTAGTCCTGTAATTATTTTTAAAAACTTTTTAACGTTGGGTTATTTGCATCAAGGACCTCGAGCTTTATTTTATTTGCAATTATACCCCTGCCAGTAGAGACCCACGTGCTTGGGCACGTGTATTTTGGGTTATTTGCAATGTATGCCCTGTTGTTCTGGATGTTATTCAATGAATGAAATGTTTTGATTAATTGCATTTATACCCCTGTGAACACTTTATTTGCGCATGTGCGAATTTCTTTGGGCTTTTTGCAACCTTGCCCCTGGGGTTTTGATACGTGTTATCAATAACCCCTAGGACTTGGTTTTTATTACAAAATGGTCCCTGTGTGCCCCAGCCACGCGCCACGCGCGTGACTTCTTGGGTAAATTGCACCAGGACCCCAGAACTTTTGGGTATTTGCACTTAGGTCCCTGTGCACAGTGCCCCACAATTATTTTTGAATAAAATATCAAACGAACTCCAAATCCAATGAAATTTTGACACATGGCTCCTGCCATGGTGTAGAAATTTCTATGATTTTTGGGGACATTTTTGATTTGATTTATTATTTTTAAAAATTCAAAAACCCTCTTTTTATTCACTGCCTGACTTTAAAATTACCAAAAAAAATATAAAAACATCTCCAAAAATTCCAAAAAAATTAGATAATGTTTATTGCTTGTTGATTGATTTTTCAGCCAATTTTGGCTACTGTCCATCACATAAAAACCATAAAAATTGAAAAACCCCTAAAAACCCATAAAAATTGTAATAAAAAAATTAAAAATCCAAAAATAATAATTAGGGTGCCTAAATTTTCCTTATTCTTTATAGAATATAGGAAAATTACCTTTAGGGCTTTTTGAGATCCAAAATTATTCTATTTTGTGGTCTTAAGCCTTGCAGGACAGTACCCTACATTCTTTGCATTGTTTGATTTTTAATAATTATTTTACCCATTATAAAAATTCCAAAAATTCACCAAAAATAGTAAAAAACATAAAAAACCTAAAAACCAATTTTCCATAATTTTTGCATCATTTTTGTGTGTTGTATAAATTGCTGAAGTCCAGTGTTTGTGTGCTTTCATTCATTTTCTCATCTTTTCAAATTCTAAAAAAAAAAAATTCAAAAACAAATAAAAAAAAAAACCATAAAAAAAAGACTCTTTTGGATTCTTGACTACATCGTAGGCTTTTTAAGCCAATCTGTGCTCCTTGAGTTCGACCCTGGGAGCTATACCAGGTTAAACCTATAGCTAGATCGCTCCATTTTTGTGCTTGCTTGTTTTATCTTATTTGAGTGATTGATCATTTTTCTGGATTGCTCCGTGTTTGTGATTGAGGTCGCAACGACCATTTCTTTACCTTTACCTCGATCGCAATTGTCGACAATCAGACATATAACATGTACACTTTTTTTCTTTTCTAATTTATATTTTTTTATCTTTTAAATAAAAGATATTTACACTAGAAAAATACAAAAAAATACTAGAAATAAGATACAATACAAAATTGTTTTTTTTATTTTTTTAGTTATTAAGAAAGATAAAATAAAAATAAAGAAAGAATGAATATATATACATAATATACAATATACATGTAGGTTCAAAGCCCAAATTTAGAAAACGAGCTCTGATTTTAATGAATATTTTCATTGGATAGATAATTTTCTAACTTGAACTTTAAAAGTGAGTTTGGTGAATTTGGAGTTCATACAGAGCGGGAATTTGGCCGGGAAGTTGGACTTTAAGCCTTTTTATCTTCGGGATCTAAGAGCATTTATTTAAGGTAAAATTTATTTTATATTTTTGTATTTTTATATACATTTTTATAAACAAGATAGAGAAAGAATTAGCCAAAAACGAGTTAAAATGGAATTATTAAAAATACATGAAGTTTTGGGCTATTTACAGGTGAGAAACTCCTTTATTTTGCGGCTTTTTTATTGTTAATTTGTTTTGTACAATCTTATATATAATAATTTGTGTGTTTTATTTACAAGAGTCATTTTGTTAATTTATAGATTTTATGGACATTTATTTGGGATTTTACTCGAGGATTTTGCTAAAAATCAAGATATTGAGATGATGAATCGCATATTCATCACCCCCTATACTTAAACTTTACTAGTCCTCGAGCAAATAAAGAATGAATAATTTGGAATAACCCCTGACTGTGCATGTGAATACAAAGACTTGATCTGTTCATGAACTCTTGATTTCAGAGATCCTAAAATTCTAAGCTGAACCAAGCTCTAGTCAAAAGGTATCCAATTTCCCTAATCATCAGACTCTCTCTGTATACATATATAGTAGGGATATGACTTAAGTATGGACTACAGTTACAAGAGTAGAGTCGCAACGTCACACATGGTTCCATTCCAAGAGACTCTCCTAAGAACCCAATCCTCAACACCAGGGAATAAATCATTTCTTGCATCCAATCCACCGTCTCTTTAGTTATCAGGCTTAAAAGTGTAGATGAAAGGTCAGTTGATGGAGGGCATAGGATTGTGTCATTTCTTCTCTCACTCTCATTGGAACAAGGATTCTCTCATGTGCCTTATTACTCAACGCATATTTTTGGTGTTGATCAGTGCGTCTGTCAAGAGAAGTTGTTGTTTTCCTGGGAGTACACCGGGGTGTGCCTTTTTTGAGTACCTATCGTACCTTCTACACCCAGACTTGCAACATTTACGATGTAGAGCCATTTTTGGTGCAAGCCCGACTCCTGGTCCTAATAGCGGTGGTCCAAGTGGACCCTTTGAAATGGTTGGGAGTGCTCGCCTTTGGTGGAAGCTCTTTTGATAGTTGAATTTCTGGAATGAGAGCTTTTCTTTAACATTTCATTGCTTTGTAATATTTTTGGCTAGCTCCACTACTTTTACCAAGAGTTGGCACACACTGATCAACATTTTTTTATTTTATCACACCCAGGCACTTAGGTAAATGTCAAGAGATAGTACAAGAACCATGTTCTCATACTGGCTAAAGGTGCTGACACTCAGGTTTCATGAAGCCTTCATTGATTTTATCCCATCCTCGAGCATCATTAAATTAGGTACAAACTCAAATCCCTCATCCCAGTTCCTCAAGTGAAATTTCAACTCGTCTCATCATAACTGCAGTCATGTATGTGAGGTACTGATCATATACTTAAGGTAGAGACTAAGCATGCAATATAACACACAGATCTTTCAAACTAGGGAAATGTGAATAATTAAGTCAAAGACACTAATGACTAAGGATGGTTAACTTAAAATCTCAAGACCTCATAAACTAAGTGTTCTTGAACATCACTAGTCTTGTGTGAAAGTGTAAGTGTCAGGGATTAAACCAACTTATTAGTTAGTTTTGTTGTTGTTGTTTTTTATTTTAAAAAGAAAGAAAGATTTTTTTTTGAAAAAGTTTTTTTTTTTGAAAAAAAGGATTTTTTTCGGAAAACCCTTTTTTTGAAAAGGAATGGGAAGAATTTTTTTTTGAAAAAGGTTTTTTTTGTGTTTTTTTTCAAAAGTTTTTTTTGAAAAAGAAAGGTATATAAGAAAGGATACACATTTTTTTGGAAAAGTTTTTTTTTGAAAATAAAGAGGAAGAAAAACATTTTTTTGAAAAGTTTTTTTTGAAAGAGACACAAAAGATAAAGGAAAGATTTTTTGGAAAATATTATTATTATTATTATTATTTTAAAAATAGTTTTTTTGTTGTTTTTTGTTGTTTTTTTGTTGTACCTCTTATTTACAACATTTTACCCATAACCCCTTATTTTAATTACAAACAAGTCAAAGTACGAGCGGTAGGTAAAGTATATATGTAATATATACAAACCCCCATATACATAGCATGTGCTATGTCCTCATGGCACTAGGTGACAAAAAGCCATAGCTCGTACTAAGTATAAGTGGGTGAAATGAATAAAAGTGAAAAAGAATATAAGAGTGTGGATAATACACAATGGGCGTCGACCCCCCTATACTTAAGGCTCTGGTTAGCCTAAGTATTGGAAACATCACAAGAATAGGGGATCTATGAGAATGGGAAAGAATATACAAAAAGAAAATAAAAACAAAAGACGGAGCAAATCGGGTCACTCACCCCCCTATACTTAGGATCTATCAATCCTAAGTATAGACACAAAATGAAAACGATACGGAACTGGGGCGAGTGATGCGAATCAAGGGGAAGGGAGGGGAATAAAGGAAGGAAAATCTGTACAAGGATGAGTGAGGATGTACAAGGGTCAAGAAGGTTTGTAACAGACCTTCTTGCACGATCGAGGGGGTGGGTAATATACATATGTGTTGCTGTCAGAATCGTCATCAGAAGAATAATAGTGAGGTGTAGCAAACGTCCAACGAGGGTCGACACACGACTATTTTCTCAAATATGGATTCAGAACAACTGAACTGAGCTCACTCATATAGATCACCTCATCCGGACCTGATGAGGACTCCTCAGAAAGTTCTTTCTCTGGTAAGTCGAAGGCAACTTTCTTAGCCAGTTTTCTAGAACCTGAAGCATCAAGAGGAAGAGGAGATTGATATGTCTTAAGGAGTTCGGGGGAACACCTCGAGGAATCAGTACCCGTCTTCTTCTTACCAGATGACCGACTAGAGGATGGAGCAACCGATTTATCAAGATTGGTCAATTTGGTCCCAGTTGTCTCTTTTGGTGTAGGTCTTGGATGTGGTGTGTGCGAGGTACTGACCAGAGGTTCATCATCAGATGAGTCACCATATGCATTGTAATACTCCTGTAGGGTCAGCACACATCTTTGATAAGGCATAGTGTTCTCAGATGGCTTGGCATTGATTCACTCATGAATCGGATCATCTAAATAATCAAGGAAATCAGAAATGATCGTGTCCGACTCAGGGGCAGCTTCTGGTTGTGAGTCCTCTCTAGAAGCTGTCACAGTGGTGGTGATGCAAGAAGTAGGCGGTGTGGAGGTGTAGGAAGTCTCTAAACCAATGGTCGTCTGGACAGTCGTTATCGCATGTGTAGTAGAGAGACGAGACTCAACTGTCTCTCGAAGGTCATGACTGTCTGCGATTTTACGGGTTACCTTGGAATATCGTGTGTCCTCAAAGATCTGGTAAGGTCGGAGTGCTCCCAATGCAGAGAAATCGATCTCCCAAGTCTCACAATCTATAGTTGCCTTAGCCAAGGCTAAGAACAACTTCCCAAGATTGATCGGAGACTGGGTGAACTCTCCACGGTGCTCAATGTCAATGATCGTGAAGTCTATCTGCAATAGAGCACCTTGGAAAGTAACTATGACTAAAATGATTCCTCTCGACCGTTTAATGGACCGATCTACCAACTGAATGATCTCTCTTGACTTCATGGCAGATCCGAGTTTGAGCTTGGCAAACACGTAGGTCGGGAGGATATTAATCGGTGAGTCATCATCGATTCTTGCATGGGTGAATGTGGTATCTTTGATTTTACAATCAAATCTAGGAAACCACTTTACTCTGCGGCTCTTGGTTTTTCTCCCTATCATCAAAGATGTGGCCATAGATACTATATGTCTCTCAGTCCTTGTTCTCTTATTTCTCGACTTTTTAGGCATCAATTTACTTCTCACAAATCTTTTAAGGTCAGGAAAGTGTTCAATGGCCATTATAAAGGGAAGCTCAAAAATCAACTTTCTATCTAATGCTTCCCTAAGTGTAGGATCCAATTTTTGTAGGTCTTTTCTATTTTCAATTTTTATCTTGTTTTTTGAGTTTTCATTTTTTAGTCTTTTTGATAGGTGAAGGAGGACTAGGAGAATGTACAGACTCTGGTTTGGAGGGAAAGTGGTTAGTAGAAGAGGGAGGTAGAAGGGACTCCAGCTGTACATAACGTGTGGTCAATCCGGTGTCTTCCAGATTTTCAAGGTTCAATCCGCAAAATCCATGATCCACATTCCTACCTGGACTTGTTATCGGTCTACAAATGCCATCCTCCAATAAATTCTCATGACACCTCATGAGAGAAGTCTGCGCAATTGGAGGATACTGCTGAGAACTCAGGCTCTTATACTCAACACACATTGACTCAGGTGTGTAATGCTGGGTTGAGTATGGCCCATCTGTATGGCACATGTTGGACGGAGCCTTATAAGGTGGAGTCAGTAGACATGGGGTTTGTAAATTGGTCGCATGAATCCTATCCCCTGTATATGTCGGCTCTCCGAATGGGTAATATGAAGGCTGATCAATGTTGGCTTGATCACTCATGTCAATCAAGTTAGGAAGATCGTATGGTGTAGGCCTCTCCATTCGGTTTGTTTGGTTGTCCTTATGGTACCCAAAAGATAAATCGGGATGTGTATAGGTCAATGGTTTCCTGGTCCCAACTCGAGGTGAAAATGAGGTATGTGGGGTCAACTGATTATGACAATCATTCATCTCAGCAGTGGCTTTCTCTTTGATTGGTTCCTTCATTCTAGCAAGCGGACGAGAATAAGGTGAGTTAATCCAAGGTGGTTGTGGGTAAGGGGTGTAGGAATATGGGGTAGGTGAGAAGGACGAAGAATTGGGGAAGTCAGTCGGAGTTCTGACTTCGCGGTCGTGGTGGGGGTATGAGGAGGAATAAGAGGGTGGAGATGATCGTAATAAGGTCGAGGAAGAGTGACATGCATATGGTGACCAATATTCTGACATCTTGGAAGGGAGATGGGAAAATGAAGCGGATCGAGAGAGAAAGCGTGCAAGTGCACCGAATAACACATAAAACAAACAAACACAAGAGTAAACCCTGAGTTCACCTACTCAATACAGTGATGGTCGCAAAAGTCCGACTATTTATCTTTTCAGTTTTAATTAGGTGATAAATAGAGATATAAGTCCAATTACGCAAGGCTTAAAATTAGGTTTTGGGCACTATTCTAGGGATGCATCCTCACCTCTCAACAATCACAATAGCCAAGCATACAATGAGGGTTTTGCTCTCCCAAAATAAGTGTTAGTTTTAGTCAATTTTTTTATCAACTCTGATTAGCAGTCCCGATTTTAAGTTCGGTTATCACTTGATTAGTCCACCAAACAAAGCACGCCTAACGATCAGTCCCGATTTCATTTTAACCTAAGTTTCAAAAAACCAAGGGGAGGGAGTCGAGAAAACCGATGCAAATAGTGAAATCAATGATGTATTCCCAGTTTAGGAGACTTACAATGATCCTCGCGCTCTACATGCAGGATGCAAGGCAGAACTGAATTTTTATACTAAATGAGATGTAAACGATAAAACCGTTCCTAGACAGGCAGTTCTATTAGCCCTGCGAGTGATGAACAAGTTAAATTTGACTAATAGCCCTGCAGTCTAAGTACGTCTCGTTAAAAGTGATGTGTGGTACTAAAAATATTATGAGCACAAGCAATAAAATATTCTAAAAAATACTCTAAGAGCTACGAGTGCAAGTCCTATTCTACGTCAATCAACCACACAACCACGAGCGGGTCCAAAGTCCAGTACGGATACAAGCGCGAGCTCTCAAACAAGAGTCGCTATAAAGAGCAAAATTACTTAAATTATTACAACACAATAATTACAGAAAATTCTCTCAAAAATAAATTAATTCTTCTAGCTCTTCAACAGTCGGTGCGGGTCGCATCCGTCGACTTCCGATGCACTCCAAGTTCACCGGGTCCTCACAAGGAAAATAGAATTTATGTTAGAGAGATCAACAATAAATGTATACAAGAATATGTAGAAAAATGATAAATAATGGATTAATTACAAGATGGCTCGGGGATCAGACTACCCGAGTGAGAGAAAACCAAAATCAAATTTTCTAAATTTAACCCTAAGATATTTGCCTCCCTGGCAATGGTGCCATATGATAAATCGCTATGTACGATGTTTAATTTGGGCTCGTTGTAGTATGCGTACTTAGCAAATCAATCAAAACCAAGAGAAGATCACCGTGAAGAGTGTCTCGGCTTAATTTATATCCCAGGCAAGTCCGGGGTCGAATACAGGGAGGCAAAGGAACATTAATTTGAAGAATTAGGTCTAGGTTTTCAAAAGGTATTTTTTTGTATTTTTTTAATGCAAAAATAAATGTGAATGCAAATGCAAGTGAATTAAGACACTTAAGAAAGCACACAACTTATCCAAATTAATTTTAATAACAAATCAGTTCAATTTAGCCAAATTATATTTCTTCTAGGATCCTAATCCAGTGATGAATGCATAACATATTTTTTTTAAAATTTTAGGGGTTAAAATGCAACAAATAAAAATACACATTTTAAGGGATTTTTAGCAGTTTTTCACACATACAGAATGTAAAAATTACGAAAAAATCATTGGAAGTTAAACATGATGAAAGAAAGCCATAGTATTGTTTTTGGATTTTTCTTTCACAATATGATTTTTTTATGATTTTTTTAGTGAAGATAGAGTGACACTGACTAATTAATTCCTAATAAATCCATAATAGCAAATTAGGTAGAGAGAGAATTATATCATATAGGTATTTTCATATCGAAACAAGGAGACTTGAAATTTCGCAAAAATATGATGTGTGGATTTAATTAAATGCAATTTCGAAAATTACTCTACAATTTATTTCAAACACAAGATAACTCCAATTAAAAAGATATTTGGACACTAATTCAAACGAATATAAATAAATATTCAGATGAAAGAGAATGAGTTTCTCAACATAATGCTCATTTTCGTTGAGTAAAATGATGCTATATTGATGTCCAAATTAATAAGCAAACACAGGGTTGTCTATGCAATGCCCAAATTAATCTTAAACAACACAAACTATGCACAAGGGTACTTTTGTAATTAAGGAAACATATAGGAAAAATATTATAATTTTTCAAAATAAAAAAATAAGAAAAATGACCTCCGTCTTCTTCTTCTTCGTAGGTAGAGCACAAGGGTGAGGCGACGGTACAGTGACATAGGTGGAAGGTGGCTCGGCCGCTGCCCGGGCGACGACGGGCTGCGAGCAGCGGCGGAGGGGGCGACTGTGGCGCGGGGGAGCGATGGCGGCGCGGTCGCGCGCGGGGGTGCACAGACCGGTGACCTACGCGTCGGCAGCCGCGCGCGGGGCCGTGAGGAGGACTGAGGGGTCGACGGTGCGGCTGCGCGCGGGCATGCTGGCTGCCGCTGGTGAAGCGCGACCTCCTGGAGGTGTGGCGGTGGCCGGCGGAGGGGGTGGTCTGGCCACCTGTTGTCTTTTGTTTTTTTATTTTTTTATTTTTTTAATTATGTTTTTTTTTAATTTTTTAATAGAACAAAAAAATAAAAGAAATAAAGTAAAAAATAGTGGTAGAGAGGGATGAAGAAGAAGATGATGGAGATGGTGATGGAATGATGTGATATAAAAAAAGGAAACAAAATATGAGATAAAATAAAATAACAAGAGAAATGAGAAGGAATACTTACTTGATGTTCGTCGGATTTGCGGAGCAGCTACGCTGGACTCCTGTCGTCACCTCGATCGGATTGGCGAAATCAAAATCGGAGAAGCTATGCAAGCTCGATGGGAAGCTCGTGACACGGAGCGGAGCTTCGCGGATTTCGCATGAAGGAGGTTGTCGCTTGAGGAAGATGCTTTGTCGTTGTCACCAACAAAACACTCCAAGCTCTCTCATTTTTCTATTAGAATGGCGGATGCGAAAAAATGTGGATGTGGAGATGAATATAAAGAGTAGAGAAAGGGAGGTTATATAGGTGGTGGAGTTGAATGGGAGGTTATATTATTGGTGGAGTTGAATGGGATGTTGGATGAAGAATATGGAGTGGAATGAAGGTTATTAAAAAAAGGTGGAGTTGAATAGAAGTTGGTGGTAGAAGAGAAGTTATTGTAGAGAATAGAAAAAAATAAAAGGAAAATAAAACAAAATAAAGTAGGCTACTTTAAATATAATAAAATAAAAGAGAAGAAAAAGAGTGGGGAATTTACAAAGGAAGACATACAACGTGTACATTTTTTGCTTTTCTAATTTATATTTTTTTATCTTTTAAATAAAAGATATTTACACCAGAAAAATACAATAAAATACTAGAAATTAGATACAACACGAAATTGATTTTTTTATTTTTTTAGTTATTAATAAAGATAAAATAAAAATGAAGAAAGAATGAATATATACATAATATACAATGTACGTCTAGGTCCCAAATCCTAAATTTTGCAAACGAGATCCAATTTTAATAAAATCACTTTCATTGGATTGATAATTTTCTAACTTGAACTTTAAAAGTGAATTTGGTGAATTTGGAGTTCATACGGAGCGATAATTTGGCCGGGAAGTTGGATTTTACAACTTTTTGTCTTTGGGATCTAAGAGCATTTATTTGAGGTAAAATTTATTTTATATTTTTGTATTTTTATATACATTTTTATAAACAAGATAGAGAGAGAATTAGCCAAAAGGAGTTGAAATGAAATTATTAAAAATACATGAAGTTTTAGGCTATTACAGGTGAGAAACTCCTTTATTTTGCGCCTTTTTTATTGTTAACTTATTTTGTACAATCTAATATACAATAATTAGTGTGTTTTATTGTCAAGAGTCATTTTGTTAATTTATGGATTTTATGGACATTTATTTTGTATTTACTCAGGAATTTTGCTAAGATCAAGATATTGAGATGATGAATCGCGGATTCATCATATAGCTACTAGGGTCGAGCTCAGTGAGAACAATTAACTACTAAATATGTGATTTGAAAATCAAAGAATTTTTATTTTTTAGTGTTTTTTACTTTTTCAAATTTTTAATTTTTTATTATAAGAAAAATATGCAGAAGAGATAAAAATATACACAATTTTTTTGTACTTTTCAACTAAGTAATAAATGCTCAGAAAAATTAAATAAAAAAATTTTTTGGGTTTTATATATTTTGTAGTGTTTTTGTGAATTTTTGGGGAATTTTCTGATGTATTTATTATTTTGTAAAAATCAAACAATGGTAAAATCAACAAACAATGTACATCTAGAGTGTTTTTCAATTTAAAAATAGATAAATTTCAAAACACATGGAAGTGATTTTTATGATAAACGATGGATAAATATCTATCAACATGAACTGAATATGCAATTTTTGGATTTTTGTCGCTTTTATATTATTTTTATAAGTTTTTGAGTATTTTGCAAAATTCTAAGTTTTTATACAGTATTTTTCAATTAAATTTATGTAGAAGCTAAGAGAGGATAACAAACAACTACAAAAACATTTACGGAATTTTTAAAGGATTTTCGAATTTTTGTTAATTTTATAAGACAAATATGGACTTTTTAGAGGTTTTTGAATTTTTAATAATAGAAAATAAAAGCAAATCAACAACCAGAAATCATCATAAATAAAACGTGTAAGTAGGATTCACAGATGATTTTTAGGATTTTTTGGAGTTAATTGGCAATTTATTGCACTTAATTAAAAGACGATAATTAAAAATAGTGCATACGGACCAATATGCAAATAGTGTAAATCTTAGGGACTACTAGGTAACACAATCAGAAAGTACAAGGGCCAAAGGTGTAATTTGTCCCGGCAAAAGCATGCGTAACACGTGATCAGCTCTCACATGTGCATAAATGAAATTTTTAAAACAATTATTTCATAACCAGATTAAAGTTCAGGGTTGATATTGCAATAACCCAAATATCACGTGAAGCAATACGTGACTGAAACTAAGTTGGACTAAAATGCGAATAATGAAACTACAGGTCCTTAATGCAAAAAGTTGTTAACTATTTATTACAATTAGTAGACTAAAGCGAAATACGGAAAAAGGATAGGGAATGAGTGACATATACCCTGTAGGAGGGGCACGTGGCGTGTGCTCGTGGATGCTCTAATGCGCGATCCTGATGACCATTGGTGGACAGATCTGATGGTCTAAAAATCATGGACATATGGCTAAGATCTGCAAAGGATCTGATCCGACGCTGCAAAAAGGAGCGTGTGCGAGCGGCTCAGATCAAAACTAGGTGGGAGTGTCTAATTAAAAGGTGCTGGAAGAACTAGCGATAGGTGAGCTTCGGTCGAGGGATCTATTCAATCCACGGGGTTGATCGGCTCACAGTGAAGTCCAGTACCTTCGTCAGGTTGCTCCACATCGTATGGGTGACTCGGATGAAACAATGGACGGTCGGATGGTCACGGTGAAGATAAACCACCTGGGAATGCTCCGCAACCTTAGATGAAGCTCAGGTTGAGCCTCCTCGGGTGCTTGTACCTACAAAGGAGATCTCGACTCGAAGACATTCCCTCGACCATGGTTATTGGCAGCTGGAAACGAAAGAAGCGATGGTGGCACGCTCTGGTAATCTCTGGAGGCAACAGGGGAAGAGATCTACCCTACTCCTTCTTCGATGAGCAGGATATAGGGGAATCGAGGTGTGTACAAAGGATGATGGTGGAATGAGGGGTCGATTTGTGAGGATGAAGCGAAGGATGTAGCTACGGTGGCGTCGACCGTAGCTAAGTAATGGATGACAGAGGTGATGGATGATTCAAAAAAAACATCAAATATGGGAAGAATAGTGAGTACATGCAGCGCCTGATGTGGTCAGTGACTTCAGGTGATGGCGGAGGCGGGGTTGTTGACTCAACCAAGTGGTGAAGGACCTGGGAGGCTTGTTGCGGCGTAGCTCCGACCACGAAAGGAGCAACATCCAATCCGGCACCAATCCGAGCTTCCAAAAGCTCCGGCTGCTACTCTCCTGGAGGTAGATAGGTTGCAAGGGTGGCGCAAGGGATGGACTACCCGTAATGGAGGCAGAGGTGAAGAATTTATAGGATGCCTCTAGGGTCTAGAAAGATCGAAGGCTTGTGCAAAACCCTCGGAGGATCTGGCTCTACCTAGGGATCTGTGAGGATGACAGATCCTAGGAGAGGAATCATGCACGGAAATCAAGGGAGAAGATACTTGGACCCGATCTAGAAAATGTTGAGAAACTTGGTCCGACGAGGAGTGACTCGGGTCGGGTCTGGAGGAGGGGAGGTTAACCTGGGTCAATGATCAGGGTTAACCAATCAGAAAATTCAGATTTTAAAAATCAAAAAATAATGAATATAAAATAGTAAATGAGTTTAAAATAAAAAATGATTAAAATGAAAAATGTCTATTATTTTTCAAGCTATTTTTCTGTGATTTTTAATTGTTTGTATGATATTATATTTACAATATATATATATAGTATAGCATATTATTTACATGTATAGTATACCTATATATTTTGATCTTTTATTTTATTTTATCATTTTGACAGAAATATTGTATGTTTTATATTTTATTTAATTACAAAATAAATTAATGAGCATGAAATATTTTTATTTTATTTTAAAAAATTAAATAAAAATATTAAGTAAATAGGTATTATATACAATATACAAAAGTGTTGCTTTTGCACAACCAACATTTGATTTTATTTTTATGTTATTTTGTTTTATCTAATTTTTATTTTATTTTTAATTTATTATTAGGAGTATGTAAAAGTATTTCAAATTCAATATGCAAAAAGTATGAATTAAAATAGTTAAATATAGATATTTACAAGTATTGGTATTATTTGGCTATACAATGCACCCAAAATGCCAATTTTTACATCACAACTCCAAAATTTATGAAGCCACTCTCATTTGAAAAATAATTTAATTTATAGTTCAATGTGATTTTGTAATAATTTGAGATCTTATGGAGCAGGAATGATCTTTTAAGTTCTTATCGTGTGGCTTTTTATGAATGATATTATTTGTATCTTGTACATCAAATCATGTTTCAATTATTCTTATTATTTAGAAAATATTTTTATTTGCAAGTTGTTATTAAGAAAATAATTTATTTTGAAGTTTTTTTATTGATGAATAAAATAGAGGAAGTGATGTGTGCATATAATGCATAGCAATGAATATACAAAGGACCTATCTCCCCCTACTTTATTTCTTTTCGATCATGTCAATGATTGACCTTCTCTCAGGGTTTGGGTTAGTCTGTACATATTACATAATTACATCATTATTTCCTTTTTCTTTTCCTTTTTATTTTTTTTATTTTTGGAAAAAAAGTTTTAATTATTCAATATTAACAATAGTATGTACAATGGTAATTTATTGGATTTCCATATATATATATATATTTGTTTTTGCTAAAATATATGGCTAAAATAAAAGAATAAAGAATGAGAATCATAGATTCATCATCCCCCTATACTTTACCTTTGCTAGTCCCCTAGCAAACACTTATTTGAAAAAGAAGTGAAAGAAAAGAAAAGGAAGATTCAAAGTAGATAGTTAATCTTATCTTCATATAATTGGAGTATGGATCTCGATCAGACCTTTGGATTATTAATTTAGCGGAACCTTATTGGGAAATGTGTTTAAGACTTAACAGCCTTCAAGTTCCACAATTATATGGCCAGGTCTCCTTAACAACCAGGTCAGAACTAGCCAACATACACAAACTCTAATGACTACAAATAGTTCCTTGTATTGTATAAGTGATATGTAGATCCCCACCTCAAAAATGGCAAAGAAACAACCTCCCTCAACAAGGTAACTCTAATCCCCCAGTCTAGCAGCTCTTTCCTTGAGGAGCGGGGTATTCCCTTCTAAGTTCAAGCACAACCTGCTCAAGAAGAGGGGAAAAGGAGAGAATGGACCGAGACTTGTGTAGTCATGTATCCCTTGGAGATTTACTGGTGTAGCTAAGTCTCTAGCTGCAAGCTTCCCAGAGATGAGACGGTGGAATACATAATCTTTGCTTATTCACTTTATACACTCCGGCATGCATTTTATTTTCAATTAGGCCTGTCCTTTTTTGGAGTTTTTGTATTTTGCACACATTTTTTATGGCATATATACAACATATCTACAAGGTTCAGCATGTACATAAGGAGTTTTTCTTCTTGAGCCAGTAGACTATCCCTCTTTTGAAGCTTTACTGCAACCCACAACATCCTGACTTTAGACCTCAGTGCTACTAGACCAGGTTGAGGTGCACATCCCTCCCTAGAGGAAGATAAGATGTTCCTGCTAGTTGTACTACCCTCGTATGCTACTCCAAGCCAAATAATTCTGCCTCCTCACCACCTCATCCATGTTGAACTACATGTAAGGTGCGTTTCCAAGACAAACCATTGTCTCTAAGAGTCATGAGTGTTGTTATGTGTCCTACTTAGGCTAATCAAGATGACATGTGAACATAGCCTAGTGAACTCAAAGAATTAAGTCGCTATGGACCTGAAAAGTATTATCCTTAAATACTATATGATTTCTCTGAAGTTAAGTGGATTAAGGTCTTAACCAAGCTCCATTCTTCAATTTTATTTTAGACTATTTTAAATGTTAACCATGATTCTAAAGAATGCACATGCAAATACTTACAAAAACTCATTTTTGGTGGGAATTTTTCAAATTAATGGAATTTTAATTTTTAAAGTTTTTAGGTGTTTTAGAAAAAGTAAAAGAAAGAAAAGTTTTCATAAAGATGTATACATATTTACAAAAGGGTTTGTGATACATGTTTATATACAAATGGATTTTAATTACAGGATCTCAAGCTGGCTTTATTAAGGATACTTATGTAGACAGAATTGGGGGTAGATTATGTATATATAAGTAGTTTTTATGCCCTGTAAGGTATTTCCCATGTGACAAAACAATTTCACAAACTTTTTCAAAATATTTTCAAAACTATTTTTACAAACATTTACAAATAATTTTAGAAACTATTTTTGCAAACATTTTACTTTCACTTAATTTTCAAAAACATTGTACAATATACTAATTTTGATACAGATAATAATTAACAAATCTTTTGCAAACAAAAACATTTTTACAAACATTTTCACAAAATTTCTACAGAAATAAATTTTCAAAGGTTTTAACACATAATTTTCGCTAAACATTTTTGGAAACATCTTAGAAAACAATTTTCAAAACATGTTTATTCATATTTTATAAATAAATGATAGACATGTTATTAACAAACACAAAGTACGAGTTATGGCTAAAGTATATATAATAGATACGATACTCCCTATACTTAGCTCGAACAATGTCCTCAGAGTGATTAGAGAGCGATGAAGGAAGATATAACTCGTGCTGAGTATAGATAAGAAGCCTATGCTACAACGACTTGAAAGAATGAAAGAATAAAATCAATAAAAGTCAGTGATCCCCCTATACTTAGGATCAAGTAATCCTAAGTGTAGGAGACTGTACACAAAGGGGAAGACCGAGGAGTAGAATGTACAGACATTACCTCCCCTATATTTAGGGTAAAATATCCCTATGTATATGTAGCAAAAATAGAGGTAATTGACAAATGAATAATCACATGTCTAATACCCCCTATACTTAGGATAAAGTGCATCCTAAGTATAGCATACTCATAAGATCGATCTAGGGTATTAAACAAAATGAGTGAATTATATAGATGATATGGATCAGAGGTGGAGTAGAAGTGAAAATTAGGTATGAGATGCAGATGATGCGAGTTAAGGAACACATATCTTATAAAATGAATAGGGGCAACATCCACAGTCACTAGATCATGATCAAGATATGGCTTAAGGCGTTGACTGTTAACCTGAAAGGTGGACTCAAAAGACAAATCAGATATATCAATGCTACAGTTGTCATGCACCTTTCTGACCAATTATGATCCTTTCCATTTACTATGTAATTTTCGTGAAAATAATCTCAACCTTGCATCAAATAGCCATACTCTCTGGTGGGGCTCAATCTGCTTATGGCTGATGTGAGAATCATGCCATATCTTCACTCTGCCCTTATATTGTTGGCTACTTGAGAAGGATGTATCTCTCAACTCCTCTTGGGCTTCCAATTTTACTCTTCTTTGATCTCCTACACTCTCAGGATCCAATAATATCTCAGTAACTGCCTAAAGTGACTTGTGCTTGATCTTCACATGTAAGTGGCATGGCTTGTTATAAACGAGTCGGAAAGGAGATGCTCCTAAAGGAGTCTTGAAGAAAGTCTTATAGGCCCACAAGACCGAGTCCAAAATCTGTGACCAGTCCTTTCGGTCTGGACAAACAACCTTCTGCAAAATAGTCTTAATCTCCCTACTTGAAACATCAGCAAGATCATTCATATGTGGATGATATGGCGTGGAAACTCTATGGTCTATGTTGAACTCGTTAGGAAGGACCCTTACCTTGTCGTTGATAAAATGAGCCCCCTTGTCTGAAATCAAGACTCTAGGTACCTCGAACCGCAATATGATATTTTTCCTCAAAAATTTGCAAATAGTCTTTGCATCTACGGCTCGAACGGGGATGGCCTCAACCCAACGACTCACATAATACACAACCAACAAAATGTAACCAATAAAATGTACTCAAATCCCTGACTCTTAGGGAATAGACCAATGAAATCGATGCCCCATGCGTCAAAAACCTTACATAAGTGAATGGGCTACATCAACATCATATCTCTTTGTCCACAAGTGCCCATTCTCTGACAGTTAGTACACCTCTTCACGAATTCATCAGAATCCTTGAAGAGGGTAGGCCACCATAGGCCAGATTGGAGAACCTTCTTCATTGTCCGTCTCTTAGAGTAATGTCCTCCTGCCTCAAACTTGTGGCAATAGGTGAGGACACTATGGTGCTCTTCATGAGGAATACACTGACACCAGGCACTATCCCCCCCTTTTCGTTGTAAACAGTGTGATCCTCCCAATGATACGACTTGGCCTTCACAAGGGAGGTCTCAAGTTGCTTCCTGGGCCAATATTTTGGAACTTTCTTGGCAACAAGATAATTCATAATGTCCTGTACCATGGGAGCGAGACGATAGCAAGAATCACCTCGTATGGGAATGTCTCAGTGATACGTGTGGTCATATCAGAATCCTCAATATAATCTAATCGGGAGAGGTGATCTGCCACCACATTCTTGACTCCAGGTTTATCCTTAATCTTAATATCAAACTCCTGCAGTAGAAGGATCCATCTAATCAATCTGACTTTGACATCCTTCTTGGCCATTAGGTATTGGATGGTGATGTGATATATACAGATAGTCACTCTAGATCAAAGAATATTAGATTGAAACTTATCCGAAGTAAATACTACAATTAGCATCTCCTTCTCAGTCATCGTGTAGTTTTGCTGAGCGGTATCCAAATTCCGGCTAGCGTAGTATATGGAAAATGGTGTATTATCCCTCCTCTGTCCAAGCACGACCCCTACGGCAAAATCAGAAGCATCTATAATGATCTCGAATAGAAGAGACCAATCAGGTGGTTGAAGGACATGAGCCTCCATAACTAAATTCTTGAGATTCTCAAAAGAGGAGGGCCACTTATCATATACAAGGAACTCAGTGTCTTTTATGAGAAAATCAGTTAACAGTCGGGCAATCCAACTGAAGTCTTGTATGAATCATTGGTAGAAACTGACATGCCCGGAAAAAGCCGCAGCTATCTTAGATTGGACGGTGGAGTGAGCTTCTTGATGATATCCACCTTGGTCGAATCAACCTCCATGCCCCTGTTGGAGATAATGTGACCAAGGACTGTCCCTTGAGTCATCATGAAATGACTCTTCTCCCAAGATTAGACTAGGTGGACCTCAATGCATCACTGAAGAATTTTGTCTAGGCGAGCAAGACAAGCATCAAACCCATCACCATAGACCGATAAGTCATCCATGAAGACCTCTAAATAGTCACCTACCATGTTCGAGAAGATGGAAAGCATGCACGTTTGGAATGTAGCCGGGGCATTACATAATCCAAAGGACATCCGTCTAAAAGCATATGTTCTGAATGGATAGGTGAACATCATTTTCTCCTGGTCTTCGGGTGCTATGGTCACCTGATTGTATCATGAGTACCCGTCAAGCAAGCAATAATGACTTTTCCTGGCTAAGCTCTCAATGATCTGATCAATAAATGGTAGTGGGAAGTGATCCTTCTTGATGGCCTCATTCAATCGTTAGTAGTCCACACATACCCTCCAAGAAGTGGGTACTCAGGTAGCTATCTCCTCTCCATACTTATTCACAGCTATGGTGATACCTGTCTTCTTGGATACCACATGTAACAGACTAACCCATTTGGATCGGAGATGGGGTATATAAAATCGATGCTCCACCACTTAGATATTTCCTTCATGACTACATCTCCAAGATTTGGGTTCAGTCTACGTTGAAAATCATGCGATGGCTTGGCGTCATCCTTGAGATATATGTGGTGAGAACACAGGGCCAGACTTATCCCCTATAGATCAGCTACAGTCCATCTGATTGCCTTGCAGTTTCTTTCAAGAACCTCCATCAAATGAGATTCTTGGTCGTCAATTGAATCCGTTGAGATAATGACTGGGAAGATTCTGGCTCTCCTGCAAGGAATCTAAACTTCAGTTCCGGGCATGTGGGAGCTGGCATATCTGGTTTCTGGTATAAGTGAAAGCTACCAAATCTACATGAGAGAACTCTCCCCGAATCAATGAATCTGATAAAGACGGACAAACTGGTGTATCTATCAACTATACTGGCTCAATCTCCACCCTAGCTGTAGGATCTGTGGGCATCAGAAATAGTAAATATTCATCAAAGTCCCGCCAATCAAAATCGGTGTCTAATCCCAAGGGATCTAAATTGGAATCACATGAAATATATTTTGCTTTACTACCCAAATTACCATCATCAGCCTATAAGGTACCATGTGTCATGAGTGCGCTCTCCGAGCTCTCATCTGTTGGCATCTATAACTCTGCAAGCTCTGAAGGTGTGACAAGAGCTCGCGAAATCGGATCTGTCCAAATGACTTCATCATATGTAATCACAAAGTCACACTCATGGTGGACGTCTAGCTCTGAATCTGTCATCTACTCTGAACTCTGCTCGGAACAAGCTGAATCGCTGGCTCTCAATTCTTCAATCGTCCCTATTTGTATACTCTCGCCCTCGACGCGAATGTATACCTTCCTGCTAACATGATCGAACACTGCCTTGGTTGTGGCCAAGAAAGGTCGCCCTAAAATGATGGGGGTATTGGTCACACATTCAGGGATCTCCATGTCCAACACAACAAAGTCCATGGGAAACTTCAGGCCCTGAACTATGATGCCACGTCTTATAATAACCTCTACGGCCTCTTGACAGATCTATTTGCAAACTGTAGGACTGTCCTACTTTGTCTAAGAGGGCCAAACTCGAAATGATCAAGTAAGACAACCAGAGGGAGGTTAACCGAGGATCCGTTGTCTAATAGAGTCTGATTGAACCGCTGCTTCTGGATGTGGCATCTAACATAAGAGCCCCTGCATCTGGTCTCTTTGTCGGCAATTGGTTCTGGATGGCGAAGTAGGTGGCGCGAGTGAGCACATGAATTTCTGCATTTTGGTTACACCTCTTCTTCCTACGAATGGTGGTCTTCTCTTTGAGGTTCTTTTGGAAAAGAGGGATATGCTCATGTGTCTTGAAGAGTTACCTGGATCTGAAATCTGTCTATCATATGCTCGTTGAACTCCATCTGTTGTCTCTTTATCGAGTTTTCTAGTTTTTGGCCCTTCCCTAAGCGAAGTGCTTGAGGGAAGGGGATAGAGGAGACCTCTTTAGAAGAATGAGGGTCAGGAGTAGGTTTATGAGAATTAAGAATGCTAGAATCCATTCAAACAACATTAATCATAATAGATGGATCCAAAGGAGATACATAAACCTTACCTTTATTCATTTTTTTTATTTTTGATTTTTTTTCTTTTTTTGTGTTTTTTTGATAACATCCTTATGTATATAAGAAGATGAAGGCAACATAAATGACTGACTCTTGGTGGCATCAGTAGCATTGATAATAGCTGAAGTGGAGGCATCAATACTGCGCTCTGGCTTGTCATCCAGGATATTTGGTGGCATCAACACCACCATCTACAACAACTAGAGATACGACGACATCAGCACCTTCGTCTGGATCATCGTCCTTGGTGGCTTCAACACCACCATCATCATCATGATTAGCGACATCAGCACCGCTCTTGACTCCATCTAGCGCCCTAGAATCTGCATCGGGATGTCGCCTAGATGAATCATCACCAGCTAGTTTCCTATTGCTCCTAAGTGTCATTAAATCAAGATCAAATAAATAATGAATGCCATCCAGAATATCACTAGGAGAGGTGGTCTCTGTAGACTATACCTTCTCAGACTTTCTCTTCAGATTGTTAGGGTTAGGTTCAATCTGTGCAGGTATGACGGCCTTACCCTTTATTATTTCCCTCATTTCCTATCGGAAACTCATCCATTTCTCATCAGAAGGTAGCTTGCTACTTTGAAAGCATGCAGGCGAGATCATCAAGTGTTGAGTTCTCATACGAGTGTGTATGAGAACCAGATCGGTTACCTTGCTTGAAATGAGGCTAGCTCTGTTGTTGCTACTGCTGGTACGAGTGAGGAGGGGGTTGTGGGTACTCGGATGAGGCTGCTGCTGCCTCCACTGTTGCCCTTGGTATGAGGGTCTAGGACCATGATGTGGCTGCTGGGAGTACTAGGGTTGTTGCTATTGAGCGCCCTGCCCTATCTGTGCTAGAGGCTGCTAGTGGGATGAAGCACCTGCGGTAGACCATCCAAAACCTGGGTGGTCACGACGGATCCTGAGCTATTGTTTGTACTAGGAGTACCAAATCCCATTTACTTCCATCAACGACTCCTGTTGCTCATGGACTGGAGGGGGAAGGGATGACAAGGGCTAATCCGGATGACACACCACCATCTGAGTATCTAAGGAAGGTGGTGGCAGCAACTGGTACTGCAGGAGTGATTAGATATGCTCCTCCTTAATGTGATGGACCTGATGGTACGAGGTGAAGGGCTGAGACAAACTGCTCCTTGAATCAGCTCGTGACATGGAATGTGGCTTAGAAGCCATCTGTTCCTCTTGGAGACACATGATTTGAGTCTTCTGGTCACTCAGTGTTTGGGACAACTCATCAATCCTATTGAGCTTGTCAAGCCCTCGCACGTCTTCTTCTCAATAATCTCCATCTGGTCCAGCAATTTGGCTGATGATAACCATATCAACAGCTGAAGACTCTGCTAGTGCTATTGCCATAGAAGACAAAGAAAGACCAGCCTCAATGGGTTCTACCCTCTGGTATGTAGTCACCTGGTGGGGAGGCTTCCCCTGAGTGTAAACCCAGGTCTAGGACATAACGATCACGATATATTCAACCATCTCCTTATAGATGGTCCAGACCATGTCTTCGATGAATAGGAGCCTCCACAAGAGGCATTCACAAGCCTCTGCAGCTCAAGTGTCAGCCCATAGAAGAAACTTTGGATGAGATTGGTCTCGCTGATGCCATGGTGGGGACACCTGTCAATGATCTCTCGGAATCGATCCCACTCTTCATGGAACTGTTCATTAGGGATCATAGAGAAGTTACTTATCATGGCTCTAGCTGCATTGGTCCAACTGAGTGGATAGTACTTGTTCATCAATTCCATTCAGAGTTGCTCCCAAATGGTGACAACCCTCCCCAAGTGTTTCAGCCAGTAGGTTGCTCTATCAACCTAGGAGAATGGGAAGGCTATCAGCATAATGGTGTCCTCGTCGACCAGCCTGTCATGGACGGTGCTGCTGATCATCTGAAATTCTTACAGATGGAGGTGGGTCTCTTCGGGAAACAACTGAATCGTCTGGGGGAGAAGCTTGAAGTCGCCCAGGATGGCAGGCAGCTGGATCCATTGGTGAGTGAGGGTTGCACCAGGGTTGCACAAACATGTCATGGTGCATGCTAGCCTATGTGGATCTCATAGCTCGTACTTGTGTCTGTCGTCTGCTGATGAATCTGTAATTCATCACTCTTAAAGTTGAAAATAGAGTCTTGTTCTCGAATAATTAGCTGCATATTTTCCCTTATCTTGCATAATTAGCATTCAAACATGCATGCATAATATCTGCATTTTAGCATTCATATTTTCATAAAATAAGAAGCCCAATTCACTTGTAAATATTCACCTGTATATTCACCAATATTCACCTATTTTTCTGTATTTTATACTCACTCCAAAGTCAATAAAACCATCTATATATTGTGTATATTACTAACTAATAATACAAGGAAAAGGGAACAATTTCTAACTTGTAAAATGACTCAATAAAACCCCAAACCCAATTGAAGACCTCAATCCTAAGAATGCAAATATCTACCTCATACAACCTCCTATCTAGGTCTACTCACTTTTAGTATAATATATATTCAGAGACCTTCAAAATGATACTATTTTCATTTAAATCGGAGCTCGTATGCAAAACTTGGGTTTTGGGACCCCATTGTTCATTAGATGTATGTATATTTGTACCCTTGTGTTTTTGTATCTTATTTTACCTCATCTCCGTTTTTGGTCACCACAAAACTTGTAGATTTCATCGTGACCTACAACTTTCATGTTTTGAGTTTTCCCAAATTCGGCCATCTTCTCTCTCTTATTCCCAATTTTATCTCGACCATTCAGAGAGGGCCACGTGGCGCCCTCTAGTTGGGCCACGTGCCCCTCCTTCTCAGCCGTCCAATCCATTCCCCTCTCTTCCTAACCTGAGCCATCCATTCGCACAACTCATCTCCACCCTCCGATCTTCTCCAGATCGCATCTCCTCCATCTGTTAGCGCCTCGTCCTCAGCACGCCACGTGTTGAGTTGTGAGCCCTCCGATCTTCTTCAGGAGCCTTCATCCTCACCACACATTTCCGGACCATCCTTGACCATTCGATCATATTCTTCAGATCTCATCCCTTCTATTCCTCAACGCCTTCACCTGCACCCACCACGTGTCGCCTCCTTAGCCCTTCGATCTCACCACTCCGATCAAATCCGGACCCTCCTCTCGTGACCTTCTCTTGGCCGTTGGATCAGTCGATCCAACGGTCCAGAGGTCGTCGTCTACCTCCCGCAGGAGCCTTGCCCACCTCGTGCGCTCACCGCCCCCTTTTTATTTTTGGCTCCACTCCATCCATCCTCTCCGCCCCCTGTCACCTCCACCTCATAGCCCATTATACCCTCATTCTCGCCGACCTCCACAATCTCCATTAACCTCGCAGACGTTGCTCCACGACCTCCACGAATCTCATCGCCCCGTCACCGGCACCCTCACTTTCTTCCTATAAATACCCCGCCTCTGGCAACCTTCGACCCCATCTGCCACCACGAGAGGTACCTCCGAGCTCTTAGCTCCTCATTTGTGTTAGAAATAGAGGGCCAAATCAAGAGAAGATGACCGATCACCTCTACTGAGATCCACGGCTCCGCCGTGTCGTGCCACAGCTCCTCCAACGAGCTGCTTGAACTGAGGACCGCTACTGGCCTACGAGCGATGACCGGAGCCACTTCAGCGAGCCTCCAACCATAGGTAGCTTCTCCCATTCCCCCTCCAAACTCCTTCCTTTTCTTTATTTTTCTCTTTATTTCTCCGCCTCCTACGACCCATCCCACGCTCACCTGATCCTCCACCGAGCTCCGCCTTGGAGCTCTGACCTTCGCGGTACCTTCGGATCAACCCCACGACCCGTCACACCTCCTCCGACCAAGAGCTCTGCTGCCACGGCAGAGGAACACCACTTGACCACCTTCGCTCCGCCCCAGGCCTCACTCGCACTTGCACGCATTCCCATGATCACGAGCACCATTGGTTATGGCACCAACTAACCCTGCATGCACGTATCTTCACTGATCGGACGTCTCGTCAGACCTCTTTCGAGCTTCATTGCCGTTGGCCTCTAGATCGCCTCCGCCTCCTCTAGGACCTCTGGAAGCTCTGCCACGTCCCCACGATCGGTACGAGCCCTCCAGAAGTCTCCTACGAGCTTTACTGACCTCAAACGAAGGAGGCGGAGCAAGGATCTCAACACCGGAGCCCCGCCATGTCCGTCGCAGGAGGCGGCGGACCGGAGAAGATGACGAGCAGCCACCGTTGGATCGCCTTGATCCGACGGCCCTCGCCTCGCCACATGACCGTGAGCCAATGGTCGTTAGATGACTTAGATCGAACGATCCTTCTTTCGCCACGTAGCCGCTTCCCCAAGCTCTAGATCCCGTTGGATCAGGAGGATCTAACGACCCTCGTTCGTCCACGTTGCCATCGCCAGCCTAGCTACAGATACCGTTGGATCCATCTTGATCCAACGGGCCGCATCATGCCACGTCGTCTGCCATCATCCTCCATTGGATCTCCACTGGATCTAGAGGTCCAAGGCACGCTACGTATCCATCTCCAGCAACCGCTTGATCTTCATCGATCGAACAGTCCCTCTGCCGCCACGTAGCCCCGCTCCGAGCCTCTTCCCTGAGCCTTAGGCTTGGAGCACCCGAAGCACGCCCGAGCCTGGAGCGCATCCGAGCCGACATCCGAGCCTCCGAAGACTCCTGATCCTAGCACCTTACGTGTCACGTGCGGGCTAGGTAAATTGCATAGAGGCCCCTAAAAGTTTTCCAAATTGCAATTCAGTCCCTACCAGTAGCATCATGTGAGGCGCACGTGTTCCCGTGGACATTTTGCATACATACCCTTGGCATTATATGTAGTTGCATTTAAGTCCCTGTCAGCACGTTTAATTTTAAGTAATTTTATTTTCTGTAATTGCAAATTAGTCCATGTCTTTGCACACATATTTAGGTGTCCACTTCACATTATTTTTCAATTCCAGAAGTGACATAATGTAGCTTATCTTGTTCATTATCTTATGTGACACGTGTTTCAATTTTGTGTTGTCCTTGGAATTTAATATTATTTATTTGATGAAATTTTACATATTTTGCCCATTGTGTGCCTTTTAATTCATATTAAATTCCTTGTTGCTCCAAAAATCATCAAAAATTCATATTAGACTTATGATAACTTATTTTACACTGTAACAAAAAATCATTGCATTTACATGCATTACGAGGCCTAAATAAATTAATTAGTGATTTCCTTAATTGATTTTTAGTAGGTCCAATTCACATAGATTTTAGTTCTATTAACTTTCCTGGATTCATCATATTTAGATCTATCTAAGGTAATTTTTATATCTAGAAATAATGTGTTTTGGTATTTATTAAAATTAATTTTGTAAAAATCACATTGCATTCATATTTTATTCACAGTAAATTCATAAAGTGTTAGAAAAATCCAAAAATAATAGTGTATCTTAATTTCATTGCATGTCATATTCTGGTCAAGTTTCATAATTTTTGGACTTCATCTGATCACATTTCTGATTTAACTTATAAAAACTGGCTTGAAATTGCATTTGTTTGTCCTTTATTGCATAAAATTTGCTAAACAATACCAAAAAAATGATCTTTTGAAAATCCGACCTCTGAATTCTCTTAAAATTGACTGAAGGAGACAACTGCCTCACTGAGTTCGACCTTAGACTTGCCCAAGTAAAATAAATCTACCGCTCGTGATTAACTCAACATTAATTAAAAGTGGTATTTTTGACATAGCTTAGATTACCCGACTACAACAAACTTAAAACTTAATTTGACCATTAATTTGATCGAATTAACAAGGGTGGTCTCACGCACATCAAAATGGTGCTGTCGCCAGGGACGCATGGCTTAAGTTAATTTCTAGAGAATTTTTGAGTGTTTGATTTTCCATCCCAGGGTAGTCTGATTCCCGGCTTTCTTTTTAATGTTTTTCTGTCCTCTATTTTTGAGTATTTTGTGTCGTCCTTTATCTGACCTCAATTTGTTTTTTTTGCGAAGAACATGAGGAGTCAAAGGCGCTTCGAGGAGCTTGCATTTGAACTTTTTGAGTGATTGTGAGGACTTGTAATTTTGTTATTTTTTCCATATTTTTGCATTCTTTCCAGCGGTTCCCGTTTGGGTTCTTGCGTGTGTAAAAATAGTGGAAATGTGTCCTCGTGTGTTGTGTGGATTGAATTTTAGATTAGGCTTGCACTAGAGGCTCCTAGAGCCACTTTAGGACTTGTTTATGCTCGTAATATTCAAGGACCACACTTCACACATAAAAGGCGCACTTAGACCGCAGACCTAGTCAAATTTAATCAGTGCTTCACTGGCTAATAGAACTGCCTATCTAGGAGCAGATTTTATCATCTGCATTTGCATATAGTGTAAAAAGTTTTCAATTCCGTTCTGCATCCTGCATAAAAGCGAAGGGATCACTGTAAGTCTTCTCAACTTGGCATATCATCATTGATTTATCGTGCATCAGCTTTTCTCGACTCCTTTCTCTTGGTTTTTCAAACTTAGGTAAAAAGGAAATTGGGACTGGACGATAGGCGTGTTGTGTGGTTGGACTTAATCAGTGATAACCTAACTTAAAACCGGGACTGCAAAACAAAATTAACCAAAAAAGTCAATAAAATCGGAAATTCTGCTTGCGGGAAATTGACCCCGACCTTGTTTTCAGGCTGAGTGAGGGTACTAGAGTGTGTGAGCACCCTAGGACAGAGCCAAAAATCCTCGCTTTCCATATCACGTACCCCGATCCGAGCAAATATCAACAGCTGAGCTTTGGTTTCAACTAACCAGCGCCAAGTAGCCTCCACCTACTCCGCTAGGTAGATAGGGGCGAAATTGCGGTGCACCGTGACAAGTTGCTAGTAGCCTCCGCATGCGCTTGCAGGTAGATAGGGGTGACGTTACAGCCTTGTCAGCCTCCGTCTACTATGTAGGTAGATAGGGGCAGGTGATGAATCTACGTTTCATCATCTTTATTCTTTCATTTTGGCCTTAAAAACCTTATAAAATGCGTGTAAATGGCATTAATTCATGCATTTTAGCATTCATGCATATGTGTGTGAAAAGTGTACAAAATGCGGTTTTTAAAGCCAAAATTATAGAATAAAGAAAAGAAAAGAAAAAGAATAAAATATTGTAAATATTTTATGACTCAATACCCCGAGACCTAGGCATCTCGATGACTAGGTCGACAAGAAATAAAGTAGGGGGAGATAGGGGCCAAAATACAATAAAAATACCCTTGTTTTTATTCATTCTTTATTCACTTTGGGACCTATTTTTAGTTTCACTTTTTATACTCAAATAAAGAAACATTGTACATGAAAGTTGTAGATAATTAAATAAAGAAAAATACAAAATTGATTTCACTGAAAAATAATGTACAGAAAAAAAGTTATGATCTGAATAAAAATCCAGAATCCCAACTTCCCAGACTGGTATCTCTCTAATAAAAACTCAAAATGCATCAAACTCACTTTAATTGTATATAATTTAAAATAAGCTATTTAATGGCGGTGGTTTCGCGTTTTGCATAGCTACGATTTGAAAGTTGAGTTTTTGACCCCTATTGTATACTTGTACAAATTAAAATATTCATTTTATTATTTATTCATTATTTTTCTAATTTTATATTTTTATAATTTTGTAAATATTATTTATAATTTGTTTGTATATTAAAATCATGATAAAAACCTAAAGAAAATACAAAAATAAAATGGTAGTATACAATATACATAGGTATAATACATGTATACATACCTATATTATTAATACTTCTATTTTATTAAATATCCAAAACACTTAAGAAAAATAAAATAAAAATACTTTAAGTGTTTAAAAATACTTTATAAATTTATAAAATAATAAATTAAATATATAAAATAAAAATAAAATATTAAAATATATAGATAAAGATACCTATAAAGGGTATAAAAGATAACTTGTATTTTTAAAACTCTAAAAAATAATTAAAAATCACAATAAAATACTTCATCAAATAATAAACAATTTTTATTTTATAACCATAAATTAATTAAATCATTTATTATTTTAAATCGAATTAATAAATCTTTTTTCCAGGGATTATTCTGGTTGGTCCACGTGGACCAACCAGATCCTCTCCCTGGTTGACCTCGGTCAACTCCCTGACCGAGGTCTGGCTCCGTGTCGGAATGGTTTTTTGGCGTGTTTCTCCATATTTTGGAGAGCGCATCTTTCACCATCTGAGGTAGACTCCTCCATGACTTTTGTTCATCGAAGATTGGTGATTCACGCCCTAGTGTTTTCTAGTGGTTTGGGTCATCGATTCGGCAAGATACGTCTCATTCTTTGACGCCACTTCGTCAACCCAACAAAAAACATCACCGACTTTCCTTCTCTCTTGATCACTCTTCCTCCATCATTCACCGATCCTTAGGGAGACCATCAAGTTCCTGGTGACAGCAGCGACTCAAGGAACCCGTTCACGTGAAGTTTGGCGTTGAATCGAGGTAGATCCAGTCCCCTTGCTGGAGCTCCGCCGCGAGCTCGCTCCGTCATCTCTGGTGAGCCTCCCCCATTTCTTTTTGCACTTTCTTGTAGGTTAGACCTAGGGTAGCATAGCCTAGCAGTAGAATAGCTTTCGTATTCGTTGTACGCCCGGAATCTTCGCTCGAATCCACGGTCGAGCTCCGCTCCACCTCCGCTTTCCAACCACACCACTGCATAAAGCCAACTCCTTTCACCTCAATCATCTTCCCCATCGCTCCATCGCTCTGTTCCACCCCTTCATCCACCTCGATCTTGCTCGGATCGAACCACCCGAGCTCCCATCTCCGTCGTACGCCGGAGCTCATCGCCCGACCCATATTCTGCTTCCATTTCTCCATCCGAGGACACCAGTAGCTTCGCCTCGCTTTTGTGCGACTAACCCTGTAGGTCAGAGCCAAAGAGAAGGCTCTATCGAGCCTCGACATTGCAGGGAGCCGCCGCCCAGGTCACCTCCGTCATCCCGACGTTCTACGCCACCTCAGGCATGCCTAAGACCCTTATTCGACGTGGAAGGGCCCCAGGATCATTTTGCCCTCGATCCTAGGGCCAAAGGACTGTAGAGTTGGCTGCCATCTTCGATCGAACTGACCTCCAGGCGGTGTTCTTCCACCATCCTCCGCGACCGTCCGATCAAGCGCGGACGCCAGAAGCTTCAGCAGCCGTTGGATCGTTCTGAGCCACCACCGTTGGATCTCCCTCGACGATCTAATCTCCGCCGTCCGCTGTGAACCGTCATCGTGCGTCCAGCGCGCGCCACATGTTAAGTGGACGCATCCCAACCGTCCATTCCCGTGCTATCTTGGGTATTTTGTACTTTCAACCCAAGGACTTTTTATTTATGCTTTAGTCCAAAAATTTTAATTTCAAATTCAAAAATATTTGCAACTAGACCCCTGAACTTCGGTTATTTGCACTTTAGTCCCTGTCCATGTCACCTCACGTGACTGGGACACGTGATTTTGGACATTTTGCACTGAGGACTTGGATTGTTTCTATATTTGCATTTATACCCCTATGCGTGGGGATTTAAATATAATTTTTGGTTAATTGCACTTCTGTCCTGCCGGTTTTTATTATTTGCATTTAGTCCTGAAAAGTTTTTATTTAGTTATAAATTTTGTGAGAAAATTTGCATTTTGTCCCCACACTTTCTACTATTTACAAAGATACCCCTAACCGTTTGTAGTTTCTTGTTGTTTCTAGTATTTATTGCATGCATCTAGAAGTTGCTTAAAGATCCACAAAAATCAAGTTAATCTCCTACTACATTGTAGTTTCATGCCTCTATTTTTATTATTCATTTTATTGCATTTTAATATTTATAAAAAATAAAAAACAAGCATTTTCAACACTGTTTGCATTATAAAATCCATAAAAATTATAAAATTACCTAGAAAATTCCCCAAAAAATATATTTTGCATATTTTAGTGCATTTTAACTCCGGACCAAAAATCATTAAAAAATACAAAACAAAACTCCTAAAAATTAGAAAAATCTAAAACCTTCATAAAAATATTAAAAATCCATAAAAAATCCTAAAAATATAATCTTTACGTCTGAATTTTCCTTATTTTATTACTTTAATTAAAATTAATTTGAAGAATTTTTGTCACTGTTTGATATTTTATTTCTCCATTTTAGTTTTAGTTTTTACTTTTGTTCACTATTTTCAGTATTTTAGACTTTAAAAATACCAAAAAATTTAGAAAAATCTAGAAAAATCACAAATATATTATTAAAATACAAAAAGACCAAAAATACTTTATTTCCTGATTTTTCCTTATTTTTACCTATTTTTATAAATACTCCATTCCTCTCTCTCTCTCTTATATTGTATATATATATCCTATTATTAAAAAAAGAAAATATAAAAAGGAAATATAAAATCAGAAAATTAAAAATCAAAATACAAAAATATAAAATTAAAAATTAAATGCAAAAATACAAAATCAAAATCCCACAAAAAACCATATTGGCTAAGTAGTATACCAGACATAAGGCTCTTGACTTTTATTTTGTCTATTTTACACCTGTGCTTCCTGTGTTCGACCCCTACTTGCTTGCCACTATACATTCTTAGTAGGGTATAATAAATTTTGATCCTTGCTCTTGATTGCTTAATTGATTGTGTGGGTTGATTGTTGACGAACGTGAAGGCCTGAGTGGTCGCCCCAGCGAAAGTGAGTCTGATCTGTCAGACCATTATTTAGTGGCTCTCGCATTAATGTTTTTCAAATGGCGCTGTTGCCGGGGAGCATCGGCTTGTTGAGTAGACTTGTGTCTTCTTACTTGCTTAGCCATTTTTGATTGTCTGATTTTATTGTATAATTGTTTTTTGAAATGTCTGACATCCCTTTCTTGTTTTCTTGCGAGGGACCACTGACCGAGGAGGATCGCCTTGGGGATCCTGAGCATCCTTGGGAGACGGAGCCGGCTATTCTATCCTAGCCGACAGGAGAGAGCAGGAGGACTTGAGAGAGAGAGATAGTCAGCTTTTTCTTATTTTGTGAGAGAGAGAGACATTTGATAAATTTGTAATAATACATGTACCCTGGACTTTGGACATTCGGGCCCAATTTCCAAGTGTTTGTTCACTTGGGGGCTCACCGCCGTTTTTGACGCATTTTCCCGCTTGTCATTTTCCGGTTTTATTTTATTTTTCTTTACTTTCGTGGAATGAGCCCTTAGATTTTAGGCTTGCTTGATCGAGTGAATTAGGTCCAAACACCTTAATATCTTGCATGCACCTATAGTGCGCTTTGGACTTAGTTTAAACTTTAAACAATCGCCTCATCATCTTGAGCCTTCGTGCCGCGAGCCCACCCTGCCAAGCGCTGCTCTTGAACTCGAAGTGTCGAGAGGAGGAGGGGTGAGCCTAGACCAGACTCCTGGATTGAAGATCAGTGACCAACTTGTGGTGCTTCACGCTAGCAATTGCCTGCTTAGGATGATTTCCGTGTGCATATCGACATATAGATTAGGTTTATAAATTCTTGTTTTGCATCCCACATGGAGAGAGCTGGGAGGCACTGTAAGTCTTCTATCTTGGCATTCATCATTTAGGCACAAAGGTGAGATTTCCATCTTGGTACCGCCTTGCATTGCTTTTCCGATCTTCTCCCTCTGATTTTGGTTCAATAGGAATCAAAGAAAATACCAAAAACGTTAGGCGCTTGAATTGAATTTACTCAAAACAAGTGATAACACAAAAAAATTAAAAAAGGGACTGCTAAAAATACTTGACCTAAATAAAACCGATTAATTGGACTCATTGCCTTTGGGTGAGCAAAGCCCTCATTTGTTTTCAGGTTGCATAGGAAGGTTTACTTCCTAGTGAGGTGAGCGTCGTCGTAAGGATTAGATCCCAAAACCCAGTCTGTGGCTGCCTTGTGTATCGCATGGATTTCCGAAGTATTGGCGCTTCTATCGTACGTAGACGAGTAGGGCTTGGTCGACATTGATGACTCTCTATTGTGTAGAGCATTGACCTTGTCCGAAGTATCAAGCATAGGCCATGCCTTCACGGGGGTGTCTGTCTCATCGTCTTGCGTCCGAGTAGGTTTTCGCACGCTCATGGGTGATTCCGTTGCGAGCGAGATCTGAAGTATTGGTTTCGCCTATCAGCTTCCTCCCTCTATTTCTTTGTCTGAGTAGGGATCCAGGAAGGGTTACAAGGACCTTCAAAAATGCAGACTACATGTTACGCATGAGGATGACAAGTACGGGATACTTTTCCGGCAGTACTCTCTCTCTTATAGGCGTAGCGCTCTAAGGACTCATGAAAAGATAATCACCTGAAAAATCAAATCTAAAACTCACAAAGATAATTGCCGAACCTTCACGGCTTCACGAGTCGAGTTGGTGAATCCATTGCTTTGGGTTTGATTGATTAGTCGAGTTAAGGTCAAGATCAAAAACATCGCGCCTTTGCGCCATTTTTGCTCTCCTTCCATTTGACCCTTGCTCATTGTGAGCCTTCTACTGTTTTACATTCCTTTTATTTCTTGTTTACCTTCATGCTCTTCATCCATCATCTTTCCCTTTTGACCTTCTCAAGATGTCGTCACACAGATGGTTTAGTCGGGATCTCACCGACGCCCACATCGATTCCGTGTCACCGACGTCTTCAATAAAGAGGGGTGATCTCCAAGAAGTTAGTTCGGATCTTGCGAATTTCTCCTTGGACTCCCCTATTCTCTCTTCTTTCAACACTTGCCTTTCACCAATAAATCCACTGTTCGGGATGGACTCGCAACCCGAATTAGCACTTCCCCTTCAAATAAATCGGGATTACTCTTATCCACAAATTAACCCTCTATATATGGAGATCGATTTCAGACAATATCCCATGCTCCGTTCACAATACTCTAGGATTGACCTTAATTCCAGATTCGTCTCAGCAGTGGGTGCTCAGGAAGATACTGATCAAGGTTTACTCCGTCATGTAGATTCTCCACCTGATTACGAGCCAGAAGTTCAAGTTCATTCCAGAATGGCTCCAACTGGGAGAGGAAAGGGACCACAACCCCAAACTGAAGCTGAAGCCAATTCGGGGGAAGGTCAGTACACCACGCAGAACGAAGTTAATAATTAGCTGCTGGCATCCATTCAAGCAATCCAGCAACAGTTGACTAACCAAGCCTTGGCCCAGACCGCCTTCCAAGAAATGCCGAATGATCTGAGGAGGAGGGCCGACGCAAGAGACAGCCACAGGGAGGATGATCCAAATCAAGAGTTCCATTTTGAAGAGGTTAGCGCTGAGTTCTCAGTGGGAGGACCAGAATTTGATGTAGCGGGTGCCGACCTACTGCAGCCAAAGCCTACGCTGAAGGAGACATACAATCCAGGAGCGGGTCGCAACACTGAGTGGATCCAGATTCCACTTATTCATGCCCACTTCGAGTTGAAGCCGCAGTTTCTGTCCCTGCTTCCCACATTCCATGGGAATCCCACTGAAGAACCATATATCTTTCTCAAGAAGTTTGGTTGCATCTGTACCACTGCTCACTACCCTGGTATTCCTCTGGAGGTAGTCAAGATGACCGTCTTTCCCTTCAGCCTGAAAGATAAGGCCATATATTGGGTCGACCATTTAGGGAAGGTAGTCACAACCTGGGAGGGATGAAGTCTGCATTTCTCCATAAGTTCTATCCTTTTGGGCGATTGAATCAGATGCGCGCCTGTATCTCCAGTTTCTGCCAACAACCCCACGAGACTATCCATGAAGCGTGGGAAAGATTCAAGGATCTACAGGAGAAATGCCCCCACTATGAAATTCCGAAGACCAGTATTGTGCAACACTTCTTTTGGGGGCTCACACTTGAGAGCCAAAATCTTGTAGATGCCGCTTGCGGTGATTCACATTTCAACAAGGACGAGGACGTGGTATGGAACGTCTTCGAGGACATGGCATACATGAAGATGCCAACTGCCATAAGCAAGCCAGTGCACATGGCTTCTCACAACGAAGACAAGGATGAGAGCTCCAACTTGAGTATCATTGGGAGCCATCTGTCCAAGGTGGACATCATTGAGAAGAGGTCGTAGGACCTCGAGAAATTATCTGTGATAGAGAAAAGGACCCAGGGTTTGGAAAATCTCGATTTGATTTCCCAGCAGCTGGAGCAGCTCGTTCGTGCATTGAACGCCAACATGTGAAACGCTGTGTCTACTCCTGCCGAGTCGATAGCTGAGAAGAAGGAGCCTACAATGCAGCAGAACCCTCAGTCGACTCCACCGCAGCCCCAGCCTGTTCAGCACGTGTATTATGTGCAGGTTCCGGAGCAACCCCAGCAACCTAAGACACAGATGGTTGTATATCAACCTGAGTCCCAGCCAGCCTATTCCGAGTAGTTCTCTCCACCCCCTCCACTGATACAAGAGATCAATGGCGTATGGAACAATGAAGCGCAGCTGTCCCGTCCTCAGGGACATCCTCAGGGTCAGAACATGGGCAACATGCCCTACCACCAGCAGCAACAGGGTGGGAGACCTTTCAAACCCTCATACCAATACCCGCCTCCATCTCACGGTAACACCTTGAGACAAAATTACCAGCACGGTCCTCAGCAGTCTGGATACCGTGAACAAGGATACCATCAGCAACCGACTGCCCAGTACAACCAATAGAACTCACAGTATTCCTCCAAGCCTCCCCCTCACCAATTTTCTCAGGGTTATCAGTCGCAGTCTCAGCCGTCATACCAGCACTCTAGGCCCTAGCAGGGGGATTCTTCTGAAATTGTGCCGGTTAATCTGGCCCTGGCCTGCCTTGAACAGTTAATGAAGAAAATGGCTGAGATGACCCAGAAGATCGACGACCTAACGGTTGCCAAGACCGTCATACCAGCCTAGGGCGAAGCCAATCCGAATAACTTCCGCCATAAGGAGTAGGTAGCCGACAATGTCCAACCCGATTCAGGTGAATTAAATTATTTTTTATCTAATGTTGTTACTCTCAGGAGCGGTAGGACACTCCAGCCATCAGCGACAGTGAAGGGAAAGCATCTTGCATCTGACGGTGAATCGTCAGCCAGGCCAAACCAGGGCCATGAAGCATTTTGGGAGCAGCACCATCATTCAGAAAATCACAAAAAATGAAGAAAACAACAAAACACAAAAAGATAGCAGCAACCTCGTGGAGATAGGCCAGAATTGGAGATGTCTGCACCTGCCTCAGAGCCAGTTCCTGACGGGAGGAGCATTGCACCTGCAACGAGTCCAACGCCAACACCTGAAGCCGAGCCCGTCATTTTTGTTCCGCAAATTGTTGATGAATCCATTCCTTTTTGTCATCTACCTGTAAACAACAATATGGATAATATTTTGAATGACAATGGTGAAGATTTTGTAAATATTCCTTTTCCAGAAGCAATGAAAAAGCATAAAAAATGAAAAATTTGAAAAATGCTTTGTCTGATCCTGCTATCATTGAAATTATCCAGAATTTAGTATTGGACATGCCATTGATGAAGGATCTTGAGTACATGCCAGCTGTAAAGAAAGAATTGAAAGATGCATGTACAACCAAGCGCTGGCCTCACCCTCACAACTCCAGGAACAAAGGTTGCAAATCCGAAAAGCATATCCTTACAATGGCCACAGTTAATGCAATCAGCAACCTCCCGGATAAAAAGCCAAATATGGGAGCACCTCTTGTGCGATGTCAAATGTTCAATCAGGAATTTCAACGAACACTTCTTGACAGTGGATCTTCCGTCAACTTGATGCCAGCATCACTACGTTCAGAATTCAGGCTAGGACCGCTCAAACCTACAAATATGATTCTGCAGTTCGCAGACAAGTCAGTTAAGCAGCCTAAGGGCCTGTTAGAGGGCATGATAGTTACGGTTCAAGGAAAGCAGTTCCCGGCCGATTTTGTGGTACTAGATATGGACGTCCCCGCTCCATTGCTCCTTACCCCAATCATACTTGGAAGACCATACCTGCGGACGTCGAACGCAGTAGTGAATTATGGGACTGGAGAAATCACTTTTGATGCTGGCAACGAAACTATCAGAGTAGAGACCCTGCCGGAGGTGGCACTAGCAGAATGAACATCTGCGTCATGCGCAAGGGTGATTGAGTATTCTGACGACTGTGACTTTCTAGCAAAAATTCAAGATACCAACTTATTCTTGGATGACAATGAGATCCATGAACTCCTCTGCCCCGAGGAGGGATCGGAGACCCCAGTCGAATTTACCCTTATCGATCAGGATGAGGAACTCGCTGATGTGCTAAATGAGACTTTCGTGGGGGTGATGTGACTTCAAAAGCAAGAGCAAATTGTTGAAGAATCTTGTAATGAAGAGGAAATCATTGAAGCATTCTGTCAAAATCTGAGTGAAGAGGCAGAACAGAGTATGGTGGACACCAAACAGATGAAAGAATCGCCACCTGCATTAATAGCTGAAGTCACCTCCGAAGTAGCTCAAACCCCGCCAGAGTTGAAGCCCTTGTCCTCCAACATGAAATATGCCTTCCTTGCGGGAGAACCGAACATGTACCTGATCATTATCAATGCACACCTGACTGAAGACCAAGAATCTTGTCTGATGGAGGTTCTTGAACACAACCGCAAGGCGATAGGTTGGCGAACTTTGGATCTCCATGGGATCAATCCGTCACTGTGCTCGCATCGCATTTTTCTAGAAGAAGATTGCAGGCTCTCTCGAGAACTTCAGAGAAGATTAAATCCTAATCCGTGGGAGGTTGTTATGAAAGATATTCAGAAATGATGTGATGCGGGTTTCATTTATCCCATCTCCGACAGCAAGTGGGCGAGCCCTCTGCATTTTGTGCCAAAGAAATCAGGGATCACCATTGTGAAGAATGACAAAGGAGATGAGATCGCAACCAGAGTACCTACCTCTTGGCGAGTATGCGTGGACTACAGAAGACATAACCTCACCACCAAGAAGGACCACTTTTCTTTACCCTTCATCGACCAGATCTTGGAGAGAGTGGCCGCGAAGGAATACTTCTGCTTCTTGGATGGATACTCTGGATACAATCAAGTTGCTATTGCTCCTGAAGATCAAGAGAAAACCACGTTCACATGTCCTTTTGGTACATATGCCTTCAGATGGATGTCGTTCGGGCTTTGCAACGCCCCAACCATATTTCAGAGGTGTATGCTTGCAGTTTTTGCCGATATGGTGGGCAACTTTCTCGAGGTCTTTATGGATGATTTTTCGGTCTACGGGGATTCATTCGATCAATGTCTGGAATATTTAGACCGAGTCTTACGGAGGTGCTGCGAAGTAAATCTTGTACTCTCGTGGGAAAAGAGCAACTTCATGGTGACCGAAGGAATCGTGCTGGGTCACGTTATTTCTAAACGTGGCATGGAGGTTGACCCAACCAAGGTGGAGGTAATTTCCAAACTTGAGCCACCTACAACAATTAAACAAGTCAGGTCATTCTTGGGCCATGTCGGTTTTTACCGACGATTCATCAAAGATTTCAGCAAACTGGCCAGACCATTGACTGAATTGCTCAGCAAGGAGAATGAATTCATTGTAGATGATCGTGTGCTCCATGCCTTTAATCAGCTGAAAGAACTCATCACACAGGCCCCTGTCTTACAGTCACCAATTTGGACTCATCCGTTTGAGATAATGACCGATGCGTCAGATTATGCCATTGGTGCTATACTCGGACAGAGGAAAGATAATGTACCATTTGCGATTCACTACGCTAGCCGGACGCTTGATGAAGCTCAGCGAAACTACACTGTCACCGAAAAGGAGCTGCTAGCGGTAGTCTTTGCTCTGGAAAAGTTCAGAACTTACCTCCTTGGATCCAAGGTAATCATTTACACTGATCATTCGGCCATTCGGTACTTACACCAGAAGAAGGATGCCAAAGCATGGCTTATTCGGTGGATCCTTCTCCTCCAGGAATTTGACATGGAAATCAAAGATAAACCTGGGGTAAAGAATGTGGTGGCCGATCATCTATCAAGGCTTCCTGAGCCGGAATCTCCTAAGATGAACCTGCAACCAATCACAGAGACCTTTCCAGACGAGGCAGTTCTTTCAGTCACCTCGCTTCCGTGGTATGCAGACATCGTGAATTATCTGGTGACCAAGAGAATCCCACAGGATTGGCCGAAGTTGAAAATAGACAGATTCTTGTCTAAAATCCAAATCTACCAGTGGGAGGATCCGTATTTATTTCGTGAGGGGGCAGACTATATCTGGAGAAGGTGTATTCCTCAGGAGGAAACTCCAAGTGTCCTCGCTTTATGTCATGACCAAAATTCTGGAGGACATCATTCAGGCAGACATATGGCAGCAAAAGTTCTTCAAAGTGGCCTCTGGTGGCCTTCACTATTCAAAGATGCAGATGATTATGTCAAATGCTGCCCTGACTGTCAAAAGATGGGCGGAACCATAGGAATGAGAAACACGATGCCTCTGAAATTCATTCAGATATCATACATCTTCGATGCATGGGACATCGACATTATGGGCCCATTTCCCAACAGCCAGGGCTATGAATATATTCTCCTTGCTGTCGACTATGTAAGTCACTGGGTGGAGGCTATCCCCGCCCGAACCACCGACAGTAGGACTGTCTGTCGATTCTTAAGAGATCACATCATAGCACGGTTCAGGAATCCTAAGATTCTCATATTTGACGGGGGTAGTCATTTCATAAATAAAGAGGTGAAGAAGCTGACTCAAGAATTCTGCATTGAACATTGAGTTGCTTCACCCTACCACCCGCAGTCCAATGGCTTAGCTGAATGTTCAAACAGGGAGATCAAGACAACTATATAGAAGCTTGTTCGTCCGGATCGCAAGAACTGGTCTCAACTGCTTGATTCCATTCTTTGGGCTTATAGAACAACGTACAAGTCACCCTTGGGAATGTTTCCCTACCGCCTTGTGTATGGAAAGCCATGTCACTGCCCGTCGAATTAATTCACAAATCTTTATGGGCCATCAACATATGTAATTTGGATTCCGAGCAAGCAGGTAAGAACAGAAAATTGGATCTGAACAGATTATTGGAATTCAGAGATTATGCATTTGACAACAGCCTGATGTACAAGGAAAAGGTCAAGACATGGCATGACAAGCACATCTGCCGTAAGTCCTTCAAGCCAAGTCAGAAGGTTTGGTTGTTTGATGCGAAATTAAAGATCTTTCCAGGGAAATTGAAGAGTAAATGGACTGGGCCGTTTATGGTTAGGCAGGTGCGTGACAACAGAAGTGTAGTGATATCCAATTTGTCGGTTGACGCACAACCATTTGTAGTCAATGGACAGCTTCTGAAGCCCTACCTTGAACATGATACATTCATGTCTGTCGTTGACTCTATTCAAGTAATCTACAAGGATGAGCCGGATATCTCCAAAGAGGCAGAGGAAGGCCAAGCAGAGCAAAACATTTTTGAATGACTTTTCTTATTTTCTTCTTTTATTATTTTCTGTCTCTTTTATTTTATTGTACCGACATGATGACATCCCTTCCATCACTGCTAGGATGTACTTTATCCTAAGTGTAGGGGGATGCGCATCCCGAGTTGTTCGTATCCACTTTCATCTCTTTTCTTCTTTTCTTTTTTTCTTCTTTTCCTTGTCTATCCTATGTATCTATCAAAATGGTGTCGCCCATTGTAGACAGTCTTCTATACTTAGGACGTACTTTGTCCTAAGTATAGGGGGGTGTGCACCCCGAATTCTTCCATTCATTTTGATCCTCTCCATTGTCTCCTCTTCTTGTCTATACTTAGGGATATCTTACCCTAAGTATAGGGGGAGACAACCTAAGTACGATTTGTTCATTCCCACCCTTGACCCTCCTTGCTTTGTGTACAGTCTGCTATACTTAGGATTATTTGATCCTAAGTATACGGGGGACAGTCAACTTCTCATTCGTTAATTCGTTTCTTCGTTCATTTATTCTTTAGATTTTTCTATACTCACTACGTGTTATGTCTTCTCTTTTCTCTCTGATCTATGAGGACATAGCTCAAGCTAAGTATAGGGGGGTCGTATATACTACGTATATACTTTAGCCATAACTCGTACTTTCGTATTTTCTTAATGATATGGCTAATAATTCTTTAAAATTCATTAAAAACCTTAATAAAAAGATGATATTATTCCTTAAATTCTGTTTGTATGTACTGATTAATAAATCAAGTGAAAATGTTTTTTGTAAAATATTTGAAAAATAGTTTGAAAATCTTTGTGAAAAATATTTTGAAAACTATTTTGAAAATATTTTGTTACATGTTTTCAACCTTTTTAAAACATTTTGGTTTGTAAAGTTTATTTTCTTTGTGTGAAAAAAATGTTTAAAAAATGATTTGCAAATGGTTTGAAAAAAAATGATTACAAAAATATGTGAAAAATCTATCTATACTGTTTGGAAAACCATTGAAAAATGATTTTCAAATGTGTGTACATGTTTGTAAAATTATTTGTAAAAACTATTGGACTATTGTTTTCAAAATTGTTTGAAAAACCTATGTCAAATAAGTTTGAGGAATATATACATCTCACAAAAATTCATTATATATATATATACCTATAAAATTGATCACTTACGCCTGTAAATTCTTAAAATCCACTTCTTGTATATATAAGAAGTATCCCCATGTAAATATTTTTAACCTAATTTTCAGCCAAAAAAATCTTTGTTTTCAAAAATACCAAAAACATTTACAAAATTAAAATCCAAAATTATTTGAAAAATATTTTTGAAAAATACAAAAAATGCATATACATCATCTTTTCAAAAATCCATAAAAAGTTCAAAATTTTTGAAAATTGCATCAAAAAAATATTTTCTGCATTCTGCATATCATTTGCATAGCATTAGCATTTTTCGGATTGAGTTTGCTAGTTGAACAAGTCTAAGTAAAATCCGGAGATTGGAGCTCGGTTGGACCTTGAAATCTACATAATAACAGGAAACTTATAGGAATTGGGTTTGAGGTACTTCTGTTCTAGTTGACTTAATTCTTTGAGGATCACGAGACTTGGTTCAATGGATTCTTGACTGCCTAAGTAGAGTATTTCGGAGCACACGCATGACTCTTGTCTATAATGACCTAACTTGGACACCTGCACCTTTCACTTGGCTCAACTCAGTTGGAGTGGTGAGGAGATTGGATTTGCCGGTATGAGATGCACACAAGTAGAAACACTTGTCCTCCTCTAGGGAGGGAAGTGCACCCCAACCCGTCCAGTGGTGAGGAATTCTAAAGACAGGAGAGTGTGGGTTGCAATAAAGCTTCAAAAGAGGGATAGTCTACTGGCTCAAGAGGGAAAACTCCCTATGTAAATGTTGCTGTATATAGTATAAAAAAAAGAAAAAAAATGGGTAGGCCTGTACAAAAATAAAATGCCTGTAAAGTATGTACATATGTTGTATAGAAAATAAGCAAGCTTGAGTTCCAAAGTCAAATATGTAAGCCTGCAGCTGGATGATTTGACTACACCGGTCTTGCATCCTAAGATAGGTAGCTACACTGGCTACCGTCCATTCTTCTCTTCACCCCCTCCTCTTGAGCTGGTTGCCACTTGAACTTAGAAGGGAATACCCCGCTCCTCAAGGATGAAGTTATTGTATTGGGGAATCATTGGGTTGTCATGCTGGAGAAGTCAGTCTCTTTGTCATTCTAGTTGGGGAGAGCCACAATCGCTTACACTGTACGAGTCAGATTCATAGTCGTAAGGGTTTGCGTATGAATTGAGATATTTCTGACCTGGCTATTGAGGAGACTTGGGCAGAGTTTTGGGATTCTCGAGGACTGTTGGATTTCAAATCTGGTTCTCATTAAGGTTCCGTCCACAATAAAATTCCAAAGGTCTGACTTAAGCTCCAAACATTGATTTTGTGAAGACAAGTTTGATAATTAAATTTAATCCACATTTCTTCTTTTTATTTTCTTTATTTTTCTTTTCTGCACTTATTGCATAAGTGTTTGTTAGGGACTAGCAAAGGCAAGTATAGGGGGATGATGAATCTACGTTTCATCATCTTTATTCTATCACTTTGGCTTTAAAGACCCTAGTAAATGCGTGTAAATAGCATTAATTCATGCATTTTAGCATTCATGCATATGTGTGTGAAAAGTGTACAAAATGCGGTTTTTGGAGCCAAAATTATAGAATAAAGAAAAGAAAAAGAATAAAATATTATAAATATTTTATGACCTGAAACCCCAAGACCTAGGCATCTCGATGACTAGGTCGACAAGGAATAAAGGTGGGGGAGATAAGGGCCAAAATACAATAAAAATACCCTTGTTTTTATTCATTCTTTATTCACTTTGGGACCTATTTTTAGTTCCACTTTTTTACCTCAAATAAAGAAACTTTGTCATGAAAGTTGTAGATAATTAAATAAAGAAAAATACAAAATTGATTTCACTGAAAAATAATGTACATATAAAAAGTTATGATCTGAATAAAAATCCAGAATCCCAACTTCCCAGACCTCTATCTCCCTAATAAAAATTCGAAATGCATCAAAGTCACCTTTAATTGTATATAATTTAAAATAAGCTATTTAATGGCAGTGGTTTCACATTATGCGGAGCTACGGTTTGAAAGTTGAGTTTTGGACCCCTATTGTATACTTGTACAGATTAAAATATTCATTTTGTTATTTATTCATTATTTTTATAATTTTATTTTTTTAATAATTTTGTAAATATTATTTATAATTTATTTATATGTTAAAATCAGGATAAAACCTAAAGAAAATCAAAAATAAAATGCTAGTATACAATATAAATAGCTATAATACCTGTATACATACCTATATTAATAATACTTCTATTTTATTAAATATCCAAAACACTTCAGGAAAATAAAATAAAAATACTTTTAAGTGTTTAAAAACTTTATAAATTTATAAAATAATAAATTAAATATATAAAATAAAAATAAAACATTAAAATATATAGATAAAGATACCTATAAAGGGTATAAAAGGTAACTTGTATTTTTATAACTCTAAAAAATAATTAAAAATCACCATAAAATACTTCATCAAATAATAAACAATTTTATTTTATAACAATAAATTAATTAAATCATTTATTATTTTAAATCGAATTATAAATCTTTTTTCCAGGGATTATTCTGGCTGGTCCACGTGGACCAACCAGATCCTCTCCCTGGTTAACCTCGGTCAACTCCCTGACCGAGGTCTGGCTCCGTGTCAGACTGGTTTTTTGGCGTGTTTCTCCATATTTTGGAGATCCCATCTTTCACTATCTGAGGTAGTCTCCTTCGTGACTTTTGTTCATCGAAGATTGGTGATTCACGCCCTAGTGTTTTCTAGGGGTGTGGGTCATCGATTCGGTGAGATACACCTCGTTCTTTGCGCCACTTCGTCAACCCTACAAAAGTACGTCCCTGACTTCCCTTCTCTCTTGATCACTCTTCCTCCATCATTCACCGATCCTTAGGGAGTCCATCGAGTTCCTGGTGACAGCAGCGACTCAAGCAACCCGTTCGCATGAAGTTTGGCGTTGAATCGAGGTAAATCCAGTCCCCTTGCCGGATCTCTGCCGCGAGCTCGCTCCGTCGTCTCTGGTGAGCCTCCCCCATTTCTTTTTGCACTTTCTTGTATCTTAGACCTAGGGTAGCATAGCCTAGCAGTAGAGTATCTTTCCTATTCGTCGTTAGCTGGGAATCTTTGCTCGAATCCACAGCGGAGCTCCGCTCCGCCTCCGCTTTCCGACCACACCACTGCACAAAGCCCGCTCCTTTCACCTCCACCTTCTTCCCCATCGCTCCGTCGCTCCGTTCCACCCCTTCATCCACCTCGATCTTGCTCGGATCGAACCACCCGATCTCCTATCTCCGTCGTACGCCAGAGCTCATCGCCCGACCCATATTCCGCTTCCATTTCTCCATCCGAGGACACCAGTAGCTTCGCCTCGCTTTTGTGCGACTAACCCTGCAGGTCAGAGCCAAAGAGAAGACACTATCGATCCTCGACATTCCATGGAGCCACCGCCTAGGTTACCTCCGCCATCCCGACCTTCTACGCCACCTCAGGCTTGCCTAAGACCCTCATTCGACGCGGAATGGCCCCAGGATCATTTTGCCCTCGATCCTAAGGTCGGAGGACTGCATTGTCAGCCGCCATCCTCGATCGAACCGACCTCCAGGCGGTGTTCTTCCACCATTCTCCGCGACCGTCCAATCAAGCGCGGATGCCAGAAGATTCACCAGCCGTTGGATCATTCCGAGCCACCACCATTGGATCTCCCTCGACGATCTAATCTCCGCCGTCCACTGCGAACCGTCATCGTGCATCCAGCGCACGCCACGTGTTATGTGGACGCATCCCAACTGTCCACTCCGACGCTATCTTGTGTATTTTGCACTTTCAACCGAAGGACTTTTTGTTTACACTTTAGTCCAAAAATTTTAATTTCCAGTTCAAAAATATTTGTAATAATTGCAACTAGACCCCTGGACTTCGGTTATTTCCACTTTAGTCCCTGTCCACATCACCTCACGTGACTGGGATACGTGATTTTGGACATTTTGCACTGAGGACCTGGTTGTTTCTGTATTTGTATTTATACCCCTGTGCGTGGGGATTTTAATATAATTTCGGGTTAATTGCACTTCTGTCCTGCCGGTTTTTATTACTTGCATTTAGTCCTGAAAAGTTTCTATTTAGTTATTAATTTTGTGAGAAAATTTGCATTTTGTCCTCGCACTTTCTACTATTTACAAAGATACCCCTGACAGTTTGTAGTTTCTTATTGTTTCTAGTATTTATTGCATGCATCTAGAAGTTGCTAAAAAATCCACAAAAATCAAGTTAAGCTGATGCTGCATTGTAGTTTCATGCTAAAATTTTTATTTTGCATTTTATTGTATTTTAATGTTTATAAAAAATAAAAAACAAGCATTTTCAGCACTGTTTGTATTATAAAATCCATAAAAATTATAAAATCTCCCCAAAAAATTCCCAAAAAAATATATTTTGCATATTTTAGTGTGTTTTAACTCCAGATCAAAAATCATTAAAAAATACAAAACAAAACTCCTAAAAATTAGAAAACTCTAAAAATCTTCCTAAAAAAATTAGAAATCCATAAAAAATACTAAAAATATAATCTTTGTGTCTGAATTTTCTTTATTTTATTACCTTTAATTAGAAATTAATTTGGAGAATTTTTGTCACTGTTTGATGTTTTATTTCTCCATTTTAGTTTCAGCTTTTACTTTTGTTCACTGTTTTCAGTATTTTAGACTTTAAAAATACCAAAAAATTCAGAAAAATCTAGAAAAATCACAAAAATATTATAAAATACAAAAGACGAAAAATACTTTATTTCCTGAATTTTCCGTATTTTTACCTATTTTTATAAATACTCCATTACTCTCTCTCTTATATTGTACATATATATATATCCTATTATTAAAAAAAGAAAATATAAAAATATAAAATATAAAAAGGAAATATAAAATGAAAAAATTAAAAATCAAAATTCAAAAATATAAAATTAAAAATTAAATAAAAAAATACAAAATAAAAAACCCACAAAAAATTCCATATTGGCTAAGTAGTATACGAAACATAAGGCTCTTGACTTTTATTTTGTCTACTTTACATCTGTGCTTCCTGTGTTCGACCCCTACTTGCTTGCCAATGTACATTCTTAGTGGGGTATAATAAATTTTGATCCTTGCTCTTGATTGCTTAATTGATTGTGTGGGTTGATTGTTGACGAACGTGAAGGCCTGAGTGGTCGCCCCAACGACAGTGAGTCTGATATGTCAGACCATTATTTAGTAGCTCTCGCATTCCCGTTTTTCAGCAGGTCCTTGAACTTTCGGCTGGGGATAGGAGCAAATAAAGGAAGGGCGTTGGTATCTAAGGTGACACGTTAAACAGGGGAGACGCATCCGGCTTGTACTCGACTCCCCTCTAGATGCGTAACCTTTGCTATTTGTCTGATAAACTCACACTTAAAATCAACCAGATTAATCGGACTTAGTTTCGAGCCCTTCATCTTGTTGAGTGTGAAAATACAGAGTTTGGATTCAATTGCTTGCTTCAGGTAGGAGTATAATCCTATCTTCCACTTAGAACTCGTGATTCTTCTTCTCGCCAATCCAAGATGACTGACTGAGGGGATATCTACTCCCGATTCACCAATCTTTCTTTGAGCCCCCCACGAAGCTCATCTTCACCAGCCCAAACGCAACTTGGACCAACCAGAACTCATGACCCTCTTGAGTTCTGGATCCCTCAAAACAGGGTGGTTACTCTCAAACCAACCCTTTCTCTCCTCTGATGTCACCGAGGAAGACCATCGCCTCGGTAAGAATCCCCACGTTGATATGTACTCTAACCAAGACCATCTTCTTTACCCAGGATAAGAGGACAAAATGCCGAAGAAAAACCCTGACGACAAGGAGCACAAAGAGGACACAATTATCCAAATCTTGACCCGGTTGGCTTGGGCCGAGCAACTGAATGCTGAATTGATGGCAAGAATGGGAGAGGTGATCGAGGCTGAAGGAATAGACCGACCTATGGTAGCCTCCTATAATCCCGGGGAGAATGAAATACACAGCTGGCTAGTACCTGAGGTCCCCCTTGAAGCATTTGAGCTGAAGCCCCACTTCCTAAGCTTGCTACCAAAGTTCAACGGAAACGCCAATGAAGAGCCATATGCCTTCCTTAGAGACTTTGAGCTGGTTTGCAACAAACCTTAGTCACCCTAGGGTTGGGCAAGATTACATTAGGCTGAAGGTCACCCCGTTTGCCTTAGGAGATAAGGTCGCACATTGGTTGAAGAATCTCGGGGTGAGATGTACTACCTGGATGCAGTTCAAGGATCTATTCTTGAAAAAGTTCTACCCACTCAGTAGGACTAACCAGATGAGAACCAAGATCGCCAGTTTCTCCCAGGGACCCAATGAACCATTCCATGAAGCCTGGGATAGATTTAATGATTTAACTCCGAAATGATCGTGCCACGGCATTACAAAAGTGATCTTAGTCCAGACCTTGTTCTGTGGCATGACCCCAGAGATGCAGGGGTTAGTAAGCACCGCCTGTGGAGGAAGCTATCTGAACAAAAATGAAGATGCTGTATGGAAGATCCTAGAGCAGATGGCGGAAACAGGCAGATCTCAAGCCACCAGGGCCTATGAGTTGTCTCCTTCAAGCCTATCCAACGAGACAACCCGGAGGACTGTAGAGGATCTGATATACGACCTCATCCCCAGCATGGGGATAATAGCAGACAAATTAACCATGGTCGAGCAGATTCACAAGAGGGTCACTGACCTTGAGGAACTCTCGCAATTACAAAAGCAAGTGGAGGAACTTACTGAGAAGGTAGCCAAGATACGACTACCTGCCCCTTCTGCACCACCTGTACCTGTACACCGAGTTCATCTTGTACAGGAACATGCACCGGGGCCTCAGTGTAGTTGGGTAGAGGAGTAGACATACACTCAGCAGGACCAGCACGTACCCCCACAAGTAGAGATAGGATACGAGGAGCCTCCGCAGATGTTCGAGATCAACGGGCTGTGGTATAGCCAATACCCCGTCGGCATACAGTCGGGTATAGGGAACGGTCAGCCCCACCGACCTTCCCTAGCTTACAAAGAAACCAGCTCCGTCCCCGCACCACGCTTTGTACAGTCCTAGCATGGACAAGGGTACCAGCCTCAGCAGCACCGGCAGTAGTAGCATACATTCCACTCGGGCCAGTAGGGCCCTCCACCTTCCCATCAGCAGCAGAAGTACAGGCATGGCCAGCAGAGCCAGTACAGAAACTCGCCCTCTAACCAGCACCAACCAGCCAAGCCCACCGATGGATTGGAGTCCCTCACCTTGACCATCCAGACCCTGACTGATAGGGTCCAATAGATTCAGAATGACTATCTGGATATGTGAACCGATTTAAATCATATCTCCCATACCTAGGACCAGCAGATGGCGCTAAATACCCCAATTCCTGCTCAGGTTCAGGCCAACCCAAATAGCTTGAATCAAGGCCAGAACCGACCACGAGATCAGGTATACTATTCAGATAACTCTTTTTGAACATGAGAACCTTTCGTACGATAATGTAAATCATATGTCCCTCAGGAGTGGAAGGATCATGATCATACCTGATCGGGCACGGGCATCGGAGGAAGAAGCCTCCAAGTCTCTACCTTAAGAGAACTTGTAGGCAGAGGAGCAGCACCACCACCAGCACTAGCACAAGAAGAGGACTTCTGAGTCCTCCAAGAAGCAGGAGAACTGCACCAGTAGTGAGTCCGACGAGACCGATGAAGAGCCCACACCTCCATCTGAGGAGGATGTACCAACAGACGCGGAGAATGCATCACCGGTTTTGTAGCAGAAATTTTCTTTTCGTCGGAGTTAGAGTCAGAGTCAGTCTCAGAGTTCGGGTCATGTACAGAACTCAATTCCAATTTTAAATGAAAATCTTTCAGTTTTAGAATCTGAATTGGCATCAATAATCCCTTCCCCCAAGCTCTTAAGGGTGGAAAGAAGGAAATCAGAAAATATAAAAAGATGACCCTGAGATGGAAGAGTTTTGCAATAAACACATCAAGGTCACAATCCCTTTCGACAAGTATGTGGAGATGACACATGTATTTCAGAAATACCTTAAGGTGAGATGCACACCTACTAGGGCCAGCAGGAAGATCAAAAGCTGTGTTGAGAAACATGTTCTGTCAGTAGCCACTACTTGTGCAATAAAGAACTCGTTTCTGAGGAAACGAAGAGATATGGGTGCACATTATGTGGTGAGTCATGTCGATGACACTGCGTTTGCACGCACTCTCCTTGACAAGGGATCCTCAATTAACTTAATGCCTACATCCCTCTATGAGCGGCTTAATCTCGGACCTCTTAGAAAATCTAGAGCCCTAAATCAGTTTGCAGATAAATCAACCAAGAGGTCCCAAGGAGAATTGCGGAATGTTGTCATCAAAGTCGAGGGTCAGGAGTACATGGTGCACTTTACCGTCCTTGATATGGAGACCCCTCATAATTGGAGAGATTCCAATATCATATTAGGAAGGCCCTTCCTCAGAACAGCATGGGCCTTATTTGATTATAAGATTAGGAAATCCAGTTCCAAACTCTAGGCGGAGATGAGGAACTTGAGATGAAGCAGACCAGATGGTAGAGACCGGATTCAGAATCTACAACCGAGTACTCTTCATCCGAAGCAGATTGCATTCATGTAGACACTGTTGGGCCATGGAGATAGAACCTAGCTAGCACTGATGAGTCCCTCTCCTCCGGAGAAGATCTTGTGCATGAGTCAGTTTGCAAGGCCTTTAGAAACAAGTACAGCACAGAATATGCATCCCCCTACATCTTTGATGACTTAGAGGCCCAGCTGGGCCTGTCAGTCCTTCCCTCTTTAGGACAATCAGAAGATGAGGATGACGAGTCGGACGTGGATTTTGCCGATTGCTTGGAGACCTTTGACGATCCGACTCCAGAGCCGAATGACTTGGTGGCATCAATTTCAAAGACAGATCCAACCTCTACCAGCACAAAGTCTGATTCGATTGAGCCAAACATCCTTGATGATCAAACATTACCTGAGCTCAAACCTTTACACACACCACTTAAGTATGCCTTCCTTGCGGGACAAGAGAAGAAGTATCCGATCATCATCAGCTCGCTATTGATCGAGGAGCACGAATCTCGCTTGCTAGAGATCCTGGAGAAAAACCGCAAGGCAATAGACTGGAGCATTTCATATCTCCACGGGATAAATCCCGCTCTGTGTTCGTACCATATCTACTTGGAGAATGAGGCTAAACCCTCTAGTGAACTCCAACGTCGGTTGAATCCAAATTTACGAGAGGTAGTGAAGAAGGAGATAGAGAAATGGTGCGGCACGGGTTTTATTTATCCCATCTGCGACTCCAAATGGGTGGCCCCAATCCTTGTTGTCCCAAAAAAGTCGGGAATTCAGACAACCACCAATGAAGACAGAGAGGAGATCGTGACGCGACTACCCATGTCGTGGCGCGTCTGTGTGGATTACAGACGCCTGAATGCTATGACGAAGAAGAATCATTTCCCCCTACCATTCATTCATCAAATCCTAGAGAGATTAGCGGGGAAAGAATTCTTCTGCTTTTTGGATGGGTTCTCGGGCTACAATCAAGTAGCCATAGCTTCGAAGGACCAGGAAAAGACCACATTTACATGCCCCTTTGGTACCTATGCTTTCAGGCGCATGCCCTTTGGGTTATGCAATGCTCTCTGTACTTTTCAAAGGTGCATGATTGTTGTATTCGCCGAAATGGTCAGTGAATTCTCGGAAGTCTTCATGGATGACTTCTCGGTCCACGGCGATTCATTCAATTCCTATCCTAGGAATCTAGATCGAGTCCTCAAACGATGTTGTGCGGTCAATCTGGTGCTCTCCAGGGAGAAAAGTCACTTCGTGGTGATGGAGGGCATTGTGTTGGGGCATGTCATCTCCAAGAGAGGAATGAAGTTTGACCCTGCCAAGGTGGATGTGATCATACGACTCCAGTCACCAACCAACGTGAAATAGTTGCGGTCTTTACTCGGACATATCATATTTTATTGAAGATTTATCAAGGATTTTTCTAAGATTGTCCGACCGCTAACTGAGCTATTAGGCAAGGACATGGAGTTCATTGTGGATCACAAATGTCTCAAAGCCTTTAAGCTACTACAAGGAATAATCATGGACGCCCCGATCCTACAAGCCGCAGATTGGTCTCTACCTTTTGAGATCATGACGGACGCATCAGACTTTGCTGTTGGGGTTGTGTTAGGACGGAGGAGGGATGGCATCCCGTTCGCAATACACTACGCAAGCAATGTGCTTGATACTGCTCTGCGTAACTATAAAGTTACCGAAAAGGAGATTCTTGCGGTAGTGTTTGCCTTGAACAAATTCGGATCTCACTTAATCAGATCCAAGGTAATTGTGTTAACTGACCATACAACACTATGTTACTTAATGGAAAAGAAGGACGCGAAGGCGTGTCTTCTTAGGTGGATTCTGCTTATCCAGGAGTTTGATTTGGACATTAGTGATAAATCTGGAAAGAAGAATGTAGTAGCGGATCACCTCTCCCGTCTCGAGGATCTTAATGCTTTTGAGGATTCATCGATTCGAGACTCCTTCCCTGACGAGTCGATTTTTGTTGTCGACTCACTCCCATGGTATGCCAATATCGTGAACTATCTTGTCTCCAAGAAAGTTCCCGAAGATTGGCCCAAGAGCCACATAGACCGACTGAAGTCGGATTCTAGACATTACCACTGGGAGGATTCAATCCTTTTCTTTGAAGGGTCGGATTGTGTCTGGAGACGGTGTATTCCTCAGGTTGAATATCAGAGTGTCCTTTCTTTATGCGATAGTCTGGAGGCAGGAGGACACCACTCCGGGAAGAGGACCGCATGGAAGGTACTTCAGTGTGGCTTACACTGGCTGACTCTGTTTCGCAATGCCATCAACTTTGCGAAGTCGTGCCCAATATGCCAGAGAATGGGAGGAACCGTTGGTTCCAAGGAAGAGATGCCGATGCAGCCTGTCATCATTTGTGATGTCTTTGACGCCTGTGGCATCGACTTCATGGACCCATTCCCTGTTAGCCATGGATTCGAATACATCCACCTTGCAGTAGACTATCTGTCCAGGTGGGTGGAGGCTATCCCAACCCGAGCCACATACAGCAGGACTGTATGTAAATTCATTAGAGATCATATCATCTATAGGTTCGGGATCCCCAAAATGTTGATATCAGATGGGGGTAGCCACTTTGTAAACAGAGATGTGAAGAAGCTCTTGACGGATTACGGTATCGAACACCGTGTCGCTAGTCCTTACCACCCACAGACCAATGGTATGGCTGAGGTGTCGAATAGGGAGGTGAAAACCATATTACAGAAGCTTGTCCTCCCAGACAGGAAGGACTGGTCTCAGATTTTGGATCAAGTCATGTGGGCTTATAGGACAGCTTACAAGACACCGTTAGGAACCTCCCCATTCAGGATGGTATTCGAGAAGCCATGCCATTTGCCCGCAAAATTAGTGCACAAATCAGAATGGGCAATCAAGAAGGTGGACTAGAACACACAACTATGGCAGTAACATAGAGAAATTAATCTGAATGAGCTTGTGGAAGTCAGAAACCGAGCATACAACAATAGTTTGGTGTACAAGGACAAAGTAAAGCATTGGCATGATAAATATATCAGAAGAAAGATCTTTGTTCCTGGACAAAAGGTATTGTTGTTTAATGCAAGGCTGAAAGTTTTCTGAGGCAAGCTAAAATCCAAGTGGACGGGCCCATTCATTGTCTGTGTTGTACATGATAGTGGATGTGTTGAGATCTCGGATCTCACAGATGACGCACCAACATTCCTAGTAAACCGACAACTGTTGAAGCACTTCGTCGAACCCAATGAACAGTTAGTCCACATTGAGGAGATTGTATTCATGCACGAGACAGATTCTTCAGATACACATAGAGCCGTGCATAAGACCTTGCAACAATGAACTCTCGCCATCAGCAATATCTGGAAAGATTCAGACCGCGATCCTTGCATATACCCATCACTCCTGTACATTCTCCCCCTCCCGCCCACGACTCTAATCACTCACCCCAACTGCATATATTTTCATCCATGACTATACTTAGGATGACCAAATCCTAAGTATAGGGGGAGAGTCACCCGAGTCCTTTCACTATACATCCTCCAGATCACATTGGTCCTCATACCACTCCTGTCTTATACTTAGGCTGAGTAGAGCCTAAGTATAGGGGGGACTGATGCTCGCCATTTATATACTCCTCCATTTCCCCTCTTATCCTCGCCCGCCCCATTTTTGATCTTCTTCTACACTTTGGCTGCCAGAGCCTAAGTATAGGGGGGCAGAGCGACTTCTATACATTTTTGTTATTTTAGCTCTCCTACAATTAGCACAAGCTATGTCTTTTTCCTTGCTTTTCGTGCTCTGAGGACATATCACACGCTAAGTATAGGGGGCGTGTATATATTACATCTATACGTTACCCATAGCTCGTACTTTCACATATTTTTTTATATACCACACAATAATTACGGGACGGGTAAAAATGGAGAAAATTTTTGTAAAATACATGTATACTTGTATATTGTATAACACCTGTATAATTTGTAGTACTTATAGAACTCATGTAAATTGCTGTAACATTGGAGGTACACCAAGTTTTTGAAAAAAAGGCTTCTTATTTATTCTTGCACATCATCTCTGCATCTAAAAAAAGGAGTCTTGCATTTTTATTCATCCACATAGCATGTTATCTACACCTCGTCTGCATATCTTGCATATACAAAGTGAAAAGTTAGTGGGTTCTGAATCAAGTTATGAGTAGATGTTTAGGAAGGACTTGATTTTACCTTATTCCACCTAATTTCAAAGGAACCTTATAGGAACTGGAGTTAAGATTTCTCAGGTCAAGTGACTTAATTCTTTGAGTCTGCAAGTCTATGTTCATATGTCATCTTGATTAGTATAAGTAGAATATCTCGTGCACACGCATGATTCTTTTAGATAATGACCTAACTTGACAAGCACCATGCACGTAGCTCTTCATTGATGAGGTGGTGAGGAGGTAGAATCCTTTAGCTTGGAGTAGCACACGGGTGGAAACATCCATCCTCCTCTATGGAGGGTAGTGCATCTCAACCTAGTCTAGTGGTGTTGACGTCTAAAGACGGGACGCTGTGGGTTGCAATAGTGCTTCAAAAGAGGGATAGTCTGCTGTCTCAAGAGGAAAAACTCCTGATGTACATGCTGCACCTTGTATATAGTTCAAAAAAAAGAGAGAGAAAAAGAAAAAAAAGAAAAAAATGCAAGAACTCCAAAAAAATAGACAAGCCAGATAGAAAATAAAATACCTGTCAGAGTATGTATATAAGCAAGATGTCTGCAGCTGCATGACTTGGCTACACTGGTCAGGCATCCCCGGATAGGTAGCTACACTGGCTACTGTCCATTCTTTCTCCACCCCCTCCTCTTGAGCTGGTCACACTTGAACTTAGAAGGGAATACCCCGCTCCTCGAGGAAAGAGTTACTGGACCGGGGATTTAGAGTTACCTTGTTATAGGAGGCTGCTTCTTAGCCATTTCTGATGTGGAGAGCTATTTTAGACTTACATAGTACAAGTAAGAATCATAGTCATCAGAAATTTGCGTTTGAGGATTTATTCTGACCTGACTATTGGGGAGTCTTGAATAGAAGACTTGTGGAACTTGAAGTCTATTAGGTCTTAAATTCAATTCCCAATAAGGTTCCACCACACAATTAATCCAAAGATCGAGTCAAGCACCATTTCAACTTTTGTTCATGACCTTGGTATGGAACCCAAAATCATTTCACTTTTGCATTTCATTTTAGTTGCTCGGGGACGAGCAAGGTTTAAGTATAGGGGGTTGATGAATCTGTAATTCATCACTCTTAAAGTGAAAATATAGTCTTGTTCCCGATAATTAGCTGCATATTTCCTCTTATGTTGCATAATTAGCATTCATACATGCATGCGTAATATCTGCATTTTAGCATTCATATCTGCATAAAATAAGAAGCCCAATTCACTTGTAAATATTCACCTGTATATTCACCAATATTCACCTATTTATATGTATTTTATACTCACTCCAAAGTCAATAAAATCATCTCTATACTGTGTATATTACTAACTAATAATACAAGGAAAAAGGCACAATTTCTAACTTGTAAAATGACTCAATAAAACCCCAGACCAAGTTGAAGACCTCAAGCCTTAGAATGCAAATATCTACCTCATACAACCTCCGATCTAGGTCTACTCACTTTTAGAATAATACATATTCAGAGACCTTCAAAATGAGACCAATTTCATTTAAATCGGAGCTCGTATGCAAAACTTGGGTTTTGGGACCCAATTGTACATTATATGTATGTATATTTGTACCCTTGTATTTTTATATCTTATTTGACCTCATCTCGATTTTTGGCTAACATGAAACTTGTAGATCTCATCGAGTTTTCCCAAATTCGGCCATCTTTTCTCTCTTATTCCTCATTTTTTTCAGCCATTCGGAGCAGGCCACGTGGCGCCCTTTGGTTGCGCCACGCGGCCCGCTAGTAAAGTGCCACGCGCCCCTCCTTCTCAGCCGTCCGATCCCTTCCCCTCTCTCTCCTAATCTGAGCCACCCATTCACGTAGCTCATCTCCACCCTCTGATCTTCTCCAGATCGCATCTCCTCCATCTGTTAGCGCCTCGTCCTCAGCACGCCACGTGTTGAGTTTTGAGCCCTCTGATCTTCTTCAGGAGCTTTCATCCTCACCGCACATTTCTGGACCATCCCTGACCATTCGATCAAATCCCCTAGATCTCATCATGCCCGTTCCTCAGCACCTTCACATGCGCCCACCACGTGTCACCTCCTTAGCCCTTCGATCTCACCACTCCGATCAAATCCAAACCCTCCTCTCGCGCCCTTCTCCTGGCCGTTGGATCAGTCGATCCAATGGTCCAAAGGTCGTCGTCTACCTCCCGCAGGAGCCTCGCCCATGTCGACCACCTTGCACGCTCACCGCCCCCTTTTTATTTTTGGCTCCTCTCCAGCCATCCTCTCCGCCCCTATCACCTCCACATCATAGCCCATTACATCCTCATCCTCGCCGACCTCCACAATCTCCATTAACCTCACCCACGCTGCTCCACGACCTCCACGAACCTCATCGCCCCATCACATGCACCCTCACTTCCTTCCGATAAATACCCTGCCTCCGGCGACCTTCGACCCCATCCGCCACCACGAGAGGTACCTCCGAGCTCTTAGCTCCTCATTTGTGACAGAAATAGAGGGCCAAATCGAGCGAAGATGATTGACCACCTCCGGCGAGATCCACGGCTCCGTCGTGCCGTGTTGTAACTCCTCCAGCGAGCTGCTTGTGCTCAGGACCGCTACTGGCCTTCGAGCAACGACCGGAACAGCTTCAGCGAGCCTCCCACCCCAGGTAGCTTCGCCCATTCCCCCTCCGATCTACTTCTTCTTTTTCTTTGTTTTTCTCTTAATTTCTCGGCCTCCTACGATCAATCCCACGCTCACCTGATCCTCCACCGAGCTCTGCCTTGGAGCTCTGACCTTCGCGATACCTTCAGATCAACCCTACGACCCGTCACACCTCCTCCGACTAAGAGCTCCGTCGCCACGGCGGAGGAACATCACCTGACCACCTTCGCTCTACCCCAGACCTCACTCGCACTTGCAAGAATTCCCATGATCATGAGCACCATTGGTTTTCGCACCAGCTAACCCTGCAGGCACGTATCTTTACTGATAGGACGTCTCGCCGGACCTCCTTCGAGCTTCATCATCGTTGGCCTCCAGATCTCCTCCGCCTCCTCTGGGACCTCCAGAAGCTCCGCCACGTCCCCACTATCGGTCCAAGCCCTCCAGAAGTCTCCTACGAGCTTCACTGACCTCAGACGAAGGAGGCGGAGCAAGGAGTTCGATGCTGGAGCCCCACCAAGTCCATCACAAGAGGCGGCGGACCAGAGAAGACGACGAGCAGCCACCGTTGGATCACCTTGATCCGACAGCCCTCACCTCGCCACATCACCGTGAGCCAACGACCGTTAGATCACTTAGATCAAACGGTCCTTGTTCCACCATGTAGCCGCTTCCCCGAGCTCTAGATCCCGTTGGATTAGGAGGATCTAACGGCCCTTGTACGTTCGCGTTGCCATCGCCAGCCTAGCTACAGATACCGTTGGATCCATCTTGATTCAACGGGCAACATCACGCCACGTCGTCTGCCATCATCCTCCATTGGATCTCCACTAGATCTAGCGGTCCAAGGCGTAATACGTATCCAGCTCTAGCAGCCGCTTGATCTTCATCGGTCGAACGGTCCCTCTGCCGCCACGTAGCCTCGCTCTGAGCCTCTTCAACGAGCCTTAGGCTTAAAGCACCTGAAGCATGCCCAAGCCTGCAACGCATCTGAGCCGACATCCGAGCCTTCGAAGACTCCCGATCCTAGCACCTCACGTGTATGCGGGCTGGGCAAATTGCATAGAGGCCCCTATAAGTTTTCCAAATTGCAATTCAGTCACTACTAGGAGCATCACGTAAGGCACACGTGTTCCCGTGGACATTTTGCACACATACCCCCAACATTATAGGTAATTACATTTAAGTCCCTCTCAATTTTAAGTAATTTTATTTTCTATAATTGCAAATTAGTCCATGTCTTTGCGCACATATTTAGGTGTCTATTTGGCATTATTTTTCAATTCCAAAAATTGCATGATGTAGCTTGATGAATACCCATTCATCACTCTTTATTCTTTTATTTTAGCTACAAAACCTTTGCCAAACACATGTAGATTCATGTAAATATCAATAATTACCATTTGACATGCATTGTATGAAAATAAATAATTAGCATGTTTTTGTGCATAAATAAAAGAATAAAGAGATAAAAGAAAAAGAGGGAGATATTTAGAATAAATATTGAGCGACCTAATCCCAAGGGAGGGCTCAACATGGGCCTGACCGCATAAAACCAAAAGTAGAGAGAGATATGGAAGCTCACATGTGTATATATCTGTAAATAAATAAATAAAAATATTTTCCTCTAAATAAAAATAAAAAATGGATTTGTGTTTATTTGTACATATTTGTAACTATAAAATTAAAATAAAAATGAGAAAATTAAAAAGAAAATAAAATACTATTCCTTGTCTATATTCACCATGTACATAAAACCACTTCTCTATTTATTTATCCCTATAAAAAAATAAATAAAAATCTAACAAAAATGTGTATATATTCCTCATCCCATAATGTTTATAAATAAAATAAAAATCATAAAAAAAACAAAAATAAAATAAAAATAAATAAAAATAAAATCAATTTCCTTCATTGCATATATACCATATATGTATATAAATAAAAGTATTTATTTATCCTTTCCAAATAAATAATAAAAATAAAATAAAAATGTCAAATTATTTCAAATTTTATCCTATAAAAAAATAAAATATAAAATTGGAATAATTTGAACAAAAATAAATAATTAAAAATCAAAAATCCAAAATATATATAGTGTATATACCTATGTATATAATACTATATTGTTAATACCTAATTTTTATTTCAAAAAAAATAAATAAAAATCACAAAAAAAATAGTTTATAAATAAATAAACATTTTTTATGTTTTATCTTTTTTCCAAAATTGGCCATTTGCTATTTTATATTGAATTTCCAATTATTTTACATGTGGCCGCATCCCATTGGTCCACGTGGGATGTTGACCCCCCTGTCAACTCCCCCCCTGGACCACAACCCCGCGGATCTGCGCCCGACCCGCCTTTTCTCCCATTTATTGCGCATCGATCCGAACTCCAAATCTGCTAACCCCGGGCCCTAATCCGTCATTGATCATCCCTGATCCATGCCCGGAGGATAGCATTGGGGTCCGTGCTCCGATTTCCTCGCTCGACACCCTTCTAGCTGAACCCCTAGGACTATATAGCTTCAGCTCCGGTCGCATTTTTCTCATCTTTGGCTCCGCATTTACCTACCCAGGACCTCCATTGCCTTCGCCTGAGTGACATCTAGCGACTGGTGGTGTCGCAGCAAGGAGGGAGTACCCCTGCCACTGATCCGGCGACGTAGCACCGCTGTGCGCCACCCAGGAGTGGTGCTCGAGCCTCGGGCATCGACAGCCCTCGAGGCAAGGACCCAGAGCTTCAGCAGCTCATCCCCAGTCGACTTCGACCATCTGGTAAGCCTAGATCCTCTTAGTTTTCGCCAATTTCCATTTACGCCCAATTTCGTTCATCGTAGTCGACCACCGATTCCGACCACATCGTCACTATCTTGATCATCGGAGTCGACCCTCATACTCACGAGCCTTGTCCACACTTTTTACACCCACTCGTACCCCTCGACTCGCCCCAGAGCAGGGACTTCGACCTTCACCGCCGACGCCTCGCCGGAGGTCGACCACCACGACCCACCGACCACCCGCCTCGCTTCTAACCGGATCGAGGCATTTTGCCCTTGACCCAGGAGTCCTTCTGTGCTATTTTGCAGGTCTGAGGAGATCCATCTGAGGAACTCAACTTCCAGGCACAGGAGCTCAGCTCCGCCGCTGTCGCCCGGGCTCCTCGGAACTCGTTGGCGCCATCGGAGGGGTCCTTCATACGCGGGAGGCTCCGGCGACTCTTTTCCAATCATCAGCAGCCCCAGAGGAGGTCCAATGCCCCAAAATTCCTCCGGCGAAGCTCGCCGGCGAGGAGTTCTTCCAGGATTCTCCTCCAAAGTCTATTCATCCCCGGAGTGCCAGATCATATCAGGACCGTTCGATCAGGGTGAAGAAGAGGCCCAGCAGCCATCGTCAGATCAGACACGTGGCCTCTTCTCCACCCTCCATCCAGCGAGGGTTAGCCACATCGACTCTCGACTGTTGATCCCCTACGTAGCGCACCCTCCCCCGTTGGATCAGAGCCGAGGGCCCCTTTGTTCAGCCGCAGCGCGTCTCCACCGCACGATCATCCACGTGGCGCGCATCCAGCCCCTTGAGTAATAAAGGGTAATTTACCCTTAGGCCCTCTCTCTTTTAGTGTTTATCATTTAGTCCTGTAAATAGTTTTTGTAGTTCTTTTATTTTGGTAAAATTGCATAGAGGACCTGTCAGTTTCTTTTAATTGCATTTTGACCCCTGTAAATCGTGGACACGTGCTTCGTCACGTAAATCTTTGGTGAATTTGCATGTATGGACCTGTAGTTTCCGTTTGTTCATACTTTTAGTTATTTGCACTTATGCCCCTGTAAGTGGTTTAATTCTGCATGTGCTGAATATCGTGGGCTTTTTACAACTTAGCCTCTAGACTTTTAGCACCTGTTGGTAAGGAGTCCAAGGACTTAAGTTATTTGCATATAGGTCCCTGAGTGCCCAATCCACGTGCCTTGCGTGTGCGAATTTGGACTTTTTGCACCAAGACCCCCTGAGCTTTCGTTTTTATTACTTTTAGGACCCCAGAAGATACTTTTGTTGCAGACAGGTCCCTATGAATGTGGGATCTTGTTTGTTTCAAATAAAATATCAAATCTACTCCAAATTAAGTGAAAATTTGACATGTGGCTCCTACCACGTGTAGAATTTTCATTAATTTTTGGAAAAATTTTTGAGCCTTTTTATTATTTTTAAAAATTCAAAAACATCTCTTTCTCTGCCTGTTCTTATAGAAAATTCATAAAAAAATATTAAAACCTTTTCAAAAATTCTAAAAAAATTATATGTTGTGTATTCTGGTGTGTTTGATTTTCTGATCAATTTTGGTCATTTTTGGATTAATAGAAAATATAAAATTGAAAAAAATTGAAAAACTTATAAAAATTCTAATAAATCATAGAAAAATCAAAAATTAATAAATCTTTTTCCTGATTATTCCTTGTTGTTCATACTTTACAGGAAAAATACCTTCAGAGTTTGTTAGGTTATTTTATATTTTATTTTGGCCCTTGAAACCTGACTGGACATTGTTCTTTTGTTTTTGTATTGTTTCATTTTTAGAAAATCCAATAAAAATCAGAAAATTATCAAAAAATCACTAAAAACAGTAAAAATTATAAAAATCATGAAAACATTTTTATTGGAATTTTTGGAGCATTTTAGAGTAATTAAATAATTGTTGAAAGTTGTGTGTTTTGCTTGTTTAATTAATTTCTTTAAAATTAAAAATCCCAAAAAATATAAAAATATTAAAAATCCACAAAAAGTAATTTGTTTTTATTTTTTTTGTTTTTGACTACTTCGTAGGCCGCAAGGCCAACCCGTGCTCCTCGAGTTCGACCCTGGGAGTTATACCAGGTCAATCCCATAGCTAGGAATGCTAGTTGGCTTTCTCGTGTTTGATCTTTATTTGGTGGTCCGAATAATTTTTCTTGATTGAGCTTTGAGTCCTAAGTGACTGAGGTCACAAGGACCGCATTGATTTATATACCTTAGTCGCGGACTCTTGCTCACATCAGAATGGTGCCGTTGCCGGGGAGCACGACTTAGTAGTCGGTTTCTTTTTCATTTTATTTTGTTTTTGTTTTCGCAGCTTTCCACGGCTTTTTCTTAGTCCGCGGCTTTTCGCGGCTTTTTATTTTTCTTTTATTTTTGTTTTATTTTATTTTTATTTCTTTTCTTTTTTTTGTTTGTTTTTGCCCTTTTATTTTATTTCCATTTTTGCATATATATACTCTGTTTTCTTTTCTTAGCTTTATTTGCTTTATTGAGGCTTGACACACTTTGTTGTTTTCTTGTGAGGGCCCGTGGGACCGAGGCGGCGACTTTCGAGGAGCCAACGCAACCGCGGCTATTGGAGGCAGCTCCCTTCTGCACGGAGCCGCAGGAGAGCGCGAGGAGGCAGCTTAGTGTGGGAGGAGTAGTTTAGAGTAGTTAGGTTTATTTTCTGCAACATTTGGATAATTGTAATAATACAGGACAACAGGACTCAGCCAGACTTTTGAGACTTTAGGGGTCTGTTTCACCGAGCACCGGTGTGCTCGGGGGACCCCTCGGCTTTTTACGCATCTTTTTTGCGGTTTTGTTTTCTTTTCTGCTTATTCGGTTTCTCGCGGATTCTTGAGCCCCTAGCCTTAGGATTTTCTGCTTGATTGTGACGTAATAATTAGGATCCAACCACTCTAATATATCTGCATGTACCTATAGATCGGTAATTGGACCTATAATAAAAAGATTAATAAAATTGTTGACTCACTACCTTCGAGCCTACGTGCCACAACCCACCCTGCCAAGCGCTGCTCTTGAACTTGATTTGTCAAGAGGAGGAGGGGTGGACCGAGACCGGACTCTTGGATTGGAGGCTGGTGGTCGACTGGACGTTATTTCGAGTAGAACTGCTGCTTAGGGACTCGGTTTTCCGCCTGCACCATTTAGGTAGTTTATTTCAGTCTTTAAATTCTGCGCGGATCATTTTGCATGTAGAATGCAGGAGTCAGGTACGCATCTCTTACTCTGCATGCATCATTGATTTTCTCGTGCATCGGCTTTTTCGACTTCTCCCCCTGATTTTTAAACTTAATAACCAGGAGAACCGAAAAATTCGTTAGGTGATTTCTTTTTATTTGAAAAATACCTAAAAAGAAAAACAGTAAAATCGGTACTGCTAATCACACTTGATCTAAAAGACACAGAATTGAAAAATTTATCTTGGGGAGAGTAACCCCCTCCTTGTTTGGTTTGGATGAGCGAGAGAGTGACATGTACCTTAGGCTAGAGCCATATCTAATTTTTCTTGACTGATTACCGGCTATTCTGTACGGGACAATTAGTTGAGAAAAATTTTGGATTCCTATTTGGCTCACGTAATTGCTCTGATAGACTGAATGATCACCTAAAATAAAATTGACAAGATAATTGACCGATCCCTTTCGGTCTTCAGCTCGTGTGCGTAGGTGAATCAGGGGTTTGCTTTTTCATCTTGTGTGATTTCCAGATACCTTCTGCTTTCCCTCTTCTCCACTCCATTCATCTGTCTTCCACCCACCCTCCCTTCAGTCTTCTCTTCTTCTTCTCCTTTACCCCTGGATGATGGATACCCCTCACTTTAGGCTGACTCTTACGGCCTCTTCTCCACCCACTGCCCATCAGTCCAGTCCACATTCGAGGGAGGTCGGATCTCCGACCAACCTCCCACTCCCTCCCTCCCATCCCATTCACTACTCTGGGCATGCTGTGTTTGACGTCCGAGGATATCAGATAGAGCAGATGCGAGACCCGAACGATGCCGTTTCTGAGTTGAGAGTGCACTCCGTTGGTGATCAGAGAGAGTAGTGGAGATCAGCAGATAGATCCTATCCCAGATTGATGGAGGAGCATATAGGATAGGGAGCTCAATCAGCTTCTACATTACATCCATTCGTCTTGGATTTGGATTACATTAAGCGACTGCCGACAATTTCAGGAGAGGAGCTGATGAGAAGGACCTTCCCATTCACACTTCAGGACAGAGCCATGCGATGGCACAGATGATTGGGGAGAACATTCGATACGTGGGGAGAGCTACGCCGAGAGTTCTTACAGAGATACTTCCCCCCGCGTAGAGCTGAGTTTATGCGGTCTTTGATCACCATCTTTTCAGTAGACCCCCAGGAGCCACTGCATGAGGCATGGCCGAGGTTTCTTGACCTCTTGAGGAGATTTCCGGACCACGGACTTCCACTGACAGACCTGATAGAGATCTCCATGCGGGGGATGACCACAGAGCATATAGCACTGGTGATTACCACATGTGGCGGTTCACACCGCAATTCTGACATTCACCGGCTGGATACCATCTCGAGGTTACTTTCACAGCGATCTTCTTCATGAGATACCTTAGTCAGGACAACACATGCGGACGATGCAGTACCAGTGCGGTGTGTCGTATTACATGAGGATTCAGTTTCTGCACACCAGTCCGAGGACGTAGATGATGCATCACCACAGAGTACAGAGGAGATGACTGCGATAGCAGAGGTTCGGAACCAGAGTCTTCTCGAGTTCTCGTTGGTTTTCCAACTAGAGTTCGAGTCAACCCCAGAGTTCCTAGTTGACGAGTCTTGGATATCAGATCTTCTGATACTCCAGGAACCAGAGGAGCCCCCGCTACTACAGCCATTGAGTCAGCCACTTCAGTTTCCAGTCCTAGAGGAGTCAACCTCTTTTCTGCAGAGATACTTCTTGGAGTCTGAAAGCTACCAGGACTCAGCCCAGCAGCTTCAGCTCGATACAGGACACCACTTTGAGAGACCAGACACAGATGGTCCCGTATTCGAGCCTTTTGTCCTCCACTTTGACGAGACAGACATACTTGCTGAGGACCAGTTGGTAGCCAGCATTGCCGCAGAGCGAGGATCAGCCGCAGACACTTTGCCAGCCTCCGCGGTGTTGACCAGTACCTTCTCCTGCTTCCAGATTGCCGAGAGCCACATTTCCGATGACGATGCAGCCTGGTGCACCGAGTGGATACTTGACAACAGCACAAATGCCCTTCTAGATCCTGATCCTCTCTTACTCACTTATGATCTTGCATTACTCCCCGAGGGTTATCTGCGGGAGAATGCCGCACTCAATGAGCACTCGGTTTCTCCTTCTGAGAGTGTCTCCGATCTGGCGGAGCACGAAACCGAGTTTTCTGATCTTTCAGATTCTGAGTCTTCTCACCTCGACGACCCTCGCGAGAATGAGCCCATCCGGGAGATATTCGATGATCTACCTGATCTGCTTCTATTACATGCATCGGATATCAGTCTTCTTAGAGAGTCTCCTGATCTTGACTGCCCACACTTCTTCGAGACACTGATTGACGTGGAAGATTCCATGACTGATCCATCCTTCTCCACGTTTGATTTCTTCGGCTCCACTCTTCCACTCCAGTCTGATCCAGAGCCGAGGATTTCTTTTGTGCTACCGGATCCCGATCACTTATTTCCATATCCTTGGCCAGTAGCAGACACCTGCTTGATTGCATACCTAGGTGTCTTTGTTTACACAGTTGTTTTCGTCGCTGTTCTCATACCGAGACTGCGACGACAGTACGGCATTTGACTTACCGATGCCGTCCTGAACCTTGATACTGTATCCTAGCCTTTACGCCCAGCTAGGGGCGTAAAATCTAGCGCTTGTTGAGAGGCACCTCAACATTGTACTCTTTTGTATATACGTGTTTTGTCTTAGTTTGATCTTTCTTTCTTCCATTCTTGTTTTCACCCCAGGTCTCGCTTGGGATTGTTGTTTCTATACTTAGGATATTCCTCATCCTAAGTATAGGGGGGTGGAAACACCGGGTTGTTCAAATCATTCTATTCCATCACTTCTGTCGTTGCCTATACTTAAGGTTCTTCACCTTAAGTATAGGGGGAGTGATGCCCCTCCACCTTGTATATATCTGTTGATTTCATCGTGTCTTGCTACCCCTGTTTTTGCTGCCTATACTGAGGGATATTTTACCCTAAGTATGGGGGGGTAGACCCTGTACATTCTTCACTCGGTTTTCCCTTTGTGTACAACCTGCTATACTTAGGATTATTTGATCCTAAGTATAGGGGGAAAAGCCGAGATCCTCTTGATTTTCTATTCTTTCATTCATCTTTGTATATAGCCTTCCTTTTCACTTCCCTATACTAAGCACGAGTTATGTCTTCTTCATCGCTCTTGACTCTGAGGACATCGTTCGAGCTAAGTATAGGGGGTGTGTATATATTTCATATATACTTTAGCCATAACTCGTACTTTGTGTGAGTGTGTTAATAAATAAAAATGGCTAAAAACCCAAAATCCACAAAAATTAAAAATTTTCCTTGTAGATAAACATTCTTTTATTTGCACATACATAGCTATTTTACATACTATTTTTGTAAAAATGTTTTCAAAATGTTTTGTGTAAAGTTTGTGTAAATATGTGCATATCAAAATTATGTATATAGTACAAAATTTTTCCAAAATGTTTTGAAAATCAAAAGTTTGCAAAAACCTTGTGTAAATTTGCGTAAATAATTTGCAAAACTTGCATTCATGCATACATCCATGATTTCAAAACATTTTTCAAAATTTTTGCATTTGTGTAAAAATTGTGTAAATAGCATACTTGTATATACTTGTATATAGTTTTTCCTGGATTATAGTTGACATTTAAACTAGCCTGGAATTAAATTGGGAAATGGAGCTTGATTAAGATCTTAATCCACCTAATTCTAAGAGGAACATTATAGGGCTTAGGGTTAAGGCTTTTCAGGTCCATGGTGACTTAATTCTTTGAGTCCACTAGGCTATGATCACATGTCATCTCAATGAGCCTAAGTAGAGCACTTAACAACACACACATGACTTATATGGACAATGGCTTTACTTGGACCCGCACTTTACACCGAGCTCTCTACGGATGAGGTGGTGAGGAGGCAGTCTTCCTTGACTTGGGGTAGCATATGAGGGTAGTACTTTTATGCGGAACCTCTCTTATTCTTTTAGTGAAGGAAGTGCATCTCAACTTGGTCTGGTTGCCATGAGGTCTAACGATAGGAGTTGTGGGTTGCAATAATGCTTCAAAAGAGGTATAGTCTACTCGCTCAAGGGGAAAAACTCCTTATGTATATATGCTGCACATGTATATGTTGTATAGATGCACTTGAAAAAAATGCAAAAAAAAAAATAACTCCAAAAAATGGTGGGTCTGAGAGAAAATGATAATCCCACCGGAGTATGTATATAGTGCAAATAAACAAAGCTTGAGACTTATGGTTCCATCTTATGTAGCTTACAGCAGGGAGACTTAGCTACACTGGTTGAGCTCCCAAGGATACATGGCTACACTGTCCATGGTCCATTCTCTTCTTCCCCCTCTTCTTGAGCCAGTTGAACTTGAACTTAGAAGGGAATACCCCACTCCTCGAGGAAAGAGTGGCCAAACTAGGGTCATAGAGTTACCTTGATGGGGAGGGTTGTCAAGTTGCCAATTCTGAGGTGGAGAGCTTACCTCACTTACACAGTACAAGGAAAGACTCATAGTCTTCAGGGTTTGTTGTATGTAGACTTGTTCTGATTTGGATTATTGAGGAGTCTTGATTATAGATTAGTGGATCTTAGAGGCTGTTAAGTTTTAAACCTAAGTCTAAATAAGGTTCCAACACATTAATAATCCAAAGATCTGATCGAGCTCCATAATTCCATTTAATGAAGGCAAGTTTCATTATCAGCATTGATCCATGTATATTCTGCTCTTTTTCTTTTTCTTTTTCTGTTTTTCACTTCTTTTTCAAATAAGTCTTTGCTAAGGGACTAGCAAAGTTAATTATAGGGGGGTGATGAATACCCATTCATCACTCTTTATTCTTTTATTTTAGCTATAAAACCTTTGCCAAACACATGTAGATTCTTGTAAATATCAATAATTACCATTTGACATGCATTGTATAAAAATAAATAATTAGCATGTTTTTGCACATAAATAAAAGAATAAAGAGATAAAAGAAAAAGAGGGAGATATTTAGAATAAATATTGAGCGACCTAATCCCAAGGGAGGGCTTATCATGGGCCTGACCGCACAAAAACCAAAGTAGAGAGATAAGGAAGCTCACATGTGTATATATCTGTAAATAAATAAATAAAAATATTTTCCTCTAAATACAAAAATGGATTTTTGTTTATTTGTACATATTTGTAACTATAAAATTAAAATAAAAATGAGAAAATTAACCCCGGGCCCTAATCCGTCATTGATCAACCGTGATCCACGCCCGAAGGATAGCATCCGGGTCCGTGCTCTGATTTCCTCGCCCGACACCCTTCTAGCCGGACCCCTAGGACTATATAGCTTCAGCTCCGGCTGCATTTTCACTCATCTTTGGCTCCGCATTTCCCTACCCAGGACCTCCATTGCCTTCTTTTGAGTGACAGCTAGCGACTGGTGGTGTCGCAGCGAGGAGGGAGTGCCCCGACCACTGATCCGGCGACCTAGCGCCGCCGTGCGCCGCCCAGGAGTGGTGCTCGATCCTCGGGCATCGACGGCCATCGAGGCAAGGACCCAGAGCTTCACCAGCTCGTCCCCAGTTGACTTCGACCATCTGGTAAGCCTAGATCCTCTTAGTTTTCGCCAATTTCCATTTACGCCCAATTTCGTTCATCGTCGTTGACCACCGATTCCGATCACATCCGTCACTATCTCGATCATCGGAGTCGACCCTCATACTCACGAGCCTTCTCCGCACTTTCTACACCCACTTGCACCCCCCAGCTCGCCTCGGAGCAGGGACTTCGACGTTCATCATCGACGCCTCGCCGGAGGTCGACCACCCGCCTCGCTTCTAACCGGGTCGAGGAATTTTGCTCTCGACCCAGGAGTCCTTCTATGCTATTTTGCAGGTCTGAGGAGGTCCATCTGAGGACCTCAACTTCCAGGCACAGGAGCTCAGCTCTGCCGCTGTCGCCCGGGCTCCTCGGAGCTCGTTGGCGCCATCGGAGGGGTCCTTCAAACACAGGAGGCTCCGGCGACTCTTTTCCAATAATCAGCAGCCCCCGAGGAGGTCCACCGCCCCAGCATTCCTCCAGCGAAGCTCGCCGGCGAGGAGTTCTTCAAGGAGTCTCCTCCACCGTCCGTTCATCCCTGGAGTGCTAGATCATCTCAGGACCGTTCGATCAGGGTGAAGAAGAGGCCCAGCAGCCACCGCCAGATCAGACACATGGTCTCTTCTCCACCCTCCATCCAGCGAGGGTTAGCCACATCGACTCTCGACCGTTGATCCCCCATGTGGCACACCCTCTACCGTTGGATCAGAGCCGAGGGCCCCTTTGTTCAGCCGCAGCGCGTCTCCACTGCACGATCATCCACGTGGCGCGCATCCAGCCCCTCGAGTAATAAAGGGTAATTTACCCTTAGGGCCTCTCTCTTTTAGTGTTATCATTTAGTCCTGTAAATAGTTTTTGTAGTTCATTTTATTTTGGTAAAATTGCATAGAGGACCTGCCAATTTCTTTTAATTGCAGTTTGACCCCTGTAAATCGTGGACACGTGCTTCGCCACGTGAATCTTTGGTGAATTTGCATCTATGGACCTGTAGTTTCTGTTTGTTCATGAATGAAAAATACTTTTAGTTATTTGCACTTATGCCCCTGTAAGTGGTTTAATTCTGCATGTGCTGAATATCGTGGGCTTTTCACAACTTAGCCCCTGGACTTTTAACACCTGTTGCTAAGGAGTCCGGGGACTTAAGTTACTTGCATATAGGTCCCTGAGTGCCCAATCCACGTGCCTTGCGCGTGCGAATTTGGACTTTTGCACCAGGACCCCCTGAGCTTTAGTTTTTGTTACTTTTAGGCCCCTAGAAGATACTTTTGTTGCAGACAGGTCCGTGTGAATGTGGGCTCTTGTTTGTTTCAAATAAAATATCAAATCTACTCCAAATTAAGTGAAAATTTGACATGTGGCTCCTACCACTGTGTAGAATTTTCACTAATTTTTGGGAAAATTTTGAGCCTTTTTATTATTTTTAAAAATTCAAAAACATCTCTTTTTCTGCATGTTCTTATTGGAAATTCAAAAAAAATAATAAACCTTTTCAAAAATTCTAAAAAAATTATATTTTGTGTATTTTGGTGTGTTTGATTTTCTGACCAATTTTGGTCATTTTTGGATTAATAGAAAATATAAAATTGAAAAACATTAAAAAACTTACAAAAATTCTAATGAATCATAGAAAAATAAAAAATTAATAGATCTTTTTCCTGATTATTCCTTCTTGTTCATACTTTACAGGAAAAATACCTTCAGGGTTTGTTAGGGCCATTTTACATTTTATTTTGGCCCTTGAAACCTGACTGGACATTGTTCTTCTGTTTTTATCTTGTTTCATTTTTAAAAAATCCGATAAAAATCAGAAAATTATCAAAAATTCACCAAAAATAGTAAAAATTATAAAAATTATGAAAACATTTTTATTGGAATTTTTGGAGCATTTTGAGTAATTAAATAATTGTTGAAAGATGTGTGTTTTGCTTGTTTAATTAATTTTTTTAAAATTAAAAATCCCCAAAAAATATAAAAATATTAAAAATCCACCAAAAATAATTTGTTTTTATTTTTATTTTGTTTTTGACTACTTCGTAGGCCGCAAGGCCAACCCGTGCTCCTCGAGTTTGACCCTGGGAGCTATACCAGGTCAATCCCATAGCTAGGACTGCTAGTTGGCTTTCTTGTGTTTTATATTTATTTGGTGGTCCGAATAATTTTTCTTGATTGAGGTTTGAGTCCCGAGTGATTGAGGTCACAACGACCGCATTGATTTATCTACCTTAGTCGCGGACTCTCGCTCACATCAGAATGAAAAGAAGATAAAAAAAAGAAAACTACCTGCTCAGACTTCCTCTTGAGGTTGTTCGGATTGGGCTCTATCTGGGCAGGGATGGTGGCCTTCCCTCTCACTATGTCCCGCATCTCCTGGCGGAACTCATCCATCTCCCGTCGGAATGTAGCCTGCTGATCTGTAAAGAGGCGGGCTATGTCATCCAAGGTGGGGTTCTCATTGGATGGCCCATGAGAACCTGGCAGGTAGCCTCTCTGATAATGAGGTTGCTGCAGCTGTGGCTGAGAGAGGAATGACTGTGGATGATGTTGCGGCTGATGAGGCTGATCACGCCTTCAAGAATGTCCCTGCTGATAGGGACGAGGACCATACGACTGTGACTGGTGCTGCTGCTGTTGTGTGTACACTGGGGGCTGCTGCTGCTGGTGATCCCTCTGATGGCTGTACTGGCCACCCTGTCCTGACGGCTGCTGTTGGGGCTGGGCACCTCTGACTGACCAACGGAATCCGGGATAGTCTCGTCGGATACCGGGCTGGAGGCGGTCGTACCGAATCTCGTTGACATCCATCAATGGCTCGGACTCATAGGGGGCTGGCGGGAGTACTGCCAGAGGCTGATCCGGCTGGTATACCACTATATGCGTGTCTGGAGATGGCGGTGACTGGTATGTGGGCTGCGGCTGCTGGTACGGCTCCGCCTGTACAAGGTGAACCTGTCTAGGCTGCTGGTGGCTGGAGCGCTGGGACGAGCTGTCGGTGCTACTCGGACCGCCTCGTGCCTGAAGATGGGGCTGGGAAGCCGTCTGTGCCTCCTGGAGACACATGAGATGTGTCTTCAGGTCACTCAGAGTCTATGCCATCTGCTCCATCTGCGTGATGCCCTGGCACTGCTTCTTCTCAATAATCTCTATCCGGTCCAACTTCTCGCTGATGATCCCCATGTCTGCGGCTGAACTCTCGGCCTGTGCTGCTGCCGCTGACGAACTAAAAGGACCGACGTTGACCCGTGCTATCCTCTGGTACTCAACGGTCTGTGGCTGGGGTCATCCCTGTGTGTAAAGTCGGGTCTGGGACATCACCATATAGTTCTCGGCCATCTCCTCGTAGATGGCCCATACCTGATCATTATCCTTGGCGAAGTAGGACCCGTCACAAGAAGCATTCACCAGGCCCTGTAGCTTTGGTGTCAGCCCGCTGAATAAGCTCTGAACTAGGTTCGGCTTCGAGATGTCATGGTGCGGGCATCTGTCTGTCAACTCTCTGAACCGCTCCCATGCCTCGTGGAATTGCTCATTAGGGAGCATGGAGAAGTTGCTGATCAGGGCCCTTGCGGCATTCGTCTGCCCGAGTGGATAGTACTTGTGCAAGTACTCGGTTCGGAGCTGCTCCCAGGTGTAGACGAACTTCCCCAAGTGCTTCATCCAGGTGGTTGCTCTATCTACTAAGGAGAAGGGGAAGGCAATCATGAGGATGGTATCCCCGGCAATGGCACCATTCTGATGAGCTGAAATTTCCGATAGACTAAGGTGGATAAAATATAGGGAAGGTCGTTGCGACCTTAGCTGCTCGAGAAATCCATCTCAACAAGAAAAATATAAGAGCAGACCACCAAACAAAGAGAAAATTAGAGAAAAATAATTAATGGCCCTGGCTATTGGATTAGCCTGGTATAGCGACCAGGGTCGGACTCAGGGAGCACGGGTTGGCCTTGCAGCCTACGAAGTAGTCAAAAACAAAATAAAAATAAAAACAAATTATTTTTGGTGGATTTTTAATGTTTTTATATTTTTTTGGGATTTTTAATTTTAAAGAAATTAATTAAACAAGCAAAACACACAACTTTCAACAATTATTTAATTACTCTAAAATGCTCTGAAAATTCAAATAAAAATGTTTTCATGATTTTTATAATTTTTACTATTTTTAGTGAATTTTTGATAATTTTTTGGTTTTTATAGGATTTTCTAAAAATGAAACAAGACAAAAACAAAAGAACAATGTCCAATCAGGATTCAAGGGCCAAAATAAAATTTAAAATGACCCTAAACCCTGAAGGTATTTTTAAAGTATGAACAATAAGGAATAATCAGGAAAAAGATTTATTAATTTTTGTTTTTTCTATGATTTATTAGAATTTTTATAAGTTTTTCAATGTTTTTCAATTTTTATATTTTCTGTTAACCCAAAAATGACCAAAATTGGTAAGAAAATCAAACACACACCAATATACAAAACCTATTTTTTTTAATTTTTAAAAGGTTTTTTGCAATTTTTTTGGATTTTATAATCTGGATAGAGAGAAAATTGGAGGTTTTTGAATTTTTTAAAAATACTAAAAAGGGTAAAAAATGTATCCAAAATTTTATGAAAATTTTACATAGTGGCAGGAGCCACGTGTCCAATTTTCACTCAATTTGGACTAAGTTTGATATTTTATTAAAATCAAAAGCCAACAAACAGTGCATAGGGACCTTGTTACAAGAAAAACATAGTCCTGGGGCCAATAGATACCACGACAGAAAACTTCAGGCCCTTAGTTGCAAATTTCCCAACGACACACGCGCTAGGCACATGGTCCAGGCTCAGAGGGGCATTTTTGTAATTCCAATTTATAAAAATGAAAACATCAACACGCCAGAACTACAAGGAAAATAATGCAAAAAAGCCCACAAAAGCACGTGTCGATGCACAAGGTCACCACAGGCAGGGACTAAATTGCAAATATCCAAAACTAGAAGGTTCTCTATGCAATATTTACAAAATAAAAACAACTATGAAAAATATTTACAGGGCTAAAAATTAAATGCAGAAGAGAGAAGGGCCTACAGGGTAATTTACCCTTTATTAGCAGATGGGCCGAGAGGAGGCCACGTGGAAGATCAGACGGTTGCGGACGAGGGCTTCTTCTTCGGCTGATGGACGCTTCAGGTCTCTCCACGTGTCGATCAGACGATGGCGGCTGGTGAAGAAACCCTGAGCTCGATCGGACGGTCCAGATCAAATCTGGCATGACGAAGGGTGAATGGACGGTCCGTGAGGGTCCAGGAAGAACAGTTGGCCGGCGAGGTTCGCCGGCTCCGTGCGCGCAAGTGGAACCTCCTTTGTTGCGGCTGAGAGGTGCAAAAGCTTTGTCAAGGTGCTCCGCAGCTATTCAACCCCTCCAATGGCGCTGGGGAGCTCCCAGGAGCTCTGGCGACGTCGGTGGAGCCAAGCTCCTGTGCCTGAGCTGTCGACCTCCAGATGAGGCCCTCCTTACGTTCTGACCTGCACAGGAAGAAAGAGGGGTCGAGGGCAAACTGCCTCGACCCGTTAGCGCACGTGGAGGATGAAAGATGCGTCAGGGCAAAGGTCCTCCGGCGATGCGGCGGAGGAGGAGGACCGAAGTCCCTGCTCCGAGGTGAGTCAGGGTTGGGTGGCTTAATGAAGAAGGTACGAAGAAGTCTGACGAAGATGGTAGTGCAGTCGGGTGGACAGATGGTTGGTCGGAGACGATGGGCGAAGGCGGCGGAGCTACGGGGACAGTAAGCTAAAAACTAGAATCTATGCTAAACTACTGTCTAATCTGCCTACCTGGCAGATGCATTCGACTGTGCTGGAGCTCGGGGAGCTCCAAGGGTCATTGCCTCAAGGGGGCGTTGAGTCCCGAGGCTGAGCGCGCTCGTGGCGGTGCACGGCGGTGGAAACATCGGATCCAAGGTTTCCCGGCTGCCCGAGCCTCACTTCCACTCCGTCTCGCTCGGCTGTCACTCAGGCGAGGTGGAGGAGTTCCTTGGCGTCGAGGGGGAGGACTAGAGATGAGTGAAAAGGCTGCCGGAGCTGGGACTTTATTTGGCTAGGGATCCGAGAAGATGGGAGTCGGGCGACCAGATCGGAGCGCGGATCCCCAAAACCCACCCCGGGCGTGGATCAAGGATGAACGAGGGTCAGATGGAGCCCGGGGTTTAGTGATTTGGCTATCAAATCGAGTGGCGAATAAATGGAGAAATTGCGGGTCGGACGTAGATCCGCGGGGCTGTGGTCCAGGGGGGGAGTTGACTGGGGGGTCAACATCCCTTGTGGACCAATGGGATGCAGCCACATGTAAAATAATTGGAAATTTAATATAAAATAGCAAATGGCATATTTTGGAAAAAGTTAAAACATAAAAAATGTTTATTTATTTATAAACTTTTTTTTTGTGATTTTTATTTATTTTTTTTTGAAATAAAAATTATGTATTTACAATATAGTATTATATACGTAGGTATATACACTATATATATTTTGGATTTTGGATTTTTAATTATTTATTTTTGTACAAATTATTCCAATTTTATATTTTATTTATTTATAGGATAAAATTTGGAATAATTTGATATTTTTATTTTATTTTTATTATTTATTTACAAAGGATAAATAAATACTTTTATTTATATACATATATGGTATATATAGTGAAGGAAATTGATTTTTTTATGATTTTTATTTTATTTATTTACATTATGGGATGAGGAATATATACACATTTTTGTTAGATTTTTATTTATTTATTTATAGGGATAAATAAATAGAGAAGTGGTTTTATGTACATGGTGAATATAGACAAGGAATAGTATTTTATTTTCTTTTTAATTTTCTCATTTTTATTTTAATTTTATAGTTACAAATATGTACAAATAAACACAAATCCATTTTTTATTTTAGTTAGAGGAAAATATTTTTATTTATTTATTTACAGATATATACACATGTGAGCTTCCTTATCTCTCTCTATTTTGGTTTTTATGCGGTCAGGCCCTTGCTGAGCCCTCCCTTGGGATTAGGTCGCTCAATATTTATTCTAAATATCTCCCTCTTTTTCTTTTATCTCTTTATTCTTTTATTTATGCACAAAAACATGCTAATTATTTATTTTTATACAATGCATGTCAAATGGTAATTATTGATATTCACATGAATCTACATGTGTTTGGCAAAGGTTTTGTAGCTAGAATAAAAGAATAAAGAGTGATGAATGGGTTTCATCATAGCTTATCTTGTCCTTTATCTTATGTGACACGTGTTTCAATTTTATGACATCCTTGGAATTTAATATTATTTATTTGGTGAAATTTTACATATTTTGCCAACTGTGTTCCTTTTAATTCATATTAAATTCCTTGTAACTCCAAAAATCATCAAAAATTCACATTAGACTTAGGATAATTTATTTTACATTGTATCCAAAAATCATCACATTTGCACGCATTACGAGGCTGAATAAATTAATTAGTGATTTCCTTTATTGGTTTTTAATAGGTCCAATTCACATAGAATTTTAGGAATATTAATTTTCTTGGATTCATCATAATTAGATGTATCTAGGGTAATTTTTTATCTAGAAATAATGTGTTTTGGTATTTACTAAAATTAATTTTGTAAAAATCACATTGCATTCATATTTTATTCAGAGTAAATTCATAAAGTGTCAGAAAAATCCAAAAAAATAATGTAGCTTAATTTCTTTGCATGTCATATTCTGGCCAAGTTTCATAACTTTTGGACTTCATCTTACCACATTTCTGATTTAACTTGTAAAAGCTGGCCTGAAATTGCATTTGTTTGTCCTTTATTGCATAAAATTAGCTAAAAAATACCCAAAAAATATTCTTTTGAAAATCCGACCTCTGAATTCACTTAAAAATAACCTAAGGAGACAGCTGCCTCCCTAAGTTCGACCTTGGGCTTGCCCAAGTAAAATAAATCTACCGCTCGTGATTAGCTCAACATTAATTAAAAGTGGTATTTTTGACATAGCTTAGATTACCCGACTGCAACAAACTTAAAACTTAATTTGACCATTAATTTGATCGAATTAACAAGGGTGGTTCCTCGGGCCTCATGTCTGGTTATCTCTCCACCACCAGCTGGTATCTCTAGCTCTTCTCTCCCAACTCCCATCAGAGTGAGCTCTCACCTCACCTCTGTCATGAAGATTCCCAGGTCCCTGATCTGTCTCTGCATGGTCTCCAGGGAATCTAGCAGTGTGTTGTTGATGGCGGCCTGGTCTAAAACAAATGATGAAGTCTGAGGCTACTCATCAGTTCTTCCATCGCTGGCCATCTCTCCGGTCTCTGCAAAGGCAAAAGACCTTAGATAAGTTACTATCAAATTAATGTAGAGATAGGCTGGCCTATATGTCTGTACCTCAGGAGTGGAAAAAGGTGGTCGAGAGGGAACATGATGGAGGCGAATTCAGGTTCAGAGAACGGGTCTGAGCTCTCTGAAGATGCCCTAGATGAATGGGTGGGAGTGCTGGAAAGAAGTGATGCTAGAGGTAGCCTAAGAGACCTCCTACCCATCATCTTGATGTGGATATTTATGAAGAGTAGATCTGGATTGAAAGCAGGATTAGAAGACAAACCCTCAGTTCACCAACTCAATACAGTTTGATGATTGTGAAAGCTCGATCTTTTATCTTGCCAATTTTAAATTTTGTGATAATCCAATCTTACAGAGCGAGTTAGTGAGTTATTAGGAGCCCGATTCTCCCTGGAGACTGGCCCAGATTCTTACGACTAGTTGCGCCTATTTCTAACCACTATAGGTGTAAGTATGGACCATTTCCGGCTACCCGATTACTTGATGATGGAGCCTTACACAATATCCTCTAAAGCACCCACTCTGTTAAGGAATTAAGGACTGTTTACTGGCTATGCATAAATCTTCACTAGAGAATAGCTAATCATTTTTGTTAGAACCTGTAGTCTGATGAAAGTCCAGGCGTGGCTCTATCCTAGTGTACGACCACTCAACTCTCAACAGGTAAAATCAGACAAGGAGGGGGTTACTCTCCCCAAAACAAAATTTTGTTCGTTAATTCAAGTTTTAGGTCAAGTGTGCTTTAGCAGTCCTGATTTTATTGGTTATCTCTTTTCAGGTATTTTTCTGAATAGAACAACATCTACCAAATTTTCCAATTTCCTTTTTTATTTTAAGTCCAATAAAATAGGGGGAGGAAGATATAAAAGCCGATGCACGATGAAAACTGAATGATGCATGCAGAGTCAGTAATGCGTACTTACTCCAATAGTGTACATGCAAAGTGATTCACACATAATTAAAAAATAGAATTTAAACTAATCTAAATGATGCACGAGGAAATCACCCTAAGATAATAGTTTCTATTAGCAGGAAGAAATGGTGCTAATAATAAGAAGAGAGACTTGAGTCCGATCTTAGATGTCGATCGGTGCCCACTACAGTGGGTCTGCAAGCGCTGTATCCGACCTCTCGTGGCACGTGGTCTCTGATCTAATTAAATTAGCTTTTTATTTTGACTATGTCCAATCGTGATCTATATGAACAAATATTATTGATTAGGGTGTTTGGACGATAGTTTTACCGAGCTCAAACAAAACAAATCCTAAGTCTAGGGGCTAAAACCTCGGAAAACAAATAAAAATAAAATGTAGGGAAAACTTGAAAATTTTGGTAAGGTTCTCCAAGTGCACCGAAACTCGGTTGAGCTAACCTCGAATAAATATCCAAGTGTCCAAGAATGTATCCAAGGGTCTAAGTTATTACAAATGCTTTTGCAAAAATAAAACTAAAATAAATCTATCTTATATAACTTTCTCATGTTCCTCCTACTCCTCCTCAGATGCTAGTCCCTCCAAAGATGACTGGGTCATGCTCCAACAGTCCCTCACACAAAAAGAAAAATAGAAGAAGGTCAGAAACAGTTACAAAGGATAGATATAGAAAATGAGCAAATATAAATCCTAACTACTTAGTCGTGCTCCCGACAATGGTGCCATTTTGTTGAATGCAAAAATTGATTTGAGTTAAGTGATTAATTACATGTCATTATGACTCAAATCAAATTTGCGATCAACGAGAAAATTATTCAAACCACTAATAAATCAAGGAGTGAAGATGAGCGGTTTGCTACTTTTATTAACCTAGTATAGCGACCATGGTCGAACTTAGGGTGCAAAATTTAAAACTAAGTAGGCGACTTGAAAATCAAAGGATTTTTATTTATATTTTTACCGGTTTTTACTTTTTTCTAAATTTTTAATTTTTCAATATAAGGAAAATATGCACAAGGAATAACAATATACACAAGCAATCTTTTGTGTATTTTTCAAATAAATAAAAAGTGCTCAGAAAAGTTAAATAAAAATATATTTGGGTTTTACATATTTTGTAGTTCTTTGGGAATTTTTTGGGAACTTTATGATGTTTTTGTAATTATCTAAAATTCAGACAGTGGTAAATTCAATAAGCAGTGCACAACCAAGGGTATTTTTCAATTTAAAAATAGATAAAATGTTAAAACATGTGGAAGTGATTTCTATGATAAACTATGAATAAATATCTATCAACAGGAACCGAAAAAGTAATTTTTTGATTTTTTTGTTGATTTTATATGATTTTTATAACTTTTTGAGTATTTATAAATTTTTAGATTTTATAATTTATTTTCATTAAAATTTATACAAAAGTTAAGAGATGATAAATACAACTACAAATATTTTTATAGAATTTTTAAAAGATTTTTCAAATTTTTATGAATTTCTAAGACAAACAAGGACTTTTTATAGGGTTTTTGAATTTTTAATAATAGAAAATAAATACAAATCAACAAGCAAAAATCACCATACGTAAAAAATGTTAGCATAAGTCATAAATGATTTATAGGAAATTTTTGGAGTTAATTGGCTATTTAATGCACTTAATGAAAAGACGATTATTAAAAACAGTGCACAAGGACCAATATGCAAATAGTTTGAATCCTAGGGCTTACTGGTAACGCAATCAGAAAGTATAAGGGTCAAAGGTGCAATTTGTCCTGGCAAAAACATGTGCAACACGTAATTAGCACTCACAGGGGATAAATGTAATTTTCAAAACATTTATTTCATTTCATAACCAGATTAAAGTTTAGGGTAGATACTACAAACTACCCAAATAGCATGTGAAGCTATACGTGACTACAACTCAGTCAGACTAAAATGCAAATAATGAAACTACAGGGTCCTTAATGCAAAAAGTTATTAACTATTTATTATAACTAATAGACTAAAGCAAAGTATAGAAAACGGTGAGGATAGTAGTGAAATATACCCTATAAGGTGGCATGTGGGCTGTGCTCGTGGATGATCTGACCTACGGTCCTGATGACCGTTGGTGGATAGATCTGATGGTCTGAAGAAGATGTGTAGATGTGTGGCTCATATTTGCAAAGGATCAGATCTGAGACTACAAAAAGGAGTGTGTGCGGGCGACTTATATCAGAACTAGATGGGAGTGGCTAATCAAACGGCGCTGGAAGAAGTGGCAACATGTGAGCTTTGATAGAGAAGGTCTATCGATCCATGGGGCTGATCGGCTCACGATGAAGTCCAACACCTTTGTAAGGTTGCTCCACCTCGTATGTCTAGCTCAGATGAAACAATGGACGGTTAGATGGTCACGGTGAAGCTCACTCACTTGGGAGTGCTCCGCCACCTCAGATGAAGTTCAGGTTGAGCCTCCTCGCATGCATGTCTGTGAAAAGGAGATCTCGGATCGAAGACATGCCCTCGAATGTGGTTATTGGCAGCTGGAAATGAAAGAAGCAATGGTGGGGCGCTCTGGTGATCTCTGGTGGCAACAGGAGAAGAGATCCGTCCTACTCCTACACCGATGGGAAGGATACATGGGGATCGAGGTGTGTATGAAGGATGATGGTGGATCAAGAGGTCGATCTGTGGGGGTGAAGCGAATGACGGAATTACGGACGCGTCGACCGGAGCTAAGTAATGGATGACGAAGATGATGGATGATTCTAAAGAAAGCATCAAAAGTGCGATGAATGTGAGTACCTGAGATGCCTGATGTGATTAGTAACTTCAGCCGGCAACAGAGGCGGAGTTGTGGCCTCAACCAAGTGGTGAAGGACCTGGGAGGCTTGTCGCAACTGAGCTCCGACCACGAGAGGAGAAATGTCTAATCTGGCACCAATCCGAGCTTCGAAAAGCTCCTCTAGAAGGTTGTCACTCTCTGAAGGTAGCTAGAGGGCAATGGCGTCGCGAGGGTCGAGCCACCTGCAACTGAGGTGGAGGTGAAGAATTTTTAGGATGCTTCTAGGGTCTAGAATGATCAAAGGCTTGTGCAAAACCCCTTAAGGATCCAGCTCTACCAAGGGATCCACGGGGATCACAGATCCTAGGAGAGGGATCGGGCGCAGAAATCATGGGAGAAGACGTCGAACCTGATCTGGAAAATGTCAAGAAACCAGGTTCGGTGATGAGAGACTCAGGTCAGGTCTGGAGGAGGGGATGTTGACCCAGGTCAACGAACCCAAGTTGATCAATCAGAAAATTCGGATTTTAAAAATCAAAGAATAATGAATATAAAATAGTAATGAATTTAAAATAAAAAGATAATTAAAATAAAAAATATTTATTATTTTTCAGGCTATTTTTTGTGATTTTTAATTATTTTAATGAAATTAGATATATAATATATACAATATAGGGTATTATGTACATGTATAGTATACCTATATATTTTATTCTTTTATTTTGATTTTATTATTTTTATGTAGATATCCTTTGTTTTATATTTTATTTAACTAGAAAATAAAATAAGGAGAATGAAGTGATTTTTATTTGATTGTTTACAAATTATATAAAAGTATTAATAATTTTGTACAATGAACTTTTGATTTTATTTTTATTTTATTTTATGTTTTCTATATTTTATTTTATTTTTATTTTATTATTAGGAGTATGTACAAGTATTTGAAATACAATATGCACAAAGTATGAATTAAAATAGTTAAATATAGATATTACAAGCCAATTTTTACCTCACAACTTCAAAATTTATGAAACCATCATCATTTCAAAGATAATTTAATTTATAGTCCACTAAAGGAGATTTTGGAAGAATTTGAATTCATATGGAGCCAAAATTGTTCTTTTAAGTTTATGTTGTGTGGCTATTTTATGAGTGATATTATTTGTATCATGTATATCATATCATGTTTCAAGTATTTTTGTTATTTTAAAAAATGTTTTTATTTGCAAGTTCTTATTAAGAAAATAATTTATTTGATTCTGTTTATTGATGAATAAAATAAAATAAGTGATATATGCATAGAATGCATAGTGATGAATATACAAAGACCCCGTCTTCCCATACTTTATTCCTTGTTGATCAACTCAATCATTGATCTTCTGTCGAGGTTTGGGTCAGTCTGTACTTATTACATAATTACATCCTTCTTTCCTTTTTCTTTTCCTCTTTATTCTTTTATTTTTGGAAAGGGTGTTAATTATTCAATATTGACAATAGCATGTATAGGGTCTCTGTTTTTGACGAAATTTGAATGACGTATAGGAGTGATATATAGATGAATATACATGGTCAGAATTTCGAAAAAATATAAAATTTTGGGGAAATCGCTCGATGGAGCAGCCGGCTTAGTTGATCCATGGTGCAACTTCCCTTTCCTCATATACATACATACATGCATACATACATACATACATACATACATACATACATACATACATACATACATGCATGCATGCATGCATGCATGCATGCATGCATGCATACATACATATACACATACATATACACATACATATACATATACATATACATATACATATACATATATATACATATACATATACATATACACGAGAAAAGGGATCCTACTCCATGGAATAGGTAACTTACCTACTCCATTTTCTTCTTTTCAATTTTTTTAGTTTTTTTGAAAAATGCTTACATGGATTTTCATAACTATATCCCTCTAATATTTCAATCAAATTTCGTCAGAAACAGAGACTCCTACGGCCTCCATCCAGACAATCCTTTTTTAACGGTCACAGATTTGCTGTATTTTTCATGTTCTGGATGGAGGCCGTAGGAGTCTCTGTTTCAGACGAAATTTGAATGACAGATTAGAGGGATATAATTATGCAAATCCATGGAAGCATTTTTCAAAAAAAATTTAAAAATTTTTGAAAAAAAAAGAAAGTGGAGTAGGTTAGTTACCTACTCCATGGAGTAGGATCCCTTTCCTCCATATATATATATAGGATAAACCTCAAATGAGGTGGTGCCTCACCACTTTTATGGTGAGCCTCTAATTTGGATCGTTAGATTTTAATCCATGGTTGTTATTAATACCATCCAAATACGTCAAAACCACTCATAAAGTTGTCCAATCAATTGATTTTTTTTGGAAATATTTATGTGAGACCAAAGCTTCCTCCTTAAAAACATGTATTCGAAACTGATGCTATTAAATTCTATCGCATTTTTCTATTTTGGGAATAAATTATTAATGCAATATTTTGGTACATTAATTTCTTTGTATAATATTCACGTTAAGGCAACATAATTCAACTTTTATTAAATTAACCTTCTATTTAAGGGATAAAATGTGAATGCAACATAAGTTTGAGAATTGAATATTTAAGCAACATTTTTCTTATGTATAATACAAATGTTAAATGTTTATTTTATTTTGTTAGTAAATATAATTTTTTTCATTAATGTCTAATGGAAAAATAATATCTCGTCAAATGTAACTATAAATTATAATTCTAATCCTTTTAGAAAATTTTGTTATACTATCATCAATCGTGAAAATATTACACGATAGAAATATCAAAAACAAGGGGTTATAATGTAAATATCGTATATAATTTACAGAATATAAGTTAAGTTAGGTTCACAAATTACAAAATAATAATGTAAAAGATTATTACATTTTTGTAGAATAACTAATCAAACCTATAAACATGATAGAAATATCAAAAACATCTGATTTTAAAGAAATTTTCATTTATAATTTGCAAATGAATATTGTAACATACGATATAGTTTAGTGGAATAAGTGGGATTCATTAATATATGCTTATTCTACATTCCTAATCTAATAGTCATAGTTAGGTCGGAAAGTGGAATTAACGACTACTTAAAACCTAAAACAAAACAATTTTACTAATTTCTATTTTAGCCATGTAAATCATTTCTAATCTAATATGAATGTAAATAATTTAAACATATGAGCAAAATCTAAAAGTGTTGGATCCCATTTTGAAAATTTTCTATCTTTTAAGAAAACAAGTTTGTAAAATACTATATCATTTTATAAAACTTTCTTCAAAATACTATATCATTTTATAAAATTTTCTTCAATCTACTCAAATAGAAATCATAGAAATGTAAAATACATTTAAACAATTCTGCCCAAGGTTTCATGAAAAGTAAATTGGAATCATGCATTTTTATCACATTTATTAATTAATATGCATTAAATGTTACCAAAAGTCCATTTCTCAATTTCCTAAAATAAGGGAAACGCGCTCCCTCTCATCCCTTAAATTCCGCTTGGACGAATCCTCTAAATTAGGAAACCAAATGCACCAAAAACCACATACTAACATTTTGGTGGTTTTAATCGTAACCCTTCCTTTTTGATCAAACACTCTTGATTGATGGCTCACCACAATTGACGTGAGACCCCACCTCATCTGAAGGGGCCAATATATATATATATATATATATATATATATATATATATATATGGAAAAAATGGGGCTCCCCCCATGGACAGTGATGATTCGCTGAATACGATGTGTAATCTGCGTTCGTTGTGATACGTGTACTTAGCGAATCAATCAGAACTGAGAGAAGATCTCCGTGAAGAGTGTCTTGGCTTAATTTATATCCCAGGTAAGTCCGGGGTCGAACACATGGATGCAAAGGGACAACGTCGGCTTAATTTAAAAACATAGGTTTAGATTTCCAATGGGATTTTTTTATATTTTTTTAATGCGAAAACAAATGAGAATGCAAATGTAGATGAATTAAGACACTAAGAAAGCACACAACTAGGCCAAATTAATTTTAATGCAAAATAAATCCAATTTAGCTAAATTATATTTTTCTAGTAAACTTAATCCAATGATAAATGTAACATATATTTTTTGGACTTTTCAGGGATAAAACGCAACAACTAAAAAACACACTTTTTATGGGTTTTTATACAATTTTTCACACATACAGAATGCAGAAGTTACGAAAAAATCACTGGAAGTTACATATGATGAAATGGGACTACATCACTTTTTTCGGATTTTTTAACAATATATGAATTTTTTTATGAATTGTTTAGTGAAAATAGAGTGATTGTGAGTAATTAAATCCTAATAAATCCACAATGTCCAATTAGCTAGAGAACGAATTATCCCAAATAGATATTTATACAAGCAATCCAGAAGAGTTAAAATTTTGCAAAAATATGATGTGTCTATTTAAATAAAAATCAATTTAGAAAATCACTCTATAATTTATTTCAGGCACAAGATAACTCCAATTAAAAAGATATTTGGATACTAAATTGAGCACACTTCAAGGCATCATTCCTATTTTTTGACATTTTTCGAGCAACTGTGGGTGAGATATGAATTTATGAGTACAAATTAGGTAAAATATGTAATATTTCAGTCGAACATTTTTAGTTAATTCACAATATCTCACAAAAATATAAATAAATATTCAGATGTTAGAGAATGAGTTGCTCAACATAATGCTATTTTTCCTTGAATAAAAAGATGTTAAAATGAGGTCCAAATTGGTATGCAAATACATGGTGATATGTGAAATTCAGAAAATAAACTAAATATAACAAAACATGCACATGGGTACTGTTGTAATTATAGAAAACTACAAAATAAAAGATGCAATTTTTACATTAAAAACGAAGAAGGACCTTCTTTTTCGTTCAGAACGTAGATGGGGAGACAGGGGACAGAGTCGACGTCGCGGCAGCGCGCGGTCACGAGGAGGAGGGCTGCATGCTGCGTGGGGGGGGGGGACCAGGCCAGCGGCCTGCGCGTTGGCAACCACGCGCTGGGCGGCGGAGTGGACATGGCGACGTGGCCGCGCAGGGCGCGACATCGCGCGACGCTCTGGGCTGCAGCTGGAGGTGCTGAGGAGGGGGTGCGGTGGGGGCGCACGGGTGGCCGTGCGGTGGAGGGTTGCGGGCGGCATGAGGGGGGGGGGGGCAGGCCGGTGACCTGCGGTTGGTGGAAGCCATGGAAGAAGGAGGGGTGGTGGCGGCGGAGCCGCTGCTACTCCCTCCCGTGTTTTTCGTTAATTTGTTTTTCGAAATTTATTTACTAATGTGATGGAAAATTTTTGTTTGATTTTTTTATTTGTTTTAACAAAATAGGAAATGCAAAATTAAAAATGATGTGCAGGTGGTGAGGAAGGAATAAACAAATGAAAGTGTGTGTGATTATGTGGAGGTGTGGTGTGGAAATGATAGGTGATGATATGATGGTGATATCAAGATGTTGGTGTGGTCAAATAAGTAAACAAAATGTGAGATAAAATAAATAACAAGGAAAAGTAGAGAGACAACTTACCCGATGTTCGCCGGATTTGCAGAGCAACTACGTTGGACTCCTGTCGTCGCTTCGATCCGATTGGTGAAATCAAAGTCGGAGAAGCTACGCGAGCTCGATGGGGAACTCGTGACACAGAGTGTAGCTCCGCGGATCTCGCCAGAAGGAGGTCATCGCTTGAGGAAGATGCTTCGACGTTGTCACCAACAAAACACTTCAAGCTCTCTCATTTTTTATTAGAATGGCATATTGGCAAAAAATGAGGATGGGGAGGTGTATAAAAAGAAAAGAAGAGTGGGAGTTAGAGAAAATGAAGTTGGATGAGATGGAGTGGAATGGAGATTATTAAAAAATGGTGGAGTTGAGTGGAAGTTGGTGGTAGAAGAGAAGTTATTGTAGAGAATGAGAAAATAAACAAAAAGAAAATAAAACAAAATAAAGTAGGCTACTTTAAATACAATAAAATAAAAGGGAAGAAAAAGAGTGGGGAAATTACTAAGGAAGACTTACAACAAGTATATTTTTTTGTTTGCTTTTCTAATTTATATTTTTTTGTCTTTTAAATAAGAGATATTTACAACAAAAAAATATAATAAAATACTAGGAACAAAATACAACACAAAAGTGATTTTTTTGGATTTTTTAGTAATTAAGAAGAGTAAATAAAAAATAAGGAAAGAAAAATATATACAATATATACAATGTACATCAAGGTCCCAAAACCCAACTTTTGCAAACGAGCTCCAATTTTAATGAAACCACTTCCGTTAGATAGATAATTTTCTAACTTAAACTTTAAAAGTGAGTTTGGTGAATTTAGAGTTCATACGGAAAGGGGATTTGTCCGAGAAATTGGACTTTACGGCTTTTTGTCTTTGGGATCTTTGAGCATTTATTTGAGGGTAAAGTTTATTTTATATTTTTATATTTTTATATACATTTTTATGAACAAGATAGAGAAAGAATTAGATAAAAAGGAATTGAAATAAAATTATTAAAAATACATGAAGTTTTGGGCTATTTACAGGTGAGAAACTACTTTATTTTGCAGCTTTTTATCGTTAATTTATTTTGTACAATCTAATATACAATAATTAGTGTGTTTCATTTACAAGAGTTATTTTGGTAATTTATTTATTTATGGACATTTATTTTCGGAATTTACTTGGGGATTTTGCAAAGATCAAGATATTGCGATGATGAATTGCGGATTCATCACCCCCCTATACTTAAATTTTGCTAGTCCTCGAGCAAATAAAGATGAATAAGTTGGAATAATCCCTGACTGTGCCTGTGAATACAAGACGATCCATTTAAGAACTCTCGGTTTTAGAGATCCTAAAATTCTAAGCTATACCAAGCTCTAGTCAAAAGGTATTTAATTTCCCTAATCATCAGACTATCTCTGTATACACATGTAGTAGGGATATGACTTAAGTGTGGACTGCAGTTACAAGAGTAGAGTCGCAACGTCACCCTAGGTTCCAGTCCAAGAGACTCTCCTAAGAACCCAATCCTCAACACTATGGAATAAACCATTTCTTGCATCCAATCCACCGTCTCTTTAGTTGTCAGACTTGAAAGTGTAAATGGAAGGCCAGTTGATGGAGGGCATAGGATTGTGTCATTTCTTCTCTCCCTCTCATTGGAACAAGATTCTCTCAAGTGCCTTATTACTCAACGCATTTTTTAGGTGTTGATCAGTGCGCTCGTCAAGAGAAGTTGGAGTCGTCTGCACTTATTTTCCTGGGAGTACACCGGGGTGTGCCTTTTTTGAGTACCTATCGTACCTTCTACACCCAGTCTTGTAGCATTTACGATGCAGAGCACTTTTTAGGTGCAATCCCGACTCTTGGTCCTAATAGCGGTGGTCCAAGTGGACACTTTGAAATGGTTGGGAGCGCTCGCTTTTGGTGGAAGCTCTTTTGATATTTGACTTGTGGGAAGAGAGCTTTTCTTTAACATTTCATTGCTTTGTAATATTTTTGGCTAGCTCCACTGCTTTTACCAAGAGTTGGCGCACACTGATCAACATTTTTTTATTTTATCACAACCTGGCACTTAGGTAAATGTCAAGAGATAGTACAAGAACCATGTTCTTATACTGGCTAAAGGTGCTGACACTCAGGATTCATGAAGCCTTCATTGATTTTATCCCATCCTCGAGTATCATCAAATCAGGTCCAAACTCAAATCACTCATCCCAGTTCCTCAAGTGAAATTTCAACTCATCTCATCATAACAGCAATCGTGTATGTGAGGTGCTAATCATATTCTTAAGGTAGAGACTAAGCATGCAATATAGCACATGGATCTTTCAAACTAGGGAAATGTGAATAATTAAGTCAAAGACCCTAATGACTAAGGCTGGTTAACTTAAAATCTCAAGACCTCATAAACCAAGTGTTCTTGATCATTACTAGTCTTATGTGAAAGTGTAAGTGTCAGGGATTGAACTAACTTATTAGTTAGTTTTATTCGTTGTTGTTTTTTGTTAAAGAAAGAAAGAATTTTATTTGAATTTTTTTTTTTGAAAAGAAGAATTTTTTTTGAAAAAAGAATTTTTGTTTTTTTTGTAAAACCCTTTTTTTGAAAAAGAATGGGAAGAATTTTTTTTTGAAAAAGGTTTTTTGTGTTTTTTCAAAAGCTTTTTTTGAAAAAGAAAGGTAAATAAGAAAGGATACACATTTTTTTGGAAAAGTTTTTTTCGAAAATAAAGAGGAAGAAAACCTTTTTTTGAAAAGTATTTTTTGAAAAGAGACACAAAAGATAAAGGAATTATTTTTGAAAATATTTTTTTGATTTTTCTATAAAGATTTTTTGTTGTTTTTTGTTATTTTTTTGTTATACCTCTTATTTACAATATTTTACCCATAACCCCTTATTTTAATTACAGACAAGTCAAAGTACGAGCTATTGGTAAAGTATATATGTAATATATACAAACCCCCATATACTTAGTATGTGCTATGTCCTCATGGCACTAGGTGACAAAAGCCATAGCTCGTACTAAGTATAAGTGGGTGAAAAGAATAAAAGTGAAAAAGAATATAAGAGTGTGGATAATACACAATGTGCATCGAACCCCCTATACTTAGGCTCTGGTCAACCTAAGTATCGGAAAGAACACAAGAATAGGGGACCGATGAGAATAGGAAAAAATATACAAAAAGAAAATAAAAAGAAGAGATAGAGAAAATTGGGTCACTCACCCCCCTATACTTAGGATCTAGTCATCCTAAGTATAGCAACAAAATGAAAACGATACGGAACTGGGGCGAGTGATGCGAATCGCGAGGGAGGAAGGGGAATAAAGGAAGGAAAATCTGTAGAAGGAGGAGTGAGAATATACAAAGATCAAGAAGGTTTGTGACATACCTTCTTGCGGGAGCGAGGGGGTGGGTAGTATACATATGTGTCGCTGTCAGAGTCGTCCCTAGAGGAATAATAGTGAGGTGTAGGGAACGTCGAACGAGGGTCGACACACGGCTGCTTTCTCAAATATGGCTTCAGAACAGCCGAATTGAGCTCACTCATATAGATCACCTCATCCGGACCTGATGAGGACTCCTCAGAAAGTTCCTTCATTGGTACGTCGAAGGTAACTTTCTTAGCCGGTTTTCTAGAACCTGAAGCATCAAGAGGAAGAGGGGATTGATACGTCTTAAGGAGTTCGGGGGAACACCTCGAGGAATCAACACTCTTCTTTTTCTAACCAGATGACCGACTAGAGGATGGAGCAACCGATTTATCAAGATTGGTCAATTTAGTCCTAGTTGTCTCTTTTGGTGTATGTCCTTGATGTAGTGTGTATGAGGTAATGACCGAAGGTTCACCATCAGACGAGTCACCATATGCATTGTAATACTCCTGCACGGTCAACACACGTTTCTGGTATGGTACACTGTTCTCAGTTGGCTTGACATTGGTTGGCTCATGCGTCAGATCATCTAAATAATCAAGGAAATCTGTAATGATCATGTCCGACTCAGGGACAACTTCTTATTGTGAATCCTCTCTATAAGTTGTCACTGTGGTGGTGATGCAAGCAATGGGTGGTGTGGAGGTGTAGGGAGTCTCTGAACCAATGGTCGTCTAGAGAGTTGGTATCTCAGGTGTAGTCGAGAGACGAGACTCAACTGTCTCCCGAAGGTCACGATTGTCTGTGACTTTACGGGTTACCTTGGAATATCGTGTGTCCTCAAAGATCAGGTGAGGTCGAAGTGCTCCAAATGCAGTAAATACGATGTGTAATATGTGTTCGTTGTGGTATGTGTATTTAGCGAATCAATCAGAAGCAAGAGAAGATCTCTGTGAAGAGTGTCTCAGCTTAATTTATATCCCAAGCAAGTCCGGGGTCGAATACAGGGAGGCAAAGGAACAACGTTGGGTTAATTTAAAAACATAGGTCTAGACTTCCATTGGGATTTTTTAGATTTTTTTAATGCAAAAACAAATGAGAATGCAAATGTAGATGAATTAAGACACTAAGAAAGCACACAACTAGGCCAAATTAATTTTAATGTAAAATAACTCGAATTTAGCCAAATTATATTTTTCCAGCAAACTTAATTTAAGGATGAATGCAACATATTTTTTTGGAATTTTCAGGTTTAAAATGTAACAATTAAAAATGCACACATTTTATGGGTTTTTATGCTTTCACACATTCAGAATGCAAAAATTATGAAAAATCACTGGAAATAAAACATTAAGAAATGAGACTACAATAATTTTTTTGGAATTTTTTAACAATATATGAATTTTTTATGTTTAGCGAAAACAGAGTGATTGTGAGTAATTAAATCCTAATAAATCCACAATGTCCAATTAGCTAGAGAGCGAATTCACCAAAATAGATATTTATACAAGCAATCCAAAAGAGTTAAAATTTCGCAAAAATATAATGTGTCGATTTAAATAAAAATCAATTTAGAAAATCACTCTATAATTTATTTCAGGCACAAGATAAGTCCAATTAAAAAGATATTTGGATACTAAATTAAGCACACTTCAAAGAATCATTCATAAATTTTCTAAAATTTTTCGAGCAACTGTGAGTGAGATATGAATTTATGAGTAGAGATTGGGTAAAATATGCAATTATTCAGTTGAACATTTTTAGTTAATTCACAATATCTAACAAAAATATAAATAAATATTTAAATGACAGAGAATGAGTTTCTCAACATAATGCTATTTTTCCTTGAATAAAAAGATGTTAAAATGAGGTCCAAATTGGTATGCAAATACGAGGTGATCTGTGAAATTCAGAAAAAAACTAAGCATAACAAAACATACACAGGGGTACTGTTGTAATTACAGAAAACTACAAAATAAAAGATGCAATTTTTACAATAAAAAAGGAAGGAGGACCTTCTTCTTTGTTCAGAACGCAGATGGGGAGACGGGGGGGGGGGGGGGGGGGGAGGGAGCGGAGACGGTGGTGCGGCTGCGAGGAGGAGGGCTGTGGGCGGCGCAAGCCGGTGACTTGCGTGTTGCCAGCCACGCGCGGGGTGATGGAGCGGACTTGGCGGTGCGGTGCTTTTGGCCGCGGTTGGAGGTGCTGTGGAGGGGGCGCGGTGGGGGCGTGCGGGTGGTGCGTGGGGGGGTGGGAGCTCAAGCCAGCGACCCGCGGTTGGTGGAAGCCGTGGAAGAAGGAGGGGGGTCGGCGGCGGAGCCGCTGCTGCTCCCTCCTATGTTTTTTCTTTAGTTTTTTTTGAAAATTTTTTACTAATGTGATGCAGATATTTTTTTGATTTATTTTTTTTTAAATAGGAGAGGTAAAAAAAATGATGTGGAGATGGTGAGGAAGGAATAAACAAATGAAAGTGTGTGTAATTATGTGGCAATGAGGTGTGGAAATGATAGGTGATGATATGATGGTGATATCAAAATGTTGGTGTGGTAAAATAAGTAAACAAAATGTGAGATAAAATAAATAAAGGAAAAGTAGAGAGACAACTTACCTGATGTTCGTCGGATTTGCGGAGCAGCTACGCTGGACTCCTGTCGTCGCTTCGATCCGATTGGTGAAATCAAAATCGGAGAAGCTACGCGAGCTCGATGGGGAACTAGTGACGCGCAGCGGAGCTCCGCGGATGTCGCTCGAAGGAGGTCATCGCTTGAGTAAGATGCTTCGCTGCCGTCACCAAGAAAACACTTCAAGCTCTCTCCTTATTCAATTAGAATGGCAGATAGACAAAAAATGACGATGGCTAGGTGTATAAAAAGAAAAGAAGAATAGGAGTTAGAGAGAATGAAGGTGGATGATATGGAGTGGAATGGAGGTTATTAAAAAATGGTGGAGTTGAATGGAAGTTGGTAGTAGAAGAGAAGTTATTGTAGAGAATGGGAAAAAATAAAAGGAAAATAAAACAAAATAAAGTAGGCTACTTTAAATACAATAAAATAAAAGAGAAGAAAAAGAATGGGGAAATTACAAAGGAAGACATACAACATGTATAATTTTTTTTTGCTTTTCTAATTTATATTTTTTTGTCTTTTAAATAAGAGATATTTACAACAGAAAAATATAATAAAATATTAGGAATAAAATATAATACAAAAGAGATTTTTTTGGAATTTTTAGTAATTAAGAAGAGTTAATAAAAAATGAAGAAAGAAAAATATATACAATATATACAATGTACATCTAGGTCCCAAAACCCAACTTTTGCAAATGAGATCCAATTTTAATGAAACCATTTCCGTTGGATAGATAATTTTCTAACTTAAACTTTAAAATGAGTTTGGTGAATTTGTGTTCATACGGAGCGTGAATTTGGCCGGGAAGTTGGACTTTACGGCTTTTTGTCTTTGGGATATAGGAGTATTTATTTGAAGTAAAGTTATTTTATATTTTTGTATTTTATATACATTTTTATGAATAAGATAGAGAAAGAATTAGCTAAAGAGGAGTTGAAATAAAATTATTAAAAATACGTGAAATTTTGGGCTATTTATAGGTGAGAAACTCCTTTATTTTGCGGACTTTTATTGTTAATTTATTTTGTACAATCTAATATACAATAATTATTGTGTTTTATTTACAGGAGTTATTTTTTTAATTTATTGATTTATGGACATTTATTTGGGAATTTACTTTGGGATTTTGCGAAGATGAAGATATTGAGACGATGAATCGTGAATTCATCTGACAGCCAACATGGCTGCCCCTGCCCCCATTTTCGCATAATTTTTTTATTTTTTACAAATATCACCATGCATATTCATCTATATATCCCTCCTATATGTCATTTGAATTTCTTCAGAAACGGATACTCCTATGCCCTCCATCTAGAACAAATAATTTTAACGGTCTAAACATTGTTGTAATCGACTTGTACAAGATGGAGGGTATAAGAGTCTCTATTTCTGAAGAAATTTGAATGACATATGGGACGGATATATAGATGAATATACATGGTGATATTTTTCAAAAAAATAAAAAAATCGTGCAAAAATGGGATGGTGCAGCCCTATTGCACCTTATATATATGTATATGTATAGATATGTATATATATGCATGTGTGTGTATATGGAACAAATGGGGCTGCCCCCACCCAATTTTTCGCAATTTTTTTTTTGGAAAAATATTACCATGTATATTCATTCCTATATCCCTCCTATATATCATTTTAACGGTCGTAGGATTTTTTAAATTGCCCCTATCTGGAGTATTTGTTTCTGACGAAATTCGAATGGCATATATGAGAGATATAGGGATGAATATACATTTGATATTTTTCAAAAAAATAAAAAAAAAATTGACAGAAAATGGGGCGGGGCAGGGGGCAGCCCCATACAACCCTAAATATATATAGGGGGCCTTTCAAATAGGAGGCAGTCCTTCCTGAATCAGGAAGGCCGGTCCTTTTTTATATAAAAGACGAACACTTTAGTAGAACACGTATAAAGTTTGTATTATTGGTGGGTGTTATAAATAAAAAGCCACATACAAAACTGCGCATTATAATACGCAGTTTGTATTATAATACGCAGTTTTGTATGTGGTTTTGTATTTATAACATACACCTATTATACATACTGTATATGTATTCCACTAAAGTGCTCGTTTTTATACAAAAAAGGGGCGGCCTTCCTTAACTCACGAAGGACTGCGTCCTATTTGAAAGGCCCCCTATATATATTGAGAGTTATGGAGAACTGCAATTAACATTGGCGTTGTCAGATATTGAATCAGATGCACGTTCTCTCCGTCCATACTCTGGTTCTTTGAATTCATCCATCCCTCGGATTTAGATTTGAAGATGATTTAATGTGCGTGCATGTTACATGAAGAATCAGTTTGTCGATGTTGATGGATTTAATTCATGATTGCACATCTATTGTGATGTCCCCTCTTTCCGAAGTCACATCTTTCATTTGTACCGGTGCCAATTAATTTGGATCCAATGGCTTTTTTCCATAGGAGAGTTGTAGCCAGCCAAGGGTTTGCTCATTCAGGAAATAAGGAGGGTGAGATATAGATGGAGAATAAGAAATAAGAAGGGGAGGTGAAGTACAGATGCGTTACTCATATTTCATGTTAGCTTGTACAAGTGGAGTGATGTAAACGATAGAGAATAGCGGTTGTTATGATTTCTGAGGTTAGAAAGATCCATTTGGAACCTTTCATTTTTCTTGACTATTGTATCGCAATAAATGACATTCATTATCATATTATCGGATCTACAGACATTTTCTACAATCATTGTAATATAACTTTTCAATTATCACGGTCGAATAATTTGATATTTGTTATCATATCTTCTTGTAGTTAATGTCTAACAACGAATATTATACTTGTTCTATTTTTTTGACTTCACGTTGAATATTATATTATTGTTATATTAGTAATAACGAATCTTGTAACAATATAACAACGACTATTCCTTGACATTTTTGCTTTTAGTTATTTCGACTATGAATAGAAATTTTAAAGAATAAAAAAATTTATAAATTATCGTTACATGAACATCTAACCACAAATATTACATTTCTTGCTATTTACAATAACACTAGATGATGTTTTAAAGAATAATGATGTTTAAGAAATTCACGGGTTTTTATTTAATGCAAATAATGTGAATATGAAGCGAATGCCATTGCAATCCACAAATTCCCAAATCAAATAGTTATTGAATCCAAATAAAAGAAAATAAAAGATGGGCTTTGCTATGTAATTATTAACATAGTATGGCTCCCATGTCAAACTTAGGGAGGCAAAAATTTTATTAAGCTAGGGTTATTCAATTCAAATAAAAATCAAAGAAAGTAAAAAGGACATTCAAAGCAAGCTACTCTTGGAATTTTGGGGTTTTTATCTTTTTAATTACTTTTTTATGGGTTTTAATTTTTATATTTTTTAATATTTTATGGCTTCCAAATTTTTAAAGACTTTTCATTTTGCAAATTCTAATATTTTTTAATTTTTCAAACAAAGTATTTCAAAGAAATATAAAATGAAGAAACAATCAATCTTTCTGTATTTTTCCAATATAATAAAAATGTTAAGAAAAATCAGATAATTTTTTTGTGTTTTTGATATTCTTTTATTATTTTTGAATTTTTTAAAGATTTTTAGATTTTTAGGATTTTAAAAATAATTAAAAATAGGAAACAAACAAAACAAAAATAAGGAAATTGTTTTTGGATTTTTAAAATATACAATAGATTTAAAACTGGTGAAAACTAATTTTAACATATAGAGTTTTTATTAAGCTTCAAATCAAGTTCAGAAACATATTTTTTTATTTTGTTTTTTGTATTATATATATTTTTAGTTTTTACAAGGAATTTTCAAACAAAATTTATAAATAAGTTAAAACAATTCAAAAGAAACACACACGATTTTTTTAAAATTTTTAAACCATTTTTCAAATTTTTTGATTTTTATAAAGCAAACAAGGAATTTTTAATGAGTGTTTGAATTATTTAAAATATGAAAACAAGTTAAATTTCACAACCAAATATGCTGCACTTAGGACATCTAGAAGGATACGATAGAATTTTTGCGGATTTTTTAGAACAAAGATGATATTTTTTTTCATCCAAAATAGACAAGAAAGTAAATGTTGCAGTAGGAGTAAACTTTAATTACTGTATAGTTATTGAGTAGATGATAACAAAAAAATAATGTAGGGGAGATTGTGCAAAATTCACAATAATGCACGTGCAGATCATGTGGATAGAAAGCAACCGATGAGTCGCAAACCCGATTCAAGTTAAGTGATTATTTATGTGTCATTGTGACCCACATCAAATTCGTGATGAATGAGAAAATTGTTCAAACCACTAATAAATCTAGCAGTGAAGATGAGCGGTTTAGCTGCTTTTATTAACCTGGTATAGAGACCAGGGTCAAACTCAAGGAGCACATTTAAAAACTAAGTAGTCGATTCGAAAATCTGAGGATTTTTATTTGTATTTTTAGTGGTTTTTAATTTTTTAAATTTTTAATTTTTAAATAAGGTAAATAAAGGAAAAATACACAAGCCTTATTTTTGTATTTTTCAAATATGTAAAAAACTCAAAAAATTAAAGTAAAAATATTTTTGGGTTTTATATATTTTCAGTAATTTTTAGATTTTTTAGGGAATTTTTAGATGTTTTTGTGATGGTCTAAAAATCAAACAGTGACATAATAAACAAACATCGCACAACCAGAAGTTTTTTTCAAATTAATAATAGATAAAATGCTCAAAACAACTAAAGGTGATTTTTTTGGTAAACTATGAAGAAATATCTACAAACAGGAACTGAAAATGCAATTTTTATACTTTTTCTTGATTTTATATGATTTTTAAAATTTTTTGAGTATTTTAAATTTTTTTTAATTTTTATGAAGTATTTTTAAATAATAGTTATATAGAATCTAACAGATGAAAAAAGACAACTACATGAATTTTTATGGAATTTTTGAAGAATTTTTTGAATTTTTATGAATTTTCTATGACAAATTGGGATTTTTTAGGGAGTTTTCTAATTTTTAATAATAAAAAATGAATAAGCAAAAATCACCATAAATAAAACATGCAAGCAGGAGTCACATATAATTTTAGGCAATTTTTAAGTTAATTGATTTTTATTACAATTAATAGAAGACTAAAATAAAAAAACTTTGCACAAGGACCAACATGAAAATATTTATAGTTTTTGGATATGTAGAATAATAAACAATAAGAACTCAGGGGCACTATGAAATTTATCCAGGGAAAACATGTGCAACACATGAAGAAGTGGACACAACGGTATATGCATAATTATCAAAACATTTAGTTCATTAAATAACCAGTTCAATGTTTGGGATAAAAAATGCAAATATACCAAAGAGCACGTGAAGCTACACGTGATTATAACTCGATTGGATTAAAATGAAAATATAAAAATTATAGGGTGCTTTGCAAAAAGTTTTAACTATTTATTATAATTATTGGACTGAACAAAATAAAATAAAGAGTTGGGTAAAAAGGAAAATATACCCTTGCAGGCGTGCGATGCACGCGCGGTGGCTGGCGACTCAGATGAGATCCTGGACATGATCGAATGGTGGAGGTGTGCGACGCAGGAGTATGGTGCAGATGTTCATTAGCGCCCAGATATGATGTGTCAGATTGTAGGTGAGCGTGTGTGTCAGATCTGACGCTACTCCGAATCTGACGGCACAACTTTTAGGCCCCAACAGTCGGTCAGGATGAAATCTGGAAGGTGGTGAGGCACATCTAAAGGTGCTAAAGGCTGCTGGAGGAACACAACGTTGGTGAGGTTCAATTGCAAGTTTAGGTTGGTCTGTGGGTTGGATGAACTCGCTGCAAAGTTCAGCACCTTCGCTAAGGTGTTGTGTGTTGAGGGGTGGTCTCGAAAGCAATGACGAATGACCGGATAGACACGACGAGGGTGAACCACCTAGAGCTACTCTGTCGGTCGAGTTGAAGATCAAGTTGGCTTCTTGTGCGTGTAAGACCTGGAAGGATACTCGCGACTTGAAGACAAGGCTTCGGTCGAGGTTATATAGAGCTAAAAACCAAAGAAGCATAGGGTGAATGAGATTGATGTCCGGTAAGGGTGGAGGAGGGATGTCTCGACTTGATCTCGCTCTGATGAGCAAGACTAAAGGTGATCAGTGTGTGCTCGAAAGATGAGGGCGAAGCGAGGAACCAATCTGTGTGGATGGGAGCGACCATGAATCTCTAACCACGATGGTCGGAGCTAGAATGTAGATAGGTGGCTGGCAAATAAATTCGAGATGAATGCTGGAAACGAGGATGCATAGTGAGCAGTAATATTGTATTATTTACAACAAATCATGTTGCAATTATTATTTATTATTTATAAAGCATTTTTATTTACAAGTTTTATTAAGAAAATAATATTTTTTGAAGTCTTTTTATTGATAAATAAAATAGAAGAAGTGATATATACATAGAATGCATGTTGATGAATATACAAGGACCCTATCTCCCCCTACTTTATTCCTTGTTGATCAGGTCATTAATTGATCTTCTCCTCTGGTTTGGGTCAGTCTGTACGTACTACATAATTACATCCTTCCTTTTTATTTTTATATTCGTTGTTTTATTTTTGGGAAAAAGGTGTTAATTATTCATTATTAACAATAGTTGTACAATGATAATTTATTGGATTTACAAATATTCACAGGTGGTTTTGCTAAAAGATATGGCTAAAATAAAAGAATAAAAAATGAGAATCATAGATTCATCAACAACTCTGATTTTATTTGCAAATACAAAGTAGCCGAGGGAATTTTTGAAATTTACCTAAAAAATTTCAGGCGCACGTGCGGAGCTCGTGCCAGCTTAAGCGGCATGCATTGGGACGAGCTGGGGCTGACGCATGGTTTGCAGTCATCCCTTGGATCAGATCAGATCCAAGGATCACTATTCAATCTAGGGATACCATATCGTTCTTCCCTCTTTTGCGTTATGCGATGAATGATCTGCAGGTTTCAGCGATGAGGCAGAGGCATCGACTGGATCTTAGGTGAAGCATCGTCCAGGTGGTTTTCGATCGGAGCAGGTCGTCGATGAGCGGATATATCTGATCGGATGTGTGGCTTGATGAAGGTGTATGAGCATCCCTTAGATCAGATCAGATCCAAGGGTTTATGTATGATCCAGAAGAGACGGGGAGTTCTTCCCCAATTCAAGTGTGCTCTAGGTGACCACTGTTCAAGATGGTTGCAAGCTACGAAGCTTTGATTCTTGAATCTACAGATGGTGCACGTTTGATGATTGAAGGTCGGCGGTGGCTTCCAAGTGGATCGATCTACAGATGATTGATAACGAGTTCCAGGTAAAGGAGTTTCTCCACTAGTGCTTTAATAAGATTTGTTCTTCAGTTGTGAGACTCCATGTTCATGAGGTGGTGCTTCTGATGCTCGATGAGGATCTAGAGACAGATCAAGTTGAGCTCGATGGCTCGGTCTCATGTTAAACAGGGAAGGATGAGTGAGGGAGATCCATAGGCATAGGAAGGATCTCCAGGATCAAAACACCTTGTGTGATCTGAGATGAACATATGTGAAAGATAGATCAGAAATGGAGGGAATTTGGAAGTGATGATGGAATCGATCAGCGATTAGGTAAATTCACGATGATTAGATGACGGAGAATGAAGGATGCTGCTATGAATGTAATACTGAACGAAGAACTAATGAACGTGAATTTGAAAATTACCTGGATGAAGGGATGAACGAAGTGTATATGGATGGAGCTCTAGGGGATCCTTGCCTCTACCCGACGGTGGTGCTCATTAGGGCTCATCTCGCGGTGGAGCTGCATGCCAATGGGAAGGATCTCACCCTCCTCCGAACTCTCAACCTCTTGCTCAATGGTGGAACGGAGTCGCTATCTCCAACCTCTGGTCGGAGCTTTCGGGTGAAATAGATTCAAATGGCGGATAGGAAGAAAAACCCAGATCTAGAGCTTATAAAGGAAGTGAAAATGGGTGATATTAAAACAATGATTTACACGTGAAATGATGCGGTTTTAGGTGAAAAACATACGGGCAAAAATCATGGATGTTTGGGTTATAATAGGGTGAAGAAATCGAGTTAAACAGGTGTAGGAGCTGTTTAGGAAAAATTCGAGAAGTAGTAGGTTCAGGCATTATTTAGGTCCAGATCTAGTAGGGATGAGTTGATCGTGCAGTCAGTAGATTTGGAATGCGCCAATAGGATGAGTTAGAGGAAAAGGATAAAATAATAATAAGGATAAAATAACAAATTAAATAAAGAATAAATAGAATAAAATAGGAATTGATTTTAAATTCAAAATAATTAAAATAAATAGTGTTAATAATTTAATAAATCTTTTAAGGTTATTTTCAATAAATTAAATAAATTATATAAATAAGGTAAAATACATAAAAGCCTTTATCAATAGGTATAAAATACATGTATATACAATAATCCAATTTTTACTAAAATATTTTTACAAATAATTACAAAATTATATAAATTTTTTATTTATATAGAAAATAAATTAAATATATTAATATATATTTTATTTTCTTTTTAGAAGCTAATTTAATGGTGCGAATAAATATGAATATATACAAGATGGGTATGTTATACCTATATAATAAATTCATTAATTTATTTTTGATGATTTTTTATTTTGTTGTTTTAATTTTCATTTTATATAATTAAAATAAATATAGACAAAACATTTAAAATTACAATATGTGCACAAATGTACACGAAAATAAATAAATTAAAATATATACAATATATATATATATATAAGTATATCAATAGCGTCCCAAAACCTACAGTTTGCATATTGACTCTGATTTTAGTAAAACCACTCTTATTTGATAAAACTTTTTAAAAACAAACTTTAAAAATGAGTACACCCAAATCGGAGTTCATACGATTGAGTTATGAGGTTCATAAGTCAGGCTTTATAGCTTTTAGATTTTGAGATTTATTGGTATTTCTTCATAATTATTTTTAACTTATATTTTTTATGATTTTTATGAATAATTTAGAAAAAGAATTAAGTTAATCGAAGTAATAAATAAAAAAATAGAAAGTAAGGAATTTTTATATACATATAGACAAAGGGGTCTAAATACCAAAACTCACATGATTTATTCCACGATTTTTTGGTATTTTTAATAAAATAGTATAAGTTACACAACGAAGTTTGAAAGTGTGTTTGGTATATTTGGAGTTTTCTATAAATAGTTATGAACATGAGAAGTTGGACGTTATGGCTTTTTAGGTTCATTTTATTTATTGATTGGTTAAATAATTTTGTTGATATTTTTATAAATTAATAAATATTATTACAAAGAACTTTTATTAATGAATTATTTTTATTTGAGATGATCTGAGTGATAAATACAATATGTGAACATATGGACAATGTGAAAAATGAAGATTATGTACACATGAGAAGTGTTTTTCTTGATTTTTATAAGTTAAGGATCTTAAATCCCCCTAATTTATTCCTGATCGACCGTTCCAATGCTCGGCCTGGTCTCGAGGTTCTAGTAAGTCTGCATTTATTTCATTAATACGACCTTCTTTATTTCTTTTTCGTTACTTTTCTTATTTATTCTTTATTTTGGTGTAAAAGAATGATATATGTACAAAATTAACAAATCAATGATGAATGATAAATAATGTTAATTAATGAACATATACATGTTTTTTACCAAGGATTTTAGCTACAATAAAAGAATAAAAATGTTGAAGTATGGAATCATCATTCCCATATACTTTACTTTTGCTAGTCCCTAAGCAAACACTTATTCAAAGAAGAAGTGAAAAAGAAAAATAAGAAAAGAAAAAGGAAAAAACTTAGTATAATTTTGTTTTTTAAAGTTATCTTCATATAATTGAAGTATTGAGCCCAGTCAGACCTTTGCATTATTAGTTTAGCGAAACATTATTGGGACATAGATTTAAGATCTAACAACCTTCAAGTTCCACAATTCTATGTTTAGGTCGCCTCAACAGTCCAGTCAGAACAAGTCTACATATGTAAACCCTTATGACTACGAATCTTTACTTGTACAGTGTAAGTGAAATATAGCTCCCCACCTTATAAATAGCAAAGAAACAACCTCCTCTAACAAGGTAACTCTAATTTCTCGGTCTAGATACTCTTTCCTCGAGGAGCAAGGTATTCCCTTCTAAGTTCAAGTGCAACCAGCTCAAGAAGAGGGGTAAGAAAGAGAATGGGCTGTGACCATTATACTCACATATCCTTGGAGCTTGACCAGTGTTGCCAAGTCTCCAGTTGCAGGCTTCCATGGTATGAGACATTAAAATACATGCCTTGCTTATTCATATTTTTCTCTGATGGGAATTTTTTCTTATTTACTTTATGTTCCCGTCTAATGTTTTTGGGAGATTTTCTACTTTTTTGAACATATATACTAATGTGCAACATGTACATAAGTAGTTTTTCTTCTTGAGCCAGTAGACTATCCATCTTTTGAATCATTATTACAACTCACTGCATCCCGTCATTAGACGTCAGCACTACAAGACTAGGTTGAGACACACAGGCCACTTATTATGACTGCGAATGTTTCCACTCGTGTGTTTCCCGAAGATAAAGGATTATGCCTCCTCACCACCTCATCCATGAAGAGCTATTTGTAAACTTCTTGTCCAATTTAAGACACTTTTTAAAAGGTGATGCGTGTGTTGTGAAATATCCTACTTATACCAATCAAGTTACATGTGAACATAGTCTTGTGGAATCAAAGAATTAAGTCGTTATGACATGAAAAGACTTAACTCCAATTCCTATAAGGCTCCTCTGAAATTAAATGGATTAAGGCCTTAACCAAGCTCCATTCTTTGATTTTATTCCAGACTAGTTTAAGCATCAATACCATTCTGAAAAATGCAAAAGCACATGCAAGACAAATATTTTTTTTGTAAATAAAATAAAAGAAAAGAATAAACTTTTTTAAGAGATTTTGCAAAATTTTATGAATTTTATTTTTTTTCCATTTTATGGTATTTTTAATAAAGAATAATACAAATTTACAAGGATTTGCAAGGATTTTATACACAATATATCCAAGATTATATAAAGAGAATATTTACATGTTTAATATACAAGAGGATTTTACCTACAAAAGAATTTTAAATTTAATATAGGGATTTTATATAAAAAAATTAATTTACAAAAAATTACAAGTGATTACAACTTTTATTCACACATGGATTTTACAAGTTTATAAAATAATTTTTATATCCAACAGAACAAAATATTTGACAAAATTTTACAAACCTTCTAAAAATAATTTAGAAAACCATTTACAAACTATATTACAAAAAAATTCAAATCATTTTACAAAGATTTTCAAAACTAATTTTACAAACTTTATAGAAATAAATTAACAAACATTTTTGCAAACTAGTTTTTGCAAGCATTTTTATTTTCAAACATTTTACAAACATTTGTACAATATAAATAATTTTGATACAAAATACTTTACAAAAACTTTACAATAAAAAAATTACAAAAATTTTACAACAATTTGTAAAAAATATAATTTTACCAAGGTTTTACAAAAGATTTTTATAAATAATTTACAAAAAATTTTACAAAAACATTTACAAACAATTTTACAAAATGTTTTATAAAATAATTTAGAAAATATTTTACAAACATTTTTTAAAAATATTTTACAAATCATTTTTCTAAACTTTTTTATTCCAAATTTAGCCATATTATTAACAAAGAAAAGCATGAGTCATGGCTAAAATATATATACAATATATACGACACCACCTATACTTAGATCAAACTGTGTCCTCATAATGACCAAGAAGCGATAAAGGAAGACATAACATGTGCTAAGTATAGAAAAGTGGAAAAACTACTATGCTACAACAACTCAAAGAATGATAAATAAAAAATAAAATGAATAGAAGTCGGTGATCCCCCCTATACTTAGAATCAAATAATCCTAAGTATATAAGACTATACAAGCAGGGAAAACTGAGGAAGAGAAAATACACAAAATCAACGACTCAACTTGTCCCACCTATACTAAGGGTAAAGGATCCCTAAGTATAGAAAAGGATATAAACAATTGAGGTACAAGTGGGAGAGCAATCAATAGAAGTGAAAAATAGATATTACCTCCCCTATACTTAGGGTCGGATGTCTCTAAGTATAGGAAACAAAACAGAGATAATAGAACAAAAATAAATATGAAAAACATAGGTTCAAAACCCCCCTATATGTAGGATAAATTGTATCCTAAATATAATAAAAATAAATAAGCGAGACTTGGGGTTCTAAACAAAGAGTGGAAGAAAGAAAGAAATCAAAAGAAAACACATATATAGAAAGAAGATGACAAAAGTGCATATCAGGTATGAAATGCAAAATATGGGAATCAAAGGAAACATCTCATACAAAATGGATCAAGGTAATATCAACGGTCAACGGGTCATGATCAAGAAAATGGTGCAGGCGTTGACCATTGACCCGAAAGGTGGACTCAGAAGACAACTCCGATATATCAATGCTACAGTTGTAGTTCACCTTTATGACTATACATGGGCCTTTCCACTTGCTCTATATCTTCCATGCAAATAACTTCACTCTCACATCGAATAGCCATACTCTCTAATTCGGCACAAATTGCTTATAGCAGATACGTGAATCATGCCATTCTTTGACTCTGTCCTTATAATGTAGACTACTTGAGAAAGATGTATCATGTAACTCCTCCAGGGCTACCAACTCTGTTCTCCTCTGATCTCCTACACTCTCTATATTCAAGAATATCTTTGAAACAACCTAAAGTGACTGATGCATGATCTCAATAGGTAAGTTGCATGGCTTTCCATAAACGAGTCGAAATGGAGATGTACCCAAAGGAGTCTTGAAGGAAGTCCTATAGGCCCACAAGAACGAGTCCAAAAGCTGTGATCAATCCTTTCGGTCTGGGCAGACAACCTTCTGCAATATCATTTGGATCTCCTAGTTTGAAACCTCAGCAAGACCATTTGTTTGTGGATGATGGAGTAGCTACTCGATGGTTAATGCAGAATTCGTTAGCAAGGGCCCGTACCTTTTTGTTGATGAAATGAGTACTCCCGTCAAAAATCAGAACATAGGAAACCCAAACCGTGATATGATATTCTTCCTCAGAAATATGCAAACAATACTCACATTAGCGACTCGGGCAGCGATGGCCTCAACCTAATGACTAACTGATGAATATGTGATTCATCACTTTAAAAGAGATTAGTTAAGCTCAGTTCCCTAAAATAGATCTGTATTTTATCAATTATCTTTCATAATTAGCATTCATACATATGTAAATAATAATTGCATTTTATCATAAATAATTGCATAAAATAAGAAGCAACAATTTCCAAACCAATTAACATGTAAAAAAGCTAACTTATCTTATTTTTAATTAATTCGTGCTAACTCCAAATCACCTAAAACCACTCCAGTGTGTACATATCACTAACAAGAATATTGGAAAAATACAAAAAATTACTAATTGAAATAATTGAGAAATAAACCCAAACCCTAATCTCAAATCTGTCGGACTAAAATGCTTATATCTTCCTCATACAATGCCTGATTTGATCTAATCACTTTTGAACTAATATACATTCAATTACCTTCAAAACAAGACCAAGTTCAAGAGAATCAGAGCTCGTATGGGAAAGTTGGGTTTCGGGCCTCTTTTGTACATTGTATATTTTGCATGTTTTTGACCAATTATTTTATGAACATATTTGAGTCTTTTTATTTTATTTATTTTTAATTTATTTTCTTTGACAAAAGTTTTACTAAAATGTGTAAAAATCCAAACGTAAAATAAAATCAAAATCAATGAAACTAACAAGTCTGAGTGTTCACTAACAGTCTCACAGAAGTCATCTTTTTCGTAGTTTATTTTATTTATTTATTTTCTTAATTAACAAAAATCCAACAAAATATATTTTTGCCGCTTATATATTTTATTTATAAAAAAGTTATAAAACCCAAAAATCAAGTTATTCTATGTACATCGAGTACCCCAAAAATATCACTTCATGCAAATGACCTATCTTGGTATTGGTACCTTCATAAAAGTTGTAGATCCCATCGAGACGAGCAACATTTGTAAATAAAATTTTTCAATGCAAGGTCATTTGCTATTTCTTTTTGAATTTTCTTTTCATTTTATTTCTCAAATTTTTAGAGAGTGACACGTGGCAGCTACTAGAGACACTACATGTCACCCATTTTTGGGTTTATTTATAATTCATTTTATTTAAAAGGTATTATTAAATAAAAAATATATAAAAAAGTAGTAAATAAGAGAATTGCCATGTGGCAACACCTCAGCTTCCCGATTTTGGGTGATCAGATGGCCGAGGATCATCTTCCAGATCGCGCTCCCCTTTACTATTCTAGTCGACCGTTGCCCGCCCCCGTAAATCTCTCCATACTCCACGATATCATGTTGCCCGTATCCCCTCAATCAGACGCTGCCTTCCATTCTTGGCCGCCGCTCTCACCCAATCTTAGATCTCTTCACATTCGTATCCCCATCGCCTACCGTCTATCATCGATGCCTTTTCCCAAATTGCTCCACCTCCACATCAATCAAATCCCCCTCTCAATTGTATCTCGTCCCTTCAATCTCCGACCGCAACCCCCCTTTGCTATATAAGACTTGCCAACGCGCTCCTTGAAGGCATCCAACGATAGACCAAGCAAGAGGAGGATCTCCAGTGGTAACAGCCCAGGGTTTGTTCATCCTCGGCAAGATCTGGTGATTCTCCCACAACTATTGCAGTGCTGCCACTTCCACGCGAGTTGCACGTGCTCCAGCTTCGACTATCGAGGCAACGACTCCATCTATTCCTACACCTTGTTTCACTGACGTAACCCACACTTCTGCAATCAAGGTTGCATCACCGCACCTTTCCTTCACCGATCACGCTTCACTGAGTGGACGAGCTATTTCATCAACTCCTTCACTAGGATCACCCTATAGCTTCTCCCTCGATGCATTCCGCACTGCCATCAGCAGTCCTCCAGTCGCCCCTGTGACCATCTCACCCTGCCTTCCACTGCCATCTTCTTTACTGAGGTGTGTGTCTCCTAGTCGAGCCTCCACCTCACTGATGTCTTCGCCTGCACTCAATGGTCAATCATTGTCATCGACTCCTGTCGTACTTCCTCGACAGCCATGCCCGGAGCTCTAGGTCTCTGGCGCAACACCACCGGCCACTCCGCTGATGAATCCATGATTCATTAACTTTGCTGTCGCATTTTGTCTTAAAACCCTTAACAAATACATGTAAATATACATTAATTTCCATCTTTTATAAAAACTTCATTCATGAATAAATATCCACTTTTAAGTATCAAAAACATGTAAATAAATAAAGAACAAAGAAATGAAAATAAGGCAGATTGAAGATATGTATATATGTACAATATGACTTATAAATATAAATATAACTGTAAGGTATATTTATATCCTAACCCCCGAGACCAAGCCAACAGGGAGTGGTCGACAAAACTAGTAAGTAGGGGGATATAAGGAAAGAAAACCATAAAAATAAATTAAGACATACTTCACACATTATTCAGTATTTATCAAATAAATACAAAACTTCATTGATTTTTAATTAATTCATGTGTCCATATTTTTCACCAACTCTTTTCGTAATTATTGCTAAAAATTTATATAAAAATATAAAAATAATTTAAAAATATTCCCATGTATATATACCAAGAAATCCTACTTTTAATTTGTCAAATTCTCAACTTCCGAACATCATAACATATTCATACGAACTCCAATTTCATGCTACTCACCTTTAAAGTTCATAAAATAATATTCTCTAATTAATAGAGGTGGATTCATTGAATTCAGAGTCCGTTTGCAAAAAGTGGGTTTTGGGACCTAATGACAACGGGGTTTCTGGGCTACTTATTTTAAGTAGAACATATTATTTCTAATTTTTTTAATTTTATAATTTCTAATTATTTTCATGATATTGTATTTTCTTCATAATTTATTTCAGATTTTTTGGAGCTTATTTATTGTTTTAATAAAATCCAAATCCCTAATTTATAGATAAAAATGAACTGGATAGCATATACCTGTATTTATTAATATATGAAAACTAATTTATTAAAATCCCTAAAAATTCACACAACCCTTATTTATTATTCTAATAATTATGAAATAAAAAATTAATATTTATTTTTTTATTTATTAAATTAAAAGTCCAAAACTTATTTATCTATACCTATTTATTAGTATAATAATTATATCTTGAATAATATTTATTATTTATAAAAAGTAATTATTTTATTATTTAGATAATTTAATTAATTACATTTCTTATTTTTATACCTATTTAAAATAACGCTATTTACTATTTATTATATAATATGTAATGTATTTATGCATCTGGCCACCCAGGTGCTGACACGTGTCAGTACCTGGTGCATTTTCTTCAAGAAGTCAGTTCTGCCTTCTGCTTCAACCGGCCATCTTCAACCAATTTTCCCACGCGCACTAGATGCACTTCACTCGATCCAACCCCTTGAATCTAATCTCCTAACAACCTTCTTACTCGCCTCCCTTGGATTAACCTTGAAGCTAAAGTAAATTACTCTATAAATACCCCTAAACTTGGCGGATTATGACAACTTTTCCATAACCAACTGAGCTACCAGATTCAGTGGCCGATCACCTCTCTTCCCAGCCTTGCTCCTCCCGCTCTTGAGGTGACAACTCCGGCCAAGGAGGACCGCGTGGAAGAAGGATCATCGGGGAGGAGTTCCAAGGCGTCAACTCCGCCTTGCATCGCCGCCGCGTGCACGTGAAGCTCCGGCAAAGACCAACTGTCGAGCAATCACCAGAGGTAATACACCTTGACTTTCACAGATCTATCTCTCCATTTTCTTCGATTTCTTTCTCGAACCTCGAGCCATGATTAGCGTGGTTAATTACTTGATTAGAAATCTAAGCACCCTTCTTAGACACCAGAACAAATCATATCTTTCATTCATTTCAAAATCAAAGCAAATCGCATTTCATTTCACGACCAATCACATGCATGTTTCATGTTTGTTGGAAACATTGATTTGAGCTTGTAATTAATCATTTGTAGGCCGATTTCCGAGCAAATCGAGCATATATATCTCTTCTTTGCAGGTTCCTCTTGAATCTAGTACAATATCATGTGCTTTGGAGCTCTGATCATCACGCAATTCACAGCCAAAGAAGACACACCATCTAGATCTTCAGTTCCAGAACAGACGGATCGCCATCTCTCTCAGCCTTTCTCCGTCATCATCAACCATCTTCGATCGTCGTCCACCGCGGGTGAGCTCGAGGGGTAGGGGAGCTACCCCTCTGGCCTCGAAGGCGGCCCAAGAGGCGCATCTATGGCCGACGAGGATTTGGAGAAGGAGGCGTCCTCGCTACGAGCGTCAACTTCCTGAAGAACCTCAAGAACAACCAGAAGTTACAGTCCTTCGACACGTGGCAAGAGTGGACGGTTTGGATTATCCTGCACGTTCTAATCGTCGCCGTTCAAGCCGAAACGGTGTGAAATTTGGATATTCAGCCCAGAAGATCTCCAGAATTTCAGCACGCCTCCAAAGTTTCCAGGAATTGCTATTAGGTCCCTCCGCAGGGACCTAATTGAAAGAATTCATATTTTCTTTACAGAACAACCCCTCGTCGTGGATTTAACTACAGGATCTTTCTTAGTTTTTCTTGCATTTGTACCCCTGTTCTGTAAGGTAACTTTGGACCTATTTTTGACACTATTTTTCGTAGTTTTTTCTAGGGTAGTTACACAACTACCCCAGCAAGGTTTTCAGTAATTTTTGTATATTTTTGTTGCTTTTTCATCATGTTTCGATTTGTCGAAGTTCGCTTCCGTTTTGACTTGTTTTTGAGTCTTCTTCGAGCTTGTTGCTCATCCGCTTTACCTACTATATAATATCACCTATATTTCACATATTTCTCACATATTATATCGTAGGTAAATTTTGTGAAAAATAGAACTTTGAAAAATTAAATAAAAATTTTGAAGAATAAAACTGAATAAAAACTTGAAAATCAACTCGTTTCAAGAAGAGTTAAAAAATCGTAAAAAGAGAGTTTCACTCAAAAATCAAGATAACCCTATTCTGCCTCCTTGTGTTCGACGGCTTTTCTACTCAGACTCCGTGAGCTTTCGACCGTCCACCGTCAGTCGTACATTTTCACAAGCTTGGGATGATTCTCTTCACAAGCTGGTCCCATCTGATCTCGAGGAGAGTCAGACCCAGACTTCCTCGATTCCTGGCCAGATTATTGAGGCAGACCCTTTTCTCAATACATCATCATCTCCAGCTGAATTTTCACTGAGTTGTTACTATGCTTTTTCTTTCACAGCAGATCTGTGATACATGGCTCGTGGTAAAGGACCAGCAGAGGAGAGGCCACCAACAGAGGATCACCATGACGGAAGATCAGACTCAGCCGTAGATATAACAACCAGAATTCTCGACACATTACAACAGATGATTTTACAGATTCGAGAGCTATTTAGAACTCAGAACGAGTTGCGAACTGAGATAGCCACATTGCGAGCAGGGGCCGAGAACCCTTTACCGCCTGCAGTGGTTCCTGCCACGTTACGCGATGAGTATGGCCCGAGCGTGAGAACGCTCCATCATTGGATTCGGCTACTGCCGAATCAAGGGCCATACGAATTGAGGTCATCCTTCATCTCACTGCTTCCCAAGTTTTACGGGAATGCTATAGAAGAGCCGTTTACCTTTTTGCAGCAGTTCAAATTGATTTGCGGTACGGCTAGTTATCCAGGTGTTACGTAGGAGGCTATTCGCCTCAAATCTTTTCCCTTTGCCTTAGCCGATAAGGCACTTTATTGGTTGAGCCACCTGGAAAGGGAAGTTTCTACATGGGACGATCTGAAGTCCACCTTCCTGCGTAAATATTTTCCTCTGGGAGGACGAACATGATGAGGAGTCAGATCTCCAATTTCACACAGCTACCAAATGAATCTTTCCATGATGCATGGGATAGATTAAAAGATCTTATGGAGAGATGCCCTCATCATGAGATACCAATGAAGGTGATAGTACAGAACTATTTTGGAGGACTCCAGCCGGACATTCAGAGGTTAGTGAGTGCCACATGTGGCGGCAGCTTTTTGAATAAGGATGTCGAGTCAGTCTGGTCCATCTTCGAAGGGATGGTAGAGAACTCAAGAGTCGTCGACTTTACTCGAGCATTTCAGAGAACCCCTCAGCCACCACATCACCGAGAGCATCATAAGTTGGCTAATATTTCAAAATATGAATCCAACACCAACATGCGCTTCATTAGCAAGAAATTAACGTTGGTGGATGTGATTCAAAAGCAAGTTTAGGACTTACAACTGCTGTGAGAGTTAGACAAACTCTTATCTCTACCTCAGCAGCTGAGTAATCTTACGAAGAAGGTTACAGAGCTCCAACTTCAGTACCAGCAGGCCCAATCTTCTTCGACCGCACAACCTACACGGAGGACTTTACCCGCTCCACCCACCCGACAGATTCATTTTGTACAGAGCGAGCCTGAGATTCCGCAGATTGATTGGCATGAGGATCAGTCTCATGCCAATCCCGACCAGATCACCAGTGCTGCAGACATGGATGTTGAGCCTCAAGCCACTCTTGAGATCAACGTGATTTGGTATACTCTGATTCAGCATCCGAGTATACCTCATCATCAGCAGCAGCAGTACAGCCAACCGCAACCGCAGCATGGACGTCCACACTTTCAGCACCGACAGAATTTCATGCAGCAGCAGTCTCACCAGCATGCTTATCAGAGACCGCATTCATACCAGTATCCTGCTCACCATTCATAGTCACATCACTATCAACAGTAGGAACAGTCTTCCTTTACACCACAGAGATCCTCTCAGCCTTCCACCTCACAGCAATACATGCCAAGGCAGGAGAAAATAGAGAGTCAGGGCCACCACACAAAACCTGAGACGTCTTCACAGGCCCAGGCACTAAATCAAATCATGGACATGCTGAGTATGCTCCAGATTGCGCATAAGACAGAGTCGAGAAAGTTAACCGTTGTCTGGACGAGTTAACTGCACTGAAGACCACTCTCCCAGCCCAGCCTCAGATGAATCCGAACAACAAGAGGAGGCATCCTGATCAGGTAGACAACACTGCAGGTATGATCTCGTTTCCTGAAATTTTATCTAACTTCATTCGTCTCAAGAGCGGTAGATCACCACGAGCACCTGCTGGAGTAGAGGAGAGGGCACTTAATGAGGAGCAGGAGCAAAACCATAAACAGCCAGATTCTGATGCTGAGGAGGAGAATCAACATATTGATGAAGACCACTTTAGAGATCAAAGAGAAGGGAGCGCTGCCGATACAGTTGACATGGACACCGACGAATCAGACGATGATATCACGCCAGACCATGCAGATACTCCCGACAAAAATATGCCTTCTCTTGTTTTAGAGAGTTTTGTACATCTTTCTGAAACTCTCGATGTACATGCTGATTCTGAATTGAATAAAAAGTCTGATTTTCTTATTCTTGACATTGTTCCCTTTCCCGACGCTTTGTTTAGAAAAGGAAAGAAAAACTCCAAAAAGAATGTTGTCACTCCAGAGACCGAGCGATTACTAAAAGATCACATCTTTCTGAAGATTCCCCTTCACGATGCCTTGGATCATTTTCCTACACTTAAGAATCAATTGAAAAACCGATGTACTATGCGTAGGAAAAAGAGATGACGTCCAGAGAAACATGTTTTGACCAAGGCCACATCTTGTGCTATTCAGAATAAGTTACCGAAGAAGAAGAAGAAGAAGGATTCAGGAGCGTACTATGTCAGATGCGAGATCGCAAATGCTGAATTCGATTGCACTCTATTAGATAACGGTTCCTCGATCATTTTGATTCCATCTTCCTTACTCGACAAGCTCGAGTTAGGTCCTCTTTACAAATCCTACGCGATCCTTCAGTTTGCTAATAGATCCGTAAAGAGACCTAGCGGCATATTAAGGAACGTTATCGTAACCGTGCAGGGTCTAGAATACCCAGTGGACTTTACGGTCCTGGACATGGATTGCCCTACATAGTTACACCTTACCCCAATCATTCTTGGGAGGCCTTTCTTAGATAGCGCAAAGGCTCTCTTTGATTATGATACATGGAAGGTATCTTTTCACACCGACGGCGAGAAGGTACATATAGAGATGGCGAGAGATTCAAACACATCCAGTGATGCATCTTTTAATTTCTTGAGTTCTTTAGCCACCTGCGATTACATGGATGAGGTTCGTCTTGACGACCTTGAGGTATCGAGTAGAGACCCAAGATTTCCTAGTAGAGGATGGGTTCGAGACCACAGTTGGCAGTTTTTCAGACGATACCTTATATTTCAGTATGGATGACGAGAAGTAGAGGGATCAGACTGTTGAGGATCTTATTGCAGATCTTTTATATTCAAAGTATATACACAATTCTTCCACTTCAGATGATCTAGAGATAGAGCGCCATTTAGCTGAATTGTTTTCCTCTGATCATTCTGAGGATGAGCATAGTAGCGAGTGGGATGATGTTTTAGACATCTTCTGTAGTCTGACTCTATAGCATATTGAGATGGTAGATCACCAGTTTGCCGACAAATCCACAACCGATACAGATCCCAATACACGTATAGATGACGTTTCAGCAGAGCCAGAATCTACCTTACCAGAACTGAAGTTGTTGCCACCGAATATGAAGTACACTTTCCTTGCGGTTCCACATCGATAGTTTCCAGTCATTATCAGTTCAACTTTGACCGAAGAACAAGAATCTCATTTGATGGAGGTTCTTGAAAGAAACCGCAAGGCTATTGGGTGGACTGTATCCGATCTACGCGGGATTAATCCTGCTTTGTGTTCTCATCATATATATCTCGATGATGACAGGAAACCTTCCAGAGAATTTCAACGTAGGCTGAATCCGATTTTACGAGAGGTTGTCAAGAAAGAGATTACAAAATGGTGTGACGTAGGGTTCATTTATCCCATCTCCAAATTGAATGGGTTAGCCCATTACATGTTGTCCCGAAGAAGTCGGGAATTCAGATGGTTTAGAATGAGAGTGGAGAGGAGATTCCAAAGAGAGTAACCAAGTCATGGCGGGTGTGTGTTGATTACAGAAAATTGAATGACGCGACGAAGAAGGACCACTTTCCTTTGCCTTTTATAGACCATGTCATCGAAAGGTTGGTAGGGAAAGAATATTTCTGTTTCCTTGACGGTTACTCCGGATACAACCAGGTAACCATTGCTCCTGAAGACTAGGAGAAAACCACCTTCACATGTCCTCTCGGCACGTTTGACTTTAGACGAATGCCCTTTGGATTGTGCAACGCTCCTGCTACTTTCCAAAGGTGTATGCTTGCTATTTTTGCGGACATGGTCGGTGATTTTTAGAGTTTTTTACAGATGATTTTTCGGTCTATGGTGAGTCTTTTGACGATTATTTAGCGTACCTAGACCAGGTTCTTTAGAAATGTTGTGAGGTAGATCTCGTTCTGTCTTGGGAAAAGAGCCATTTTATGGTTACACACGAGATCTTGTTGGGGCCCGTCATCTCCCAGCGAGGCATGGAGGTTGACCCTGCCAAGGTGGATATCATCAAGCGCCTCGAACCACCATATAACATTAAGCAGTTATGGTCATTTCTAGGGCATGCCAATTTTTACAGACGGTTTATTTAGGATTTCTCTAAGATTGATCGACCGTTAACTGAATTGTTAGGCAAAGACATCGAGTTTTTGTTAGATGATAAATGTCTTAATGCCTTCCTCACACTAAAGGAGATCATTATCAATGTTCCTATCGTGCAACCACCTGATTAGTATCTACCCTTCGAGATCATGACGGGTGCTTCAGATTTTGCGATCAAGGATGTATTAGGACAGATGAGGAATGGACTTCCTGTTGCTATCCACTATGCCAGCATAACCTTAGATGATGCTCAGCGTAAATACACAGTGACAGAAAAGGAGATGTTGGCCATAGTGTTTGTATTGGGTAAATTCAGATCTTATCTTCTTGGCTCCAAAATCACAGTTTATACAGATCATTCAGCTATCCGATTTTTGATGGAAAAAAAGGATGCCAAGGCATGCCTTCTTCGATGGATTCTTTTACTTCAGGAATTCAATTTGGATATTAAAGACAAACCTGAAGTAAAGAATGTGGTATCTGATCACCTCTCCCGATTACAGATAGAGAAGCCTTCAGATGAGTACACGCTAGAGATTGCAGAGAGACTTCCCGACGAGAGCATCTTTGCAGTTACCGAGCTTCCATGGTATGCAGATATAGTGAATTTTCTGGTTACACAGAAAAGTCCTCAGGGTTGGCCAAAGAATCAAGTTAATAGACTAGTTTCCGAGGCACGACATTACCATTGGGAGGATCCGATTATTTTTCGTGAAGGACCAGACTGTGTTTACAGGCGTTGTATTCCTCAGGAGGAATACAATAGTGTCCTTACTTTGTGCCATTCTTTAGAGGCAGGGGGCATCACTCAGGGAAGAGGACAGCGCAGAAGTTACTTCAGAGCGGATTATGGTGGCTAACTCTTACTAGAGATGCCTGCATATTTGTGAAGAGTTGACTGGATTGTCAGAGAGCAGTAGGGACAATCAGTGCTAGAGATGCAATGCCGATGCGACCCGTCATTATTTGCGAATTCTTTAACGCATGGGACATAGATTTCATGGGACCGTTCCCTTCCAGCAGCGGCTTTGAGTACATTCTTCCCACTGTGGATTATGTTTATAGATGGGTGGAGGCTATACCCGCACGAACCGCAGACAGTAAGATAGTTTGGAAGTTCCTAAGGGAACGCATTATTTCACGGTTCGGGATTCCACATATTCTTACTTCTGATGGGGGTAGCCATTTCAATAATAAGGAGGTCAAAAAGCAAGTGAAGCAATACGACATTGATCACAGAGTAGCTTCTCCTTATCACCCACAGACGAACGACATGGCTGATGTTTCAAATAGGGAGGTGAAATCAATTATACATAAATTGGTATGACTAGACATGAAGAACTGGTCGCAGCATCTAGATTAGGTTCTTTGGGCATATCGTACTGCATATAAAACTCCCCTAGGTACTTCACCATTTAGATTGGTTTATGGAAAGCCATGTCATTTGCCCGTAGAGATCATGCACAAATCTGAATGGGCTATTCGAGAAATTTTACTTGATGCATAGAAAGAATGAGCTAAGAGAAAGATAGATCTGAATGAGCTAGTAGAAATTCGAAATCAGGCATACGAGAACACTCTCATTTATAAGGACAAAGTGAAGAAATGGCATGATAGACATATTCGACACAAGAGCTTTGTCCCTGGGCAGAAAGTCTAGTTGTTCAATGCAAGATTGAGAATTTTTCCTGGCAAATTAAAAAGCAAGTGGGAATGACCTTACATAGTCATAACGGTTCACGACAATGGAAGTATAGCAATATCATATGTGTCACCTGGTGCAGAGTCGTTCGTGTTTAACGGGCAGATGCTGAAACACTTCGTGGAGACTACTGATCATCTAGCCCGTATTGAAGTGATCTATTTTCTACTGGACTCGTGATCATTCTTTCACTTCATCTCATCCTGTACGAAGACTTTTTAGCCATTCGATTTCTGGAGATCCGCAACACTTGTATATTCTTCGTAGACAACAATCATCCCCATTTTTGCTCATCTTTTATGCTTAAGATACTGGATCCTAAGTATGGGGGGACCGATTGTTCGTTGATTCGCGTTTTATATTTTGTTCTGATTCTTTTGCATATCCTTTCTTTTTCATAAATCACTGGTCTCCGATTTTGGCTACACCTTTTTCTATACTTAGGATGCCTTATCCTAAGTATAGGGGGGACTGAGTGATTTTGATGATTTCATTTTCTTTATTTCTTTTGTTCCTTCGTTGTATATTCTTTTTACTCAGTCACCTCATTTTTGCCTTCCGTTATACTTACGATGACCTGATCGTAAGTATAGGGGGGGTTGACTGACTTGTATTCTCTATTCTTGTTCACCCACTTTTACTCAGCACGAGTTATGTCCTTCTTTTTCTACATTGACGCTATGAGGACATAGCACAAGCTAAGTATAGAGGGGGTGCGTATATATTGTATATATACTTTGTTCCATAACTCGTACTTTTATGTATTTTCTATATCTATAAAATCCATAAAAAGTGGGTGAGGGTGAATTTAAAATCGATTTATACATTTATTTATTACTTATAAAATCCTTGTAAATAAGTAAAATATGTCTAAAATCTGTAATTAAAATATGTATTTAAAATTTGTTTTTAAAATTTGCATAATACATATTCAAAATCCTATTTATTAAAAGATGTGTAAAAATCATTTAATCCTTGTAAAATTTTCTGTAGATATATCTGTAAAAGACATTAGATATTTAACTCAAATAAAATATATCTTGTAAAATTCATGTACAAAAACATGTTTATAAAAATCAGAAAATCCATAAAAAATTACAAAGTCCTAAAAGTCATAAAAATTACAAAAGCCTTAAAATCCATAAAAATGAGTAAAATTCAGAAAATATACTTCACAAAAACATGGTTGCATTTGCATTCGCATTTTTTCAGAATCTGAAACTAAGGATTGAGTCTAGTCCAAAGGATGGAGCTTGATTATGGCCTTTAACTTTCATTGTAAGGAGCCTAGTAAGGATCTGGAATTTAACTCTTCAGGTATGTGACTTAAAATCTTTGGGTTCCATAAGACCATATTCAGGAAATCAAGTCATATGTGCTTAAGTAGACCATTTGGTATCATCAGTATAACTCTACACCAGTGAACCAATCTTGAACACATGCACTCTGCACTTAGCTCGATTTGCATGGAGTTGCGAAGGGCAGTACATCTTGGTAGTGCGTTTCTATCCTTGTCTTTGTAGCATTGACGTCTAAAGATGGGAGAGACTGGGGTTGCGATAGTCACTTCAGATGAGGGAAGGATCTGCTGACACAATTTTTCTAAGACCTCAAAAAAGGGACGAAAAAAAAGATGCTATATCCGTCGAGGCATAAAAAGATGAATGCAGTGCAAGCAAATTACAAAGCCAAATCAAAGAAGCCACCAAATACAAATACGACCACAATGGTCCAAGCTTCCACCAAAGATGCCTGCACATCTTAGTGGAGACTTAGCTACACCGATTGAGCTTCCCAAGGAGATGCGTCTACACTGGCCGCACTCCACTTCTTTTCTCATTCTTCTACTTTCTCTCTATACTCGATTGTGGACATAGCACAAACTAACCTCAGAAGGGAATACCTCCCTCCCCGAGGAAAGAGTAGCTAGATGAGGAAGCAATAGAAGTGTATAGCCGGGATGGACGGTTTCTTCGTCTCTTTAAGCAGGGAGAGCTAAATCAATTCACACATTGTACAAATTGACTTCAAGGATGATAGAGTTTGCAATATGAATAAGTGAGTCTGAACTAGCTGATGAAGTGATCTTGAATAAGGATTGGTGGAACTTGAGGACTGTTGAGGATAAAATCCTAATCCTTGTTAAGGATCTGACAAAATGCTTGTTTCTGGCCCAATCGAGCTCAGTCCTTTGTCTGTTCTCATGAATTGGTTTAGGAAAACAAATTGATTCTAACTTTCTTTCTTTTTCACTTACTTTTTCAAATAATTGTTTGCTAAGGGACTAGCAAAGTTTAAGTATAGAGGGTGATGAATCCATGATTCATTAACTTTTCTATCGCATTTTATCTTAAAATCCTTAACAAATACATGTAAATATACACGAATTTCCATCTTTTATAAAAACTTCATTCATGAATAAATATCCACTTTTAAGTATCAAAAACATGTAAATAAATAGAGAACAAAGAAAAGAAAATAAGGCAGATTGGAGATATGTATATATGTACAATATGACTTATAAATATAAATATAACTGTAAGGTATATTTATAACCTAACCCCCGAGACCAAGTCAGCAGGGATTGGTCGATAAAACCAATAAGTAGGGGGAGATAAGGAAAGAAAACCATAAAAATAAATTAAGATACACTTCACACATTGTTCACTATTTATCAAATAAATACAAAAATTCATTGATTTTTAATTAATTCATATGTACATATTTTTACCAAACTTTTTTTCCTAATTATTGTTAAAAATGTATATAAAAATATAAAAATTAGTTAAAAATATTCTCTTGTACTTATACCGAGAAATCCTACTTTCAAATTGTCAAATTCTCAACTTCCGAACATCATAACTTCTTCATACGAACTCCAATTTCACGCTACTCACCTTTAAAGATCATAAAAATAATATTCTCTAATTAATAGAGGTGGATTCATTGAATTCAGAGTCCGTTTGCAAAAAGTCGGTTTTGGGACCTAATGACAACGGGGTTTCTGGGCTACTTATTTTATGTAGAATACATTATTTATAAATTTACTAATTTTATAATTTCTAAATATTTTCATGATATTGTATTTTCATAATAATTTATTTCAGTATTTTTGGAGCTTATTTATTATTTTAATAAAATCTAAATCCCTAATTTATAGATAAAAATGAACTGGATAACTTATATCTGTATTTATTAATACATGTAAACTAATTTATTAAAATCCCTAAAATTCACACAACCCTTATTTACTATTCTAATAATTAAGAACATACGAATTTGATTTTTTATTTTTTATTTATTAAATTAAAAATCCAAAACTTTTTTATCTATACCTATTTATTAATATAATAATTATATCTCGAATAATATCTATTATTTATAAAAAGTAATTATTCTATAATTTAAATAATTTAATTATTTACATTTCTTGTTTTTATACCTATTTAAAATAATGCTATTTACAATTTATTATATAATATATAATGTATTTATGCATCTGGCCACCCAGGTGCTGACACGTGTCAGCACCTGGTGAATCTTCTTTAAGAAGTCAGTTCTGCCTTCTGCTTCAATCGGCCATCTTCAAACAATTTTCCCGCGTGCACTAGATGCACTTCACTCGATCCAACCCCTTGAATCTAATCTCCTAACAACCTTCTTACTCGCCACCCTTGGATTAACCTTGAAGCTTAAGTAAATTACTCTATAAATACCCCTAAACATGGCGGATTATAACAACTTTTCCATAACCAACTGAACTACCAGATTTATTGGTCGATCACCTCTCTTCCTAGCCTTGCTCCGCCCGCTCTGGAGGTGACAGCTCTGGCCAAGGAGGACCGCGTGGAAGAAGGATCATCGGGGAGGAGTTCCAAGGCGTCAACTCCGCCTTGCGTCGCCGCCGCGTGCGCGTGAAGCTCCTGCAAAGATCAGCCGTCGAGCAATCACCAAAGGTAATACACCTCGATTTTTACGATCTCTCCATTTTCGTCGATTTATTTCTTGAACCTCGAGCCACAATTAGCATGGTTAATTACTTGATTAGCAAACCTAAGCACCCTTCTTAGACACCAGAACAAATCATATCTTTCATTCATTTCAAAATCAAAGCAAATCGCATTTTATTTCACGACCAATCACACGCATGTTTCATGTATGCTGGAAACATTGATTTGAGCTTGCAATTAATCATTTGTAGGCTGATTTCCGACAAATCGGGCATATATATCTCTTCTTTGCAGGTTCCTCTTGAATCTGGAGCAATCTCATGTGCTTTGGAGCTCTGATCATCACGTAATTCACAGCCAAAGAAGACACAACATCTTGATCTTCAGTTCCAAAACAGACGGATCGCCGTCTCTCTCAGCCTTTCTCCATCGTCATCAACCATCTTCGATCGTCGTCCACCACGGGCGAGCTCGAGGAGTAGGGGAGCTACCCCTCTGGCCCCGTAGGAGGCCCAAGAGGCGCATCTATCGCCGGCGAGAATTCGGAGAAGGAGGCGTCCTCGCTACGAGCGTCAACTTTGTGAAGAACCTCAAGAACAACCAGGTTACAGTCCTTCAACACGTTGTAGGCGTAGACGGTTTGGATTAACCCGCGCGTTCTAATCGCCGTCGTTCAAGCCGAAACGGTGTGAAATTTGCATATTCAGCCCAGAAGATCTACAAAGTTTCAGCGCGCCTCCAAAGTTTCTAGGAGTTGCTATTAGCTCCCTCTGCAGGGACCTAATTGCAAGAATTCATATTTTCTTTACAGAACAACCCCTGGCCGTGGATTGAAATGCAGAACTTTTATTAATTTTTCTTGCATTTCTACCCCTGTTTTATAAGGTAACTTTGGACCTATTTTTGACTCTATTTTTCGTAGTTTTTTCTAGGGTAGTTACACAACTACCCCAGCAAGGTTTTTAGTAATTTTTGTATATTTTATCGCTTTTTTATCGTGTTTCGATTGGTTGAAGTTCACTTCCGTTTTGACTTGGTTTTGAGTCTTCTTCGAGCCCGTTGCTCATCCGCTTTACATACTATATAATATCACCTATATTTCACATATTTCTCACATATTATATCGTAGGTAAATTGTGTGAAAAATAGCACTTTGAAAAATTAAATAAAAAATTTGAAAAATAAAACCGAAAAAAACTTGCAAATCAACTCGTTTCAAGAAGAGTTAAAAAATCACAAAAAGAGAGTTTCACTCAAAAATCAAGATAACACTATTCTGCCTCCTTGTGTTCGACCGAGGCACACTTACCTGGCTAAATAAATAGTGTAAGTTTTTTTTAAAAACCGATCTTTGTTTGATGTAAAGTTCGGGTCTCTTTGCGGTTTTCTACACCGACAACCCATTCACTTAAACCGCAATCGGATCCGAGCTCGCATCATACGCCTATAAGCCGCCTCTCTCCGTTGGGTGCACAATCCGAGGCGGTACGTGACCCCCACATGCTTTTGGGGTCTTTTGCAAAGAAGCCCCCTCTATTACGCCAATTTGCAGAGGCATCCAACTGCCCAAAGGGGCATGTGTGCAGCACATGCCCACTTGAAATTTTGCAGAAACCCCCTTGGGGTTTAGGTAACCCCATTTAGGCCTCTCTCTCTGGATTTTCTATTTTATTTAATTATTATAACTTTAAAAACTGACCCCTATCTTTCCTCTATTATTTGAACAACATTTTTGCATCATCTTATTATTTAAAAATTTGCATTGTATTTTTCAACTAATTCTCTACATTGCGGCATGTTTGTTATATTTTTATACTCTGTGTTTAATTAGTAATTAATATTTTTGTGGAAATTTGCATATTTTTCTTAGACTGTGCTTAGAAATTCATAATTAAGTAATCATAGCTCTAAATATTGCAAAAAATCCATAGATAGTAGAATTAATTATATTTTACATTGTGCCCAAAAAGAATTGAATTTATATGCACCATTTGCTCTATAAAAAGTTATTTTGTAGATTTCAATATTTAATTTTTAATAGGTATTAAACTCCACATTTTAGGGTTTAAGATTTTTCTAGCATTTTTTATTTATTGATATATCTTGGATAATTTTATTTCATGAAAATAAGTAGGTTTAATATTTATTATAATTAATCATTGGGATTCACACTATTTACACCATTTAATTCATTAAATATTCATTTGACATCAGAAAATTCAAAAAAATTACACTACATTCATTTTGTCATTATTCAAATCTTAACCTAGTTACATAACTTTTTTGACTTTGTTTAACTGAAAATTGTATTATAGTCCTTAAAATTGGCCTGCATTTGCATTTGCATAAAAAAATTGTATTAAAAAATAAAATAAAGATCCTCCTCGAAAACTGTGCACGAATTTTGATAGACATTGACCTAGGTTGTTCTTTTACCTTCTTAAGTTCAACCTTGGATCTTCCCATGCTAAATAAATATAATACCACTTCGATTAAAATTGAATTAATTAATTAAGTGGCTATTTCTTGATTGATTCCGATTACCCCCCTACAATGAACATTTATTTTTAAACGCTTAATTACTACAAATTAACAAAGGTTTTTTCCAAACTCATCAGATGACGTCATTGAGGAGGGTGGAATGTTTGAGAGCGGGTCTACCAGAGGTAGTCTAAGGGATCTCCGGCTCATCATCGTGATGTGGGATGAGTGTGGATGGGATCTGGAAAGCAAACAAGATAAGAAGTAAAAACTCCAATTCACCTACTCAACACAAGCTGATGACCGTAAAGGTTCGATCGTTATCTTGTCAATTTTATTTTTAGGTGAGCAATCATATTAACAGAGCGATTAAGCGAGCTGTTAGGAACCCGATGCCCCCAAGAGGCTGGCCTGATTCCAAAGTTAGATCTTTCCCAGCTAGTATGAATTGTAGACCGTTTACCGGCTACCCAATCAACTCAATCTGTTAAGGACGTCGCGGGTCACTTTATCAGCAACCAGAGAGATCCTTGTTGGACATGCGAGCCCACGACGAGCCATTATGCAATAAATGTTATTGCAAATATCATTACCTGATCTGAAATGAAGAATAACCAATTTGCATAATTGATCCCTTAGTACAATTAGGGTTATGTACCATGGCCATCTTAATGATCATACAACTGTTGATTCAATTATTGAATCATAGAGGCTAGTGCTGGGAAGAATATCTAATGAGTTAGATTGAGGACTCATCTAGCACCATCAAATGATTGTTAAGAGATGATCTCCAGCCTGAGTAGGAGATGGCAATCCTTTCTCACTTAGGCAGATATCTGACCGACCTCTTGATGAAGGTCCTTTGCATAGGAATAGAGATTCAGAGGTGTCAGATTAGTTAGGTTAAAGAGTTGACTTAACGAGATTGAGATAACCAAAGTCCTATATCGTATACTGTCATGATATAGGCACGCATCCTCTGACCAAAGACAGATGTGTTACTATATGTCTGAGTATGTACATTTGGCAGACCAATAGGTTGATGACCAAATCAAGGTCTATACACCGGCGCGCTGGTATGCATATAAGGACATATGAGTAATGCGATCTCTCAAAGAGATCATACAGGTTCATCACTGAACCAGAAGACATGAGCTCACTCATGAGATATTGAGAAGAATTTATCAAACCTCTTCTTTGTCTGATTATATCGCGCATATTCTAACTTGAAGTTGATATCGCGTCCCGAAGTTGTCCGGCAATCCGAAGCAAAGGATTTTTTACGCCCCCCGGTTACCGGTTGGGCGGGAGACAACCCTGCAAGCAAGATTTTCGGGAAATAAAGATCGTGATATCAAATGAGCTAATTCCGCGGAAAGAAGAAGCGTAGGAATGATTACGCCCCCCGGTTACCGACCTAATAAGGCTCTTTTGGGCGGGAGACAACCTAGCTAACAAAAGTCCGTATAGAATAGCTTTTTTGAATAAAATCACAGGATATAACTGGTCGTCGAATCAACCCGCCTAGTCGCGTTGGCTTGGTATGCTGCCCTGTAGTCTAAGCATCATGGTATGCTACTTCGACCTGCCTTCACCCTTCACGCCGGCATTTGAAGAAATCTCGGCAATATATATCCGTTTGAAATTTGGCTAGCGGGGTGAGCTGCGTAACTAGTGGGAATCTTTCTTCTAGAAAAGCAGGGAGAGCGAAGGAAGAAGGACCGTCTCCTCTCCGAGAATCTGATAGAAGTTGCTATTTGATTTGTTTATTTATTTTAGCAACTATCGTGAATATTACTTGTTAGCAAGATTTGTCTGGAAGAAAACGTCGCACTTCAATTGGACCCTAGAATAGACCTTGTCCTAAGAAGGTTTTTTGCTTCAAACCGGGTTGCGCGGCAGCTAGTATGAGTGAGGGAGCGAGGCTTGTGTTGCAAAGCAGCGAATATATAGTAGCAGTTTGATTCCACTCTAAGAGTGAGAGGTTTTCTCGATTTGGGCAGAAAAAGTCTGCTGGAATTCCCGGTTGGTTTTGATGAGGTTTGGTTTGACATATGGTGAGATGCGACTTGTCCTTTTCTGGCCCCTAAGTGATCACATCCGCCAGATTTGCTTTGATCATTTATAGGATACCAGCTTCCCGAAAGAGGGGTGAGCCCTCAGGCCAGAGCCGAGAAGCCCTCATATATATACGCTACGAGCCCCAGATATATAGAAGGTCGGATGAATTTCTTTGATTTATATAGTTTGAAAAAGAGTCAGAAACAAAAGAAGACCGAAAGACCCCAAGCCATGACCTGATCCAGATCGGTACTCTGGAAAAAACAAGACACAAATGCATCGACCAAGCGAAGACTGCATTCCACTCTACGATACCACTATCCAGAAGGAAGGTCCACTTACTGACCTGAAAAGGGAGTGAGGAAGCATCCAGAGGGCAAGATCGGCAGTCTGGTGCAATCCTGATTCGCCTCAGCCTAGGCATGCCATTTTCTTGTCCCCGAAATCCCTTTTATATAGTCTTTCTTTGAGGGGCAGAAGAGGAAAAAACTCTCATCCGAAGAGAAGCACTAGGTTAGGGGAGACCTATACTAAACCGAAGGCTCAGACCCCTCTTTGTGACCTGAATCTGAGAGAAGGAATCAAATTCCGTGCACGGTCGTCTCGCTTTGGAAGCTTGACTGAATTTGTAGGTTTGATATATACTTTTACAAATTATATGATCAACACCTGGGTATGATATATGCTTTTGGAAAGTGTATGATCAATACCAACTCCCAATGATCAAATGAGAAACTTAATGATAAATCCCTGAAGTAGACAGTGTAAAATTGATCTTATAATTTATGTTTTCTCTAAGTCTTCCAGTATGCAGGATGTACATATATTAGGAATACCTTATGGTGATGTGATCATAAATGGTTGTATAATCATGATGCTTCCATTCCTAGGGAGTGATGAAACAAGTCTGGATTTTAGTGACTCCTCTCAGTAGAGAAGTAATCTAATCTTAGTCCAAATGTTGGACATTTATCTGAATGTGATTCAGATGCAATGAGAAGATTAGCTTTGCGATCTTGATTTATAAAAGCATCTATGGGAGGCCAGAGATCTGGATTTGAGATGTGATCTCAATATCCAAGTCACTATACGTGGAACAATACAATCGCCCTGTCCTTATCTCCAAGTATTCGAGGAGAATATGCATTATCCTTGAAAGAGTTCAGGGTAATTTCATTGTTGATATATGTATCCGAGCATTGAGAAAATGGATAATTAAATATGATTTAATTATCATGATTAATATGAATTCGATTCATATTATATGGAGAGTTATCTAAGATAATTAAATGTGATTTAATCATCAATAGATGTGAATAATGTGAATCTGATTTATATTATTTGGGAACATGAGAGTAGAGATCCAAGATGATTAAATATGATTTAATTATCATGGATATGAATAATGTGGATAGTACTATCCATATTAATCATATATGTTATAAATATGATTTATAATAACTATGAGAGAGCTATTTGTAATTTACATTTGTTAATTAAATGTTTATGTGAATTGGATTCACATTAAACATTAAATTTAAAATGTAATTTACATTTTATTTTGGGCTGTGAATGTGATTCACAAATTTCCAATGGCAAGATTGCAATATTCACAAAATAATTATGAATTATTTTTGTAGAATAACTTACAACAATTGTTGTTATAATAAATTGGAGATACATGGAATAATGTAATCAATGGAGATTACATTAAAGATGCTCCTTCCATATTAATAAGAGGGATGACCACCTATTCCTATTTGGAAAGGGTGGCCGTCCACACCATGTATATGGAGGGAGGCACTCTCTCTTTCCCATTATCTCCATATTTGTTTGATTTAATTTGAGATTGATTTATGTTGATTTATCAATATAGATTTAATCTAAATTAAATTAATTATTGTTGGTTTTTACCAACACAAATCTTAGCCAAAAAGAAACACAAATCAATGAGAGCCATTGGATTTGTGATGCCCATAGATTGAGATCCACTGATCCCAAAATATTATAAATAGAAGGGCATCGCTTTTCTCTTCTCTGCACACAATGAGAACATAAGCTCTCTCTCTCTCTCCCTCTTTCTACATGCCTACTCTCTCTTTCCCTCTCACATGGCCATCCACCATGGAGGCCCTAGAGGGAGTCTCCATCGTCGCAGCGTCGTCGTTATGCTGCTCGATCGTTTGCTCGTGTATCTCTGTCTCCTTTGGTCGGCCTAGCTCGTGGAGAAGACGTCGAATCTCGTGTGTCGAGATCAGGAGATCCTCCGCTTGGATCATCAATATGGATTGCGAGAAGCACGTGTTTCATCAACACGCTCGCAAGTGTCTCCTCTGTCGGATCGGACTTGAGACAGGAGGTCTCTTCGTTTATAGACTCGATCACAACCACGCTTTAAGAGGTAACCCTAATACTTGTTTGTGGTTTAGATGAAACGATCCGAGAAGTGTTCTTGGATCACGTGATTTCATCACATGAAATTTTTTAATTTCCGTTGCATATAACAACTAGTACGACTAGTCGTTCTTCGTCGTATTCAATACGATGCTCACGCTTCCGTGATGCGCTTGAGAATTATCCCATATCCTTCAAGTGGTATCAGAGCTAGGTTGAAGGTTTTGGATATGATCCATAAACCTAGGACGACTTGGGTTCGTTAAGGTCGTGAAAGTTTTTGTCGCATTTGATTTTCACACATCTGTTTAGTGAATGAATTCGGACCTCTTTAAAATGTTTAAACACGAATTAATCACTTTTGTTCCCCATTAAATAAGGAAACCATAGGATCTCAGTTTACATAATTTGGATTCCGTTTGCTCGAGATATGGTTGTTTTAATGAACATGTATTCACGGTTGCGGGAACTGCGAATCTTAACATGATTAATGAGTTAATTACCATTTTGATCCGCCTTGGAGTGCATGAAATATCACTTAGGTTCTGTCTTAAATCAAATTAGCAATCTTTGAAAATTGATTTTGTCTAATTTGGATTTAAATTGATTGAGATATGTAAATTTTAGTAAGTTGGAGTCACTTCTGAAATTACATTCCTAATAAAGAACCATGTGATTGTCAATTAGTGAAATTAATTGTTAATTTCATGAAATATTTATGGAAAATATTTGAGAAATATTGAATGATGAATATTTCTTTAATTGACTTATCCTCAACCAATAAATTGATTAGATTTGATCTAGATCATAATTGGAAACACAATCATCAAACTCCTTGCTTGAATAGGATTGGGAATTTGTCTAGCAAATTTCCTTATAATAAAAAAAGTTTTGATTATTACTATATGGTATAATTTCGGTTGAAGAACTGATGATCATCTCAAGTACAAAGTGATTGACTTGGCATTATTTTTTCCCGAGGTGGATATGGTGTCTAGTCGGGGATCGCTGGGGTAGCGGGTCGCACTGATTGTTGTTTGTTCCACTCCCACCGGTACTGGCCATGACAGCGGGTAGGTAATGAATGGTGCCTGAGAGATCATGATGTATTTGTCTAATTATTAAAATTCGAATTAATACATACTTTGAGATTTCAAGCAAAAACAATCAAGTTTGTTGATTGAATTGGATTGATAATTAATATAATATGATTTAATTAATTATGTCCAATTGAAACACTCTATTATGAATAGAGTTATTATTTCCCTTGGAAGAATTAATTATATGAATATGATTCTTAATAATTAATTAAAATTTGAATAAGAGATGGAGGATCACATAAGTGACATCCATAGTCTCCCGTCAAGGTGAAGGGTTCCGTCGCCAGATATTGTATGCAGGAGACACATGTCCGAAGTGACAGCTCCTGCATACGATCCATTTGGATCGGGCTCGTCGCTTCTCGAAAGAGTAAGGACGTATGCGTAGTGACCCCAATATTGGGTCCTCATATTATTGGGGCGGTATTGGATTGCGCATAGCGAGTTGTATTCGTGTTGACGGTTGGTTCAATTAATGACGGGTCAACAACACCTTAGGGTGGTGGGCACGGGTGTTAAAGACCGAATTGGGAGATGCAAGTTGGACTTGCAAGGCGGAATGTATTCCCGCTTCTTTTTATCCGAGTTACGGGTTCTCATATTATTGGGATGTAACAAAGATAAGGAAGGAGATTCTAGATCTTGCTTGAGATATAATGGTGAGTATATCTCTTACATTGAAAGTGATTAAGGGAATGAACTTTCATTGTTGACATGGCAAGACAACTTTTATATAAAAAAAATCCTAAATCAAAGTAAATTATATATTTATATATGTTTATGTAATTTTCTTATTTCAGATAATCCTTCTTTAATCCCACTCAATGTTATACTCAATAATAACCAGTAGAATATCATGGATTGGACCCATGATCCAGATATTGTACTTGCAATTGGACACATAATGTATGAAATTGCAATGTGCAAGTTTCCTCATAATAATGAGGAATGATAATTAAATAGACAATAGGACTAAAACCCTAGGGTTTGTATGTCTCTATAAGTCTTGATATCATCGAATGTACTTTTGAAGTGACATGTCGATAATGATCGTAATTATCAAATAATCCTTATAAAATCTAAGAAGATGTTCTGGCATACATATGTGCTCTCGACATATAATCATGAATGACATGGTTCTCTGCATTATGCAGAATCGTGCCTCTATAGGAGATGATGTATTCAAATTGTTTGAGTACCTACCTGAACCTAAGTTTTAAGAGTTTAAATGGATGTAGATACGATAAGTGTCATCATTCTACTATCTATACTCTAGTCATTCATGAAGCTTCATAATATTCATATTGTATGAATTGAATGAAGCATGTATAAATGTTGAAATACTCTTATATTGAAATTTTTTATTTTAAAATAAGAGATCCTTTGTCTTGAGCAGTGGTTGCTTATAGATAAAGGGAGAGCAGTGGAAGCATGGATTGGACCCAAGTAAGAAGTATAGTCAAAGAGTTGATTGTACTTCTGTGACTTCCATATGACATCCAAAGAGTTGGATGAATGCCAATACTGCAATAAGTTGATGTGTTGATAGTATGACTATCAAATCTATCTAGAATCCTTATAGAAGGAATCAGATAGTATATCAGAATAATCTACATATAATCATTGAAATTGACTTACTTATTTGATAAGATGAAGTCTAATAATTGTATCTCAATCTTCTAATGACACTTGCAATTGGTTGCATCTGTACTCGAATATTAGAAATTCGATCTCAAGGTTTAATGGTCATCCATGTTGGAAGTGATGCAATTGTTGCAATAATTTACATTGGATCAATAGACTTCATATTTTCAGTGGGAGCCCTTAGTCTTAGAGAATGTCTCCGTGACCTGGATATTAGAATACACTCATAGTTTATTTCTAAATGTTGGAAATAAACATGAATTCTGTAATAAACCTATCATAGACAGTTATGATGGATATATTTCAGATAGTAATCTAACATCTAATGGACTCCGCTAAATTAGAAAATTAAGGAATGGTTCATTAAGATTTCTAATACTGAAAATTAAACCTTTAAAGATCAATAGGAGGATAAAGATCATTTGACAATGATCTAGCATCATGTTTTCGACATGTCTGTTGATGATATCAATGGACAAGTAAGAGATTAAACTTTAGAATGTCTAAAATTTCAAAACTTGCATACTTATGAATATTGTATTCAAAGAAAAATATCCAATACACCTTTATTTGGTAAAGGTGTAAGATGTCAAGGTATTCAGGATCTCATACATATTGATGTATGTGAATCATCTATATCATAGTAAACTTTATGGATATGTGATATCTATTGATGATTATGTATGATATGAGATTTCTTCTCTTCACCTAAGAAATCTTTGAAATGTTCAAAGATTTAATAATTTTGGTTTAGAACCAAAGTTTGAAGGAAGATGAAATGAATTTGATCTAACCAAGGTAGCTTGTACCTATTAGACGAAATCAAGGAATAGCTTATGGAGATGTGAATATCATTCCTATCTCAATCCTCCTAATGAACCTTAACTCAATAGAGTTGTAGGGAGATACAATTGATCATGTGGCATGATTTGATCAATGATTAATCTTTGCATAATTATCTCTTAGTTTCCAGGTATATATATGTGGTAGAGACTACATTATATATCCTTAATAAGGTTCCATGTGATTAAGCTGGAATCTGGCACTGGAGAGTGCTGCTTCATTAGGAAAATAAAGGATGGTATTGGATACCTACTTCATGACCTTGAGATTCTTAAAAATCTCATCTTTAAGAATATGATTCTTATAGGATGACTCTCTTGAGAATCAAGATGAAAATGAAGTCAAGGAACCCATTAAATTTTGAGATGATAATGAGGCTCCTGCAATCGGAATCTAAGAGGACAATTAAAGATGAAACACTAATACCTCTTCAAATAAGTTTGAAGATGGATTCCATGTGTCATTTGAATCCGACAATGATCTGACTTCATGTGATGAAGCTTCTGAAGATCATAGCGTGGAAGTATGAATGTTAGCAATAAAGTCTAAAGTAGACTTCATATACAAATGTTGTATATGGACCCTCGAGGATCCACCTATATAGGTAATACCCATTAAGGTGTAAAGGGATCTTCAATAGAAAGAGGGAACCTGATTAGAAGGTAGAGACCTTCAAAGCACGGTTCGTAGCCAGGAGCTATACACCGAAGAGAAGACATCGCTTGCGATGAGACTTGCTCTTCAGTGACCATGCTTAAACCCATCAGACTATAGCTAACCCTAGGTACACAACTTGACTATGGCTTCTTCAAGATGTGAGTCAAGATTGTATTCCTCTATGAATACCTCTTTGAGGATATTCACATGAAGTAACCCTAGGGCTTCATGGTTGAGGAAAGCAAGGTGTGCAAGCTAATGAACTCTATCCTTGGACTCAAATAAGCTTCTTGTAGTCGGAACATAAGATTTGATGAAATTATAAATGTTATGATTTCAGATAGAATCTTGATGAACCGTGTGAAGCTCAGTGGGAGTGCCATTGTGTTCATCGTGCTAAATGTATATAATATTCTAATCAGTTAGCATGATATAAGGATGATAATAATAAGTGTTTTATAATCTGGTTGTTCAATACCTTGAGATATGATCTCAAGGATACCTCTTAGATCTTAGTTCTGAAGTTGTTCAAGAGCAAAGAAAAGAGGGTATTGGGACAGTCAAACTAATAGTACACCTTGGACATTTCTATTTTTTTGGAAAATTCCAAGAAATGCTTCTTTTCCTCAAGATATGGTACTGACCTATCTAAAAGTCTAGCACCTCAAAGAGTTGAGTATGTGAAAGCTAAAGATGCTTGCCCTTGTGCATCAGTTCCGAGAAGTCGGGTGTATGCTAGATGTGTACAAAAGCGAGATGTCTACCATGCAATGGGAGTAGTAAACTGTTACTAATCCTACTATGGTGATAAAACACTTGATTGCAGTAATAACAATATCTTCATAGAAGGCAAAACTTTTGAGATAGTGATCTCAAAAGTCTTATCTTCAAGGAATTAATACTTTATAGATAGTGATCTAAAAGGTCTTAACTACGGATACCTTGGGAGATAGAGATCTCCAGGAAAAAAGGTATTCTGATAAGGATTATGATAATACTGGTTATTATAATTGTTGGGAAGTAATATCAAGGACACTATAACTGCTTTGACTGTATTGAGTATTGGTTGCATAAGATGCAACATTCGCATTAGATGCGAGCATTGTTACTGGGGACATGTAAGTAACATAAAAGGACTTGGAGTAGTCTCGCAAGAACAGAGTGACTGATCAGCTTACCTAGCTATTTTCTAAATATCCTATGATTATCACATGAGTGTGGGTTTAAATGATTAGCCCATTAGTGGCTCTTTGGGCTAGTGGGAGATTGTTGGACATGCGAGCCCACGATGAGCAATTATGAAATAAATGTTATTGCAAATATCATTCCCTGATCTGAAATGAAGAATAACCAATTTGCATAATAGGTCCCTTAGTACAATTAGGGTTATGTACCATGGCCATCTTAATGATCATGCAGTTGTTGATTCAATTATTGAATCATAGAGACTGGTGCTTGGATGAATATCAAATGAGTTAGATTGAGGACTCATCAAGCACCGTCAAATGATTGTTAAGAGATCATCTCCAACCTGAGTAGGAGATGGCAATCCTTTCTCAGTTAGGCTGATATCTGACCGACCTCTTAATGCAGGTCCTCTGCATAGGAATAGAGATTCAGAGGTGTCAGATTAGAAGGTTAAAGAGTTGACTTAGCGAAATCGAGATAACCAAAGTCCTATATCGTATGCTGTCATGATATAGGCACACATCCTCTGACCAGAGACATATGTGTTACTATATGTCTGAGTATGTACATTTGGCAGACCAATAGGTTGATGACCTAATCAAGGTCTATACACTGGCGCGTTGGTGTGCATATAAGGGCATATGAGTAATACGATCTCTCAAAGGGATCATACAGGTTCATTACTGAACCAGAAGACATGAGCTCACTCATGAGATATTAGAAAGAATCAAATTCCGTACACGGTCGTCTCGCTTTGGAAGCTTGACTGAATCTGTAGGTTTGATATATACTTTTGGAAAGTATATGATCAACATATGGGTATGTGATGAATCCACGATTCATCATCTCAATATCTTGATCTTAGCAAAATCCACGAGTAAATTCCCTAATAAATGTATATAAAATCCATAAATTAATAAAATGACTCTTGTAAATAAAATACATTAATTATTATATAAGATTGTACAAAATGAATTAACAATAAAAAGCCGTAAAATCAGAGGAGTTTTATACCTATAAATAGCCTAAAACTTCATGTATTTTTAACAATTTTATTTCAATCCTTTTTAGCTAATTCTTTCTCTACCTTGTTTATAAAAATGTATATAAAAATACAAAAATATAAAATAAATTTTAACTCAAATAAATGCTCCTAGATCCCAAAGAGAAAAAGCTGTAAAGTCCAACTTCCAAGCTAAATTCCCGCTCCGTATGAACTCCAAATTCATCAAACTTACTTTTAAAGTTCAAGTTAGAAAATTATCTATCAAATGGAAGTAGTTTCATTAAAATCGGAGCTCATTTGTAAAAGTTGAGTTTTGGGACCTAGATGTACATTGTATATCATGTATATATTCATTCTTTCTTCAATTTTTATTGTATCTTTCTTAATTACTAAAAATACAAAAAAATCATACGTGTGTTGTATTTTAATTGTAGTATTTTATTATATTTTTCTATTGTAAATATCTCTTATTAAAAAGATAAAAAAATTACATATTAGAAAAGTAAAAAAATATACATGTTGTTTGTCTTCCCTTGTAAATTCTCCACTATTTATTTTCTTCTTTTTTTATCTATTGTAATTAAAGTAACCAACTTTATTTCATTTATTTATTTATTTTACATTCTCTACAATAACCACCATTCAACTCATCCTACCACCAACCTCCATTCAACCCCAACATTTTATAAACCTTCCATTCAACTCCATTAATAAAATAACCTCCTACCATTTTAATAACCTCTCATTTCATCATCTATATATACATCCTATTCTCCTCATTTTTGCCTTTGATCCATCTTTATGTGAGGAGAGCCTAGTTCCCAGAGTTGAATCGGTGACAACGACACAGCCGTGGTCGAGCGATGACAGCCCTCTCTCCGGTGAGATCCGTTGGTTTTTTTGGCCAACATCACAGCCGCAACCGCGCGCTTCTCGAACATCGCACATCGGTGATTCGAGCGAAGACCGTGCTCTCGTGAGCACACCATAGGCGACTGTTTCCACCTTAGGTATTTTTCGTCTCACTTTGTCATCATTATTATTTTGTTTGCATTTTTTTATCATATCACCATCTTTACATCTCCATTTGTTTATATCTCCATCTTCATCACCATCATCATATTTTTTTTAATCATGTGCATTCCCTTTCTTAACAAATTTTAAAAAAATAAAACAAAAAAGGTCTCTTTTATTACTACAACAGACAAAAGAAAAATAAAAAAAAAAAACAATCCAGCAGCAGCAGTGGGAACACCCACCGCCGCCGCCCCTTCTACTTCAACGGCAGGTGGCTCCGCCATTGACCACTGTCCGCCGCCCACCGTGCGCGGCCGCCGCCAGCCCTCACCGTCCCGCTCGCGGCGGCGCCGCCGCGCGCGCCCCCTCTCCTCCGCATGAGCTCTGCCGTTGCCGCCACCCGCGGCGGGCTCGCGCCTCCTGCCCCGCGACCACCCGCCTCTCAGTAGCGGAGCACCACGTGCGCACCTCCGCGTGGCGGCCGGCCTTCATCACCGCCATCGCGCCGCGCCATCGCAGTCGCGCCGCTGCCGAAGTTGGGTTCACCTCCTTTCCATTCCACCATCGTGACCTGTAAAGAAGAAAGGTCCTTATTAGTTTATTATTTTTTTATGTAAAAATTGCACTTTATTTATTTATAGTTCCTGTAATTACAAAGATGTCCCTGTATATAGTTTATTTTATTTTTGATATTACACAGAGAACCCTATGTTCCCCTATTAATTTGGATATCAATCTTGCATCTTTTTATTCAACGAAAAATGCCATTATGTTGTGCAACTAATTTTCTACATTCTGAATATTTTTTTATATTTTTGTCAGTTGTGGGTAATTAATTAAAATTGTCTAACTGAAATATTGGATATTTTACCCATTTTGAGCGCTTAAATTCATATCTAACTAACAGTTGCTCCAAAAATTATTAAAAAATCGGGAATGATGCCTTGAAATGTTATTAACTTACTGTCCAAATTTTATTCAAAGTAGAGTTATCTTGTGCTCGAAATAAATTGTAGAGTGTTTTTAGTATTTGATTTTTAATTAAATCCACATATGTCGTTTTCGTGAAATTTCAAGTCTTCTGTATGCCACATGAAAATATCTTTTTGAGATAATTCACATTCTGATTAATTTAACATTGTGGATTTATTAGAAATTATTTACTCACTATCACTTTGTTTTCACTAAAAAATCCATAAAAAAATCATACTTTGTCAAAAAATTCCAAAAAAATTACTGTAGTCTCATTTCATGACGTTTTCATTCCAGTAACTTTTTCATAATTTTTGCTTACTGTTTATGTGAAAAATTGCAAGAAAACCCATAAAAAATGTGCATTTTTAATTATTGCATTTTAATTCCTAAAAATACAAAAAAATGTGTTTTGTGTTCTTCACTGGATTAGAACTTTAGAAAAAATATAATTTAGCTAAATTGGACTATTTTGATATTAAAATTAATTTGGCCTGGTTGTATGCTTTCTTAGTGTTTTAATTCAACCGCATGTGCCTTTCACCTTTGTTTTTCTATTAAAAAATATAAAAAAATTACCACGTAGAAATCTAGATCTTAAATTTCAAATTAAACCCAAGTTGTTCCTTTGCCTCCCTGAGTTCAACCCCGAACTTGCCCGGGATATAAATTAAAGCCGAGACACTCTTCACGGAGATCTTCTCTCGGTTCTGACTGAAACGCTAAGTACACGTGCTACAACGATCACGAATTAATCATCGTATTTAGCGGTTCGTCAGTATGATATATGCTTTTGGAAAGTATATGATCGATACCAACTCCCAATGATCAAATGAGAAACATAATGATAAATCCCTGAAGCAGACAGTGTAAAATTGATCTTATACTTCAGGTTTATTCTAAGTCTTCCAGTATGCTGGATGTACAGGTATTAGGAGTACCTGATGGTGATTTGATCATAAACAGTTGTATAACAATGACGCTTCCATTCCTAGGGAGTGATGAAACGGGTCTGGATTTTAGTGACGCCTCTCAATAGAGAGGTAATTTAATCTTAGTCCAAATGTTGGACATTGATCTGAATGTGATTCAGATGCAATGAGAAGATTAGATTTACGGTCTTGATTTAATCAAGCATCTATGGGAGGCTCGAGATCTGGATTTGAGATGCGATCTCAATATCCAAGTCACTATATGTGTAACAATACAATCGCCCTGTCCTTATCTCCAAGTATTCGCGGAGAAAGCGCATTATCCTTGAAAGAGTTCAGGGTAATTTCATTGTTGATATATGTATCCGAGCATTGAAAAAATGGATAATTAAATATGATTTAATTATCATGATTAATATGAATTCGATTCATATTATATGAAGAGTTATCTAAGATAATTAAATGTGATTTAATTATCAATAGATGTGAATAATGAGAATGTGATTCATATTGTTTGGGATCTTGAGAATAGAGATCCAAGATGATTAAATATGATTTAATTATCATGGATATGAATAATGTGGATAGTACTATCCAAATTAATCATATATGTTATAAATGTGATTTGTAATATATAAGAGAGAGCTATTTGTAATTTACATTTGTTAATTAAATGTTAATGTGAATGGGATTCACATTTAACATTAAATTGAAAATGTAATTTACATTTTATTTTGGATTGTGAATTTGATTCACAAATTTCCAATGGCAAGATTGTAATATTCACAAAATAATTATGAATTATTTTTGTAGAATAATTTACAACAATTATTGTTGTAATAAATTGGAGATACATGGAATAATGTAATCAAAGGAGATTACATTGGAGATGCTCCTTCCATATTAATAGGAGGGACGGCCACCTATTCCTATTAAGAAAGGGTGGTCGTCCACTCCATGTACATGGAAGGAGGCACTCTCTCTAACCCATTACCTCCATATTTGTTTTATTTAATTTGAGATTGATTTATATTGATTTATCAATATAGATTTAATCTAATTTAATTTAATTGTTGTTGGTTTTTACCAACACAAATCTTAGCCATTAAAAGAAACCCAAATCAATGAGAGCCATTGGATTTGTGTTGCTAATGGATTGAGATATATGGATCCCAAAATATTATAAATAGAAGGGCACCCCTTTGTTCTTCTCTACACACAATGAGAACATAAGTCTCTCTCTCTCTACATGCCTACTCTCTCTCTCCCTCTCACATGGTCGTCCACCATGGATGCCCTAGAGGGAGTCTCCATCGTCGCAGCGTCGTCGTTATGCTGCCCGATCGTTTGCTCGTGGATCTCCGTCTCCTTCGGTCCGCCTCACTTGTCGAGAAGACGTCGGATCTCGTGTGTCGAGATCAGGAGATCCGTCACTTGGATCATCAACATAGATTGTGAGAAGCACGTGTTTCATCAACACGCTCGCAAGCGTCTCCACCGTCGGATCGGACTTGAGACGGGAGATCTCTTCGTTTAGAGACTCGATCGCAACCACGCTTTAAGAGGTAACCCTAATACTTGTTTGTGGCTTAGATGAAACGATCCGAGAAGTGTTCTTGGATCATGTGGTTTCATCACATGAAAATTTTTAATTTCCGCTGCATAGAACAACTAGTACGACTAGTCGTTCTTCGTCGTATTCGATACGATGCTCACGCTTCCGTGATGCGCTTGAGGATTATCCCATATCCTTTAATCCTCACTGGAGAACGAATAACCCCAAGACCACTAGTCTAACGGAAGTTCAGATGTGGCTCTAGCATAGTGTGTGGGTCACTCTCTCGCTCAAACAAAGCAACCAATGAGCGGGGTGATGAATCTCGGATTCATCACTCTAAGTCTCATTAATTAAGCTCAAGTCCCTCAAAATCAATTGCATTTCTGCATTTATTTTGCATAATTAGCATTTGTGCATGATTTCATAAGAATTGCATTTTAGCATTAGTTTCGGCATAAAATAAGAAGCCAAAAATCCAAGCAAAAAAATGACCTGTAAATAGCCTAACTTCCCCCATTTTTAACTCCTTCGTGCTAACTCCTAATGTCACAAAACCACATCCACTGTGTGCACATTACTAACAAGAATAAATAAAAAATACAAAAAAATAATTGACCCAGGTAAGTGGACCAAAAACCCAAACCCTAATTTCAGGATTTTCGGACTAAAAGCCCCATATCTTCTTCATTCAGTGTCCGATTTGATCCTACTCACTTTTGAACTAATGCACATTCAATTACCTTCAAAACAAAACCAAGTTCAAGTGAATCAGAGCTCGTATGTGAAAGTTGGGTTTTGGGCCTCTTTTGTACATTGTATTTTCGCGGTTTTTGACCTTATAGTTTATGTACTTATTTTCTTCATTAATAAAAATCCAAAAAATTAGAATTAGGTGCCTTTTATTTATCTTCGAGTTTTCCAGATTTTCTCGGTTTTTTATCTTGTTTTAAAAATGACAAAAAATTAGAAAACTCAAAAATCAAGGTATTCTTTGTACATGGGATACCCCAAAAATTCACTTTTCACATTTGACCGAATTTGGCTTTGATGTCTTCAGAAGGTTGTAGATCTCATCGAGACGAGCGTTTTTCGTGAAGGAACTTTTTCGATCCGAGGTCATTTGTTATTTCTTTTTGATTTTACAAAACATTTTTTTTCGATTTATCTGGAGCTGACACGTGGCCGCCCCAGAGGCCGCCACGTGTCAGCGGTTTTTAGCATTTTTTTTAATTTCGTTTTTATAAAAAAAATATGCTTAAAAGCACCCGCACGTGCGTCACACGTGCCTTCCAGGCACGTGCTCCGCACGTGCCATGCCTCCTCCCCTTTGGACCTGCCACGTGTTCCATCCGCGGCCGTTCGATCAGCGGCCGATCGAACGGCCGCTCGCCGTCTCCCTCATCCCAACGGACCCCGAGTCCTGCGCCACCTAACGCCGCGCCTCCGTCAACCTCGCAACGGCCAACAACCGCCCCCAATCTTGGCCGCCGCCTCTCTCCCTTATCTCGCAACCATCGCCGGATCTCCCGCTCGGCCTCTCTCTCTATTTAAAGGACCTCGCCTCATCAGGCCTCCTTATCCGCCGTTATCGAGAGGTTCGGTGGTGACAGCCCGGACCCACCTCGACTTCGACGAGATCCGGCCGCCTCCCCCACGGCCGTCGCAGCGCCGCATCGGCCTAGCTGCTCAGCTCCGATCATCGTGAGCCAACGATTCTTCCGCTTTGCCGTTCAACATCGTCTGCAGCCTCCAACGTCGCCGCATCGCCTTCGTCAACGAAACACTCCGGTCGCCATCAAGCTCCACCGATGTAGCCGTCATCGCCACCACAGCTTCGTCAGCTCTGCGCCTTGCCTCGGCCGGCCCTCCCCGTCAGACCTCGCCACCACCTCGGCCGGCAAGTCTAAGCCGAGCCCCTCCGCCAGCTTCCTCCAGCGACATCGACGTCGCCGCCCTTCGCTCCACCAGCCACGTCGGCCCACTCTGCCTCCCCTCCGCTTCGGTCGGCCCGCCCTCCGCCTCCGCACCGCCATCGGCCGGGCGTCAGGCCCGAGGCCCTCCCCGCGTGCGAGGCACGTGACGGGAGGGATCGCTGACGTCAGCACAACGCCAGCAGAGCCCAGGGGTCACGTGCCTTACACGTGCCCCTTGGGCAATCTGCAGAAGGACCCCCGAACTCCTTCGTATTTGCATCAACATCCACAGCAACCGGGGTCACGTGCGATGCACGTGACCTCTGGTAAATTTGCAAAGTTCTCCCCAGAACTAGTGGTAATTGCTCCTAGGTCCTTCCTGCATTCTTTATTTCTTATTTACTTTATTCATTATATTTGCATTGATACCCCTGTCTTCTCCTTTTATTTTAGACCTTCATATGACATTATTTTATTAATTTAAAAATAGCACTGTGTTTATCTTTTCATTCCCTATACATTGAGATATTGTGAGCATTATTGTGATTGACGGTTAATTAGTAATCAATTATTCTGTGGAAATTTGCAAACTTTGCCCATTTCTTGCTCTTTAATTTTTATCTGATTAACCGTGGCACTAAAAATCTCCGAAAAATCAAATATTGTAGAGATTGTTTTGATTAACATTGTGCCCAAAAATCTTTTTATTTGCATGCATGTTTTGCTCTGTAAAAATCATTTTGCATATTTCATTGTTTAATTTTTAATAGATATTAGACCCTACATTTTCGAGATTTAGGATTTTTCTGAGATCTGTCACCTAGTGAGAGATCTTAGATAATTTTATCTCTTGAAAATAAGTAAGTTTAATATTTATTATAAATAAATATTGAAAATCATCATGTCTGCATTTAAAAATTCATAAAAAATTGATATTTCTTCTAAAAATTCCAAAAACATTACAGTGCACTCATTTCATCGTCATTTACATTGTGGCCAAGTTTCGTATTTTTCGGACATAGTTTGATTGAAATTACATTTTAGTCCCTAAAATAGGCCGAACTTGCACTTTGCATCTCATATTGCATTGAAAAATTCCAAAAAAAGACCTCCTTGAAAACCGAACTCCAAATTGGATAGATACAACTCTAGGTTGTTCCTTTGCCTCCTTGTGATCGACCTTGGGATTTGCCCAAGTAAAATAAACATAAAAACCACTTGATTAAATTTAATTGAAAATTATGGTTATTTCTTGACTGTTTCCGATCGCCGCCTACAACGAACAACTTTCATTAGTTTCACGCACGAACGATAAAAACGATTTCTTAACGCGGCTTATCCGGTCTCGTCAGATGGCGCCGTTGCCGGGGAGGCAAACAGCTTAGTTTTTTGTTTTGAAAATTTTTATTCGGTTTTCCAAATTCGGGTAGTCTGACCCCCGAATTTTTCACTGTAAATCCCATTTTATTTCTTGTATTTATTTCATTTATTTTATTTTTGATTATTTTCTGAGTCACTCTCTTACACCCATCTCTCTTATTTTTCTTGCGAGGTACCCGGCGCATGTGGAGCGGTTTTTCAAGGAACCGACGCATCTTCACCGACACCCGAAGAAACCGCAATTAAATTAAGATCGAGTCGAGCCGTGAGAGAGAGTAGAGTCTAGGTTTTTAATTTCTGCACTTTTAATTTCTGCGCATTTCTAGCGTTGTCCGTTTGGACTCTCGCGTGTGTAAAAAGACCTTGAACTTTATTTGTGGTGTGTCGTGGCCTGTTTCACTCTCCGGAGAGGGTGGGGCCCGACTTGAGTGGCGATAAGGATAGACCTGCACATACGGCTCTTAGAGCATTTTTTATTTTTGATTGTGCTCGTAGGATCTTAAGCCACACTGCACTTTAACTGAGACGTACATTAGATCGTTCAACTTAGCCAAATCCAACTCAATTCTTCCCGCTAATATAACTTTCTGCTTTGGTGCGGTTTTCATCGGCTTGCACGCATTTAGTATAAATTTTTAAAATTTTGTATTGCATCCCACATGGAGATTGCGAGGAGGCACTGTAAGTCTTCTAACTGAGCATTCATCATAGTTTTCCGCGCGCATCGGCTTTTCCTGAATTCCTCCCTCTTATTTTATCACATAAATCTAAAGGAAATTGGGACTGGACGGTAGACGTGCATTTGTGCTCATCTAAATTCTTCAGTGATCGCCTCAATAGAATTGGGACTGCTAATATAGCCGATCTTAAAAATCCATAAAATCAAGAATTTCTGCGGGAGAGCAACCCCGACATTGTTTGATTTTATCTTGCAACGAGGAGAGAGACGCACACTAGGATAGAGCCCAGCTCCAAACCTAACATCTCGTTTAAACGGCTTGCAAGATTGAATTTATCACCAACTAAAATTGAAAAGATAATAGCCGAACTCTTACGGCTTCATTGTGTGAGTTGGTGATCCCAAGATTTGAATTGTGTTTGCATTGGTGTGCGTGAACCGATTTCAAGATCAATAGCCGCACATTCGATAAAAATTCTCTTGACTATCCCATGCAATCATCTCTTCCCTCTCTTGATTTGAACCTCATAATGGAACTCTTGTCCAAAAATTCTCGCAGATCCAACCCCCCATTCCTCTCAAAAATGACGGAACACCCATCGGAATTATACTATGAAAATGAATTCGTGTCGGTTAGACCCAAAACACCTCCTCCAAGAAACTCTCAACCACCATCTCTTTTCACAAATCTGATAGGCTTCATGAACGATAAACCCTTCTTCAGACATGCTCCACGATACCAAGATCCGACCACTCATGATCAAAGAAATAAATTTTACTCAGATCAACTCCACATGACTGGACCATATGAGCAGCCGCCTTCCATGATTATTGAGGAGATATTTTCTGAAATTAATGATCATATATTGGATCTTCCAAGAAATTCTCCTCCCAGCACAAACGAGAAAATGGAAGATGAAATTATCGAACATACACCGACTGCGCCTATGATTGATCATGAATTGAATTTTGAGGATGATATTTTGAGGATAACAACAAGATTCAGTTCAATAGAGGAGAGATTTCAAAAATTTACCGACCGATTCATCGCATTCTATGGTGGCTCGGACAGTAAAATGAATGAGGAAATTATTGGATCTGAGATTGAAAATTCTGAGGATATTCAGGGACCTATGGACAATTCTGAAAATGACTATGTCGTTGATCCTCACCCTGAACACCAGAGCCCCTCTTCGTCTGAAGAACACCCCACACACCCACACCACCCAGAAAATACCAAAAAATGGAAATATTTGAAAACCACAAAAAAATTGAAAATTCAGAAAATTTCATAAGAATTAAAACTGAAGATGATCTGCGAAATTTGGATCCAACTATACGGGAAGCACTGGAGAAACGCTTGATGTTTGAACTTCCCTTTATACAGGCCATTGAACACTTCCCCGACCTTAAAAGATTTATAACAGATAAATTAATGAACAAAAAGTCGGGTAGGATACGAACAAAGACTGAAAGACATATCTTGTCAATGGCCTCCTCCTTGGTGTTGAGGAGAAAAACCAAGAGCCGCATAGTGAAGCGGTTGCCCAGATTTGACTGTGAAATCAAAGACAAAGTTTTTACCCATGCTCGGATTGATGACGATTCACCGATTAATATCCTCCTGACCTTGGTATTTCACGAACTCAAACTCGGACCAATTCGGAAGATACGAGAGATTGTCCAATTGGCAGACCGATCGATAAAAAGGCCGAGAGGAACCATTTCTGTCATCATGAAATTCCAAGGTGCTCCGCTCAAGGTAGAATTTACGATCATTGATATTGAGCATCAAGGAGAATTCACCCAGTCTCCAATCATTCTCGGGAAGCCATTCTTGGCATTCGCCAAGGCAAGTATCGATTGTGAGACTCGGGAAATCAATTTCACAGCATTGGAAGCACTTAAATCTGACCCTATTTTTGAGAAACCACGATCTTCTGAGGCAGCCCACGAAGTCCCCAACAACCGTAACCATGAAGCGGTAGAAGAGCCCTACCCTGCAGCCACACCTGAGATAGCGGTTGTTGATGAGACTATTGGTTTAGAAAATCTCCCCCCTGCTCCATTCCCAGCCGCTCTCACCATGGACAATCATGTATATGAATCATATGATCGGGAGACTTATGCATGGGCACACCCTGGGTCAACCTAGTCTGACTACATGGATTACATCAACTCGACACAGGAATGCGCCAACATCGAATCAGTTGAGAAAGAACATGCAGAGACTCTCCCCAATATTTAAATCCCCGAGGATCTCAAAATAGACAAATCTTTCTACTACGATCCTGAGACATATGCATGGTCACACCCTGGAGCAACATTCTCTGAATATCTTGACCAAATCATCCCAAATCGAGAGTGCTCAAACATTCGGGAGACTAAGAGCAAGCACGCAGACCAAACAATGACCAAGGAAAATTCTAATGGCTATTCATCTGGATATTCGAGTGAACCGACACCTTCACGACGAAATAAAAAGAGAGTCACCTTTGACCTTTCGGAAGAGGAATCAGTTGATGATCCCTCATCAGGTCCGGAAAAGATGGTTTACATGAGTGAAGTCTGTTCGACAGCCCTAAAGCCATATCTTCGCAAGGATCCAAAATTCAATTCTCGTTGGACAACTCCCGTTCCTAACTACTACTCATCCAAAGCTGATGCTCCTGCATTCTTCAAGTACACTGGAATTCTTTCGTATGAGCTGACTGAGACCGGTGCTTCTAAGTATTCATCCGAGGACAAACTGATTGACCCCAAGAAGGAACGAATTCTGAGAAAACAATTGAAGAAACAAAAAGATCAGAATACTTGGAGTATGCCCACTTTCAAATACTACTCCTCTGAGGATAACTCTGATGATGGATATCTTTCATCTGACTCAAACACTTCATCTATTATCCATCATGATTTTTCTGAGGATGACACTGATTGTAGTGGGGAATCATATGCCTCATCGCCGACTCATCACTACGATCTCCCACCACAGGCTCAAAAAAAGATCAGCCGAAAACCGCCTTAATCATCGGCTACCCACCCTTCCTCCTGACCACATCGGTCTCCTTGTATAGCTTCTTCCTCTACTCAGGCCAAGGCCTAAGTATAGGGGGGACCGATGCCATCTGTATATATCATTCTTCTCCTGACTCCCGATCACTCCATTTCCACCCTTCTTTCATACTTACGCTGATCAGAGCCTAAGTATAGGGGGAACCGACATCCACCTGTATTTACTCTCCTCATTTCCGGAGCGCTTTTCTTTTTCATTTTTTCCACTCCCTTACGCTTAGCCCGAGCTATGTCTTCCGCTTCTTGTGCTCTGAGGACACAGCACTCGCTAAGTATAGGGGGGTCTGTATATATACTTTGTATATATTTTACCCATATCTCGTACTTGCGCGTAAGTCTATATGTATTTACGGGGTGGGTACTAACTTGAAAAAAAAACAACAACAACAAAAAAAGAGTTTTGCTACTAACACTGACTTGCCCAAAATTTTTGAAAAAAAAAGAGGCTTCTTATTCCATTTTTCTGCATAGAAAAAAAAATCCCTTGCATAAAAAGAGAGAGAGAGAGAGAAAATTTCAAAAAAAATGTGTCTGCATTGCACACACCTGCACTTCATCCAACATTACATGCATCTGTGAAAAGTCATTGGGTTCTGAACCAAGTTATGAGCCGAAACCGAGAGTGGTCTGGGCTTGACCTTAATCCACCTAATTTTCAGAGGAACTTCACTGAGAAATAGGATTTTAAGAGCTTCACGTCTTTTTGACTTAATTCCTTAAGTTCCACATGACAATGTGCAGCGTTTGACTCTTAGTGTCTAACCTGGTCTCTTCATTCTGGGTACAACTCTGGGATAGAGAATTAATTTGTACTCTCACACTATGCACTTAGCTCAACCCAGACGGGATGTTGGAAGACTGTGTGAGTCTCTTTTCTGGTAGCGTGGAAATCTAAAGACCGGAGTACGGGTTGAAATAAAGCTTGGGAAAAGGGATGGACGGCTGGGCACAATTTTTTCTAAGACCCCAAAAAATGTACGGAACAAAAAGATTCTATATCCGTAGGGGTACAACAAGATCCAAGCAGAACCACCAAAAAATTCCAAATACAAAGAAGCATTCTACCAAATAAAAAACTGACCAAAAAGGTCAAGCTTCCAGAACCTGCAGATCTCGGTGGAGACTCGGCTACACTGGTCATCTTCACAAGGAGAGGTGACTACACTGGCCACCCTCCAGTTCTTTTCTCTTTCTTCTATCTTCTCCATCATTCGATTGTGAACACAGCACGACATACCTTAGAAGGAAATACCTGACTCCTCGAGGATGAGTTACTGGAAAGGAGAGGAGCACGGTAGTCTGGCATTCTGAATGGGAAGAGCTAAAACTCTTCACACACAAGAGTTGGTTATTCAATGTTCATAGGGTATACTTTGGGAAGAGGATTGATCTAAGATGACTTCTGAGCCGAAACTGTGTCAATGATGTGTAGAACATGAGGATTGTTGATTTTAAAATTCTAAGTCTCACAGAAGTTCCGCCACACTATTAATCCAAAGGCCGAGTTTAGTTTCATTTTCACCTTCAGCTCATGGTCTTGGTATGGAACCCAGTCTCATTTCACTTCATGGCATTCCTTTTTGATGCTCAGGGACGAGCATGGTTTCAGTATAGGGGGATGATGAATCTCGGATTCATCACTCTAAGTCTCATTAATTAAGCTCAAGTCCCTCAAAATCAATTGCATTTCTGTATTTATTTTGCATAATTAGCATTTGTGCATGATTTCATAAGAATTGCATTTTAGCATTAATTTCGGCATAAAATAAGAAGCCAAAAATCCAAGCAAAAAAATGACCTGTAAATAGCCTAACTTCCCCATTTTTAACTCCTTCGTGCTAACTCCGAATGTCACAAAACCACATCCACTGTGTGCACATCACTAACAAGAATAAACAAAAAAATACAAAAAAATAATTGACCCAGGTAAGTGGACCAAAAACCCAAACCCTAATTTCAGGATTTTCGGACTAAAAGCCCCATATCTTCTTCATTCAGTGTCCGATTTGATCCTACTCACTTTTGAACTAATGCACATTCAATTACCTTCAAAACAAGACCATGTTCAAGTGAATCGGAGCTCGTATGTGAAAGTTGGGTTTTGGGCCTCTTTTGTACATTGTATTTTCGCGGTTTTTGACCTTGTCTTTTATTTACTTATTTTCTTCATTAATAAAAATCCAAAAAAATTAGAATTAGGTGCCTTTTATTTATCTTCAAGTTTTCCAGATTTTCTCGGTTTTTTATCTTGTTTTAAAAATGACAAAAAATTAGAAAACCCAAAAATCAAGGTATTCTATGTACATGGGATACCCCAAAAATTCACTTTTCACGTTTGACCAACTTTGGCTTTGATGTCTTCATGAAAGTTGTAGATCTCATCGAGACGAGCATTTTTCGTGAAGGAACTTTTTCGATCTGAGGTCATTTGCTATTTCTTTTTGATTTTACAAAACAATTTTTTTTGATTTATCTGGAGCTGACACGTGGCCGCCCCAGAGGCCGCCACGTGTCAGCGGTTTTTAGCATTTTTTTTAATTTCGTTTTTATAAAAAAAAAGTATATACTTAAAAGAGCCCGCACGTGCGTCGCACGTGCCTTCCAGGCATGTGCTCCGCACGTGCCACGCCTCCTCCCCTTTGGACCTGCCATGTGTTCCATCTGCGGCCGTTCGATCAGCGGCCGATCGAACGGCCGCTGGCCGTCGCCCTCATCCCAACGGACCCCGAGTCCTGCGCCACCTAACGCCGCGCCTCCGTCAACCTCGCAACGGCCAACTGCCGCCCCCAATCTCGGCCGCCGCCTCTCTCCCTTATCTCGCAACCATCGCCGGATCTCCCGCTCGGCCTCTCTCTATTTAAAGGACCTCGCCTCATCAGGCCTCCTTATCCGCCGTTATCGAGAGGTTCGGTGGTGACAGCCCGGACCCGCCTCAACTTCGACGAGATCCGGCCGCCTCCCCCACGGCCGTCGCAGCGCCGCATCGGCCTAGCTGCTCAGCTCCGATCATCGTGAGCCAACGATTCTTCCGCTTCGCCGTTCAACATCGTCTGCAACCTCGAACGCCGTCACATCGCCTTCGTCAACGACACACTCCGATCGCCATCAAGCTCCACCGACGTAGCCGTCATCGCCGCCACCACTTCGTCAGCTCTGCGCCTTGCCTCGGCCAGCCCTCCCCGTCAGACCTCGCCACCACCTCGGCCGGTAAGTCTAGGCCGAGCCCCTCCGCCAGCTTCCTCCAGCGACGTCGACGTCGCCGCCCTTCGCTCCACCAGCACCGCCGGCCCACTCCGCCTCCCCTCCGCTTCGGCTGGCCCGCCCTCCGCCTCCGCACCGCCATCGGTCGGGCGTCAGGCCCGAGGCCCTCCCCGCGTGTGAGGCACGTGACGGGAGGGATCGCTGACGTCAGCACAATGCCAGCAGAGCCCAGGGGTCACGTGCCTTACACGTGCCCCTTGGGCAATCTGCAGACGGACCCCCGAACTCCTTCGTATTTACATCAACATCCACAGCAACCGGGGTCACGTGCGATGCACGTGACCTCTAGGAAATTTGCAAAGTTCTCCCCAGAACTAGTGGTAATTGCTCCTAGGTCCTTCCTGCATTCTTTATTTCTTATTTACTTTATTCATTATATTTGCATTGATACCCCTGTCTTCCCCTTTTATTTCTTATTTACTTTATTCATTATATTTGCATTGATACCCCTGTCTTCTACATTATTTTATTAATTTAAAAATAGCACTGTGTTTATCTTTTCATTCTCTATACATTGAGATATTGTGAGCATTATTGTGATTGACGGTTAATTAGTAATCAATTATTCTGTGGAAATTTGCAAACTTTGCCCATTTCTTGCTCTTTAATTTTTATCTGATTAACCGTGGCTCTAAAAATCTCCGAAAAATCAAATATTGTAGAGATTGTTTTGATTAATACTGTGTCCAAAAATCTTTGTATTTGCATGCATATTTTGCTCTGTAAAAATCATTTTGCATATTTCATTGTTTAATTTTTAATAGATATTAGACCCTACATTTTCGAGATTTAGGATTTTTCTGAGATCCGTCACCTAGTGATAGATCTTAGATAATTTTATCTCCGAAAATAAGAAAGTCTAATATTTATTATAATTAAATATTGAAAATCATCCTGTCTGCATTTAAAAATTCATAAAAAATTCATATTTCTTCTAAAAATTCCAAAAAAATTACAGTTACTCATTTCATCGTCATTTACATTGTGGCCAAGTTTCGTATTTTTCGGACATCGTTTGATTGAAATTTACATTTTAATCCCTAAAATAGGCCGAACTTGCACTTTGCATCTCATATTGCATTGAAAAATTCCAAAAAAAGACTGCCTTGAAAATCGAACTCAAAATTGGATAGACACAACTTTAGGTTGTTCCTTTGCCTCCTTGTGATCGACCTTGGGACTTGCCCAAGTAAAATAAACATAAAAACCACTTGATTAAATTTAATTAAAAATTGTGGTTATTTCTTGACTGTTTCCGATCGCCGCCTACAACGAACAACTTTCATTAATTTCACGCACGAACGATAAAAACGATTTCTTAACGCGGCTTATCCGGTCTCGTCACGGGGATTCTCCCCAAAACAAATATTTTTAAGTGAGTGGGTTTTAGGGTCAAGTCTGCTTAAACAATCCCAATTTTATTATTTTCTCTTTTTAGGTATTTTTCAAATGAAAGCAACTCTTAACAAATTTTTCAATCTCCTGATTTCTTTTATGTACAAAAATAGGGGAAGAAGTTGAAAAAGCCAATGCACAATCAAACATAATGATGCATGCAATGTATGAGATGCGTACCTGTCGCCATTACTCTACATGCAAGGTGATCTGATTATAAATTAAAAAATAGAACTAAAACTAATCTAAATGATGCACAGAGAAAACAACCTTAAGATGAGAAATTTCTAATGATTGTCCTGAAATGTAGTCAACTGATAAGAGAGAGAGAGAGATCGATGTTCGGTCTCGGATGTCTATCGGTGTTCGCGACAACGGATCCTGCACACGCTGTATACAACCTCTAGCGGCACGTGAACTCGCAATCGATCAATCTATCTTTTTTAGTTTGAATTATTAATAAGGTCCAATTATGAACTATATGTGCAGGTAAATAACTAGGGATTTTGCCTTAATTAATTTACATCACAATCAATAAAAATCCTAAGTCTAAGGGCTGAATTCTGCAAAAATCAAATAGAAAAAAAAAGTGATGAAAACCAAAACTGAGAAAAACTCGGTGAGGTACCCGGAGCACACCGGTGCCGGATGAAACAGACCCCCATAAGGTCAAGTCCAGAGAGAGTCTGAGTGTCCCAAAATTATTACAACAATAATAAATGTCATGAACATTAAATTAACTAATCTACTCTATAGGCTATAACTATCTCCTGCACTTCTTGCTCATCCTCAGATACGGTCTCCTCCAAAGTGTCCTCGGGCGGTTATTTGCACGAAAATTGAAACAGAGAGAGTGCCAGAAAACATTTATAACAACTAGAGATAACAATAAACAAAAGTCTAAAAAAGCGACTATCAAGCCATGCTCCCTAGCAATGGCACCATTTTGATATGAGCGGCCCGCCAACTAGGGTTAGGAAATCAGATAAACAAGGGTCGTTGTAACCCTAACTAGCAGGCCAAGGCTCAATCAACAAAAATAGAAACTGCTCAAATCAAGCAATCAAAAAAAAAAAACAAGTCAGTGGTCTCTGTTATTTATTTTAACCCGGTATAGCGACCAGGGTCGAACTCAAGGAGCATGAGAAATTCTTCTAAGTAGTCGGCATTCAGAAACTAAAATGCATATTTTATTAATTTTTAATTTTGCAAATTTTTATATTTTTAAATAAGGAAAAATAAGCAAATAGGAAAATAAGGAACAAAACAAGCTTTTGTAATTTTTATTTAAAGCTAAAACACTCAAAAATTTGGAATAATTGTTTTTAGGTTTTTTAAATATAAAAATATTTTTGGTGTTTTTCTGGGGTTTTTCCTATTTTTATGGAATTTTATAAAAAGAAAATAAGAGCTAAATAGAGAAACAATGCACAACTAGGACAAAATGGCAGATTAAATATAATTAAAGTGTCTTAATGTCCTGGAAGGTAATTTTATGGCAATCTAGAAAGAAAATGCGATAAATAAAAAAATGGAATTGTACTTTTATTTTTTAGATTTTTTATGGTTTTTAGTAGTTTTTGAATGTTTTTAGATTTTTAGGGGTTTTATGATGATTTTCAAAACAAAAATGATACTAGAAGTAAAGAAAACAAAAACAAACACTCACTATTTTTTTGGAATTGGTAAAACAATTTTTAAAATTTTTATGTATTTTATAAAACAGACAGTAAGATTTTTATGGATTTTTGATTTTTAGAAAATAAAAGATGACACATAATTAATCCCAAAAATTACCATAAATATTATGTGTTAGCGGGAGCTAACAATAATTTTTATCAAATTTTAAGAATTAATTAGATATTTATTTGATCGAAAATAAGACACACAGCTTGTTGGGACCTAATTGCAATTAAATAAAAGTTCCAGGGCCAAAAGATAACACGAATGAAAAGCTTGGGGCCAAAAATGCAAAAAGTATAGAGAATTCACGCAGATGCATAATATACCACGTACAGAGGCACAAATGCAAATGTCAGAAAATATTCATTCAAAACATAACATTTAGATGTTCATGATAAAGCATGCAAATACACCACAAAATCACGTGGGTCGTCACATGATCTTACACAAACATGACTGAAATGCTAATATAGGAAACATCAAGGGTCCACATGCAAAATATCCAAACTATTTTAAACTACGATAAATAATTACAGCACTAAACAATAAATACAAAATAGAGAGGGGCTTAAGGCCAAATTACTCCTTATTAGGCACGATCCAATGGCTGATGGCACTCCACTTATGACCGGACGGCTGGGATGCAAGGATGTCGCTTCGGCGATGGACTGTGGAGATGGGATCCTCAGATGGATCTGATGACGGAGGTCCTTCCGAAGGTGAACGGTCACGATTAGAACATGAGAGTCCCTCGGTTGGACAATGGGAGAGACGTCTGGAAGAACGAGGAAGAACTCACCTCCGACGAGTTTTAATCGGCTCTAGCGCGTAGCTCCGACGTCCTCAAGAGCTGTTGAGTTGTGGAAGAGATCAGCGATGATGCTCCGCAGTTGCAGGATGGCTCGGAAGGGCCCAAGATCGAGTCGAGGGCCCTGGGGATGCACGGTTGACCTAGAGCTCTCCTATGGTGTCCTTTGACCTTCGTATGAGGTCTGTTTGCGCTCCAACCCTACAGGAGGAAGGTTCTTGCTCGGAGGGTGGTTCAGGAATGGGTAAGAGTGTGCGAGTATCAAAAATAGAGGCAGGGGATGGATGGAACATGTCTCGCGATGTGAGAGAGTAGACATGCTACTCCACTCCAATCCGATGATTGGAATCGAGAGAGGGGGTTGCAGAGGGTAATGGAGAAGTGAGGGAGGGTTAGAGGGAGGTGTGCAGCGGTTGGAACACGGCAATGCGATGGAGAACAAGGGATGGTCGGTGATATGATGTGGATGGGATGAACGATCGATTCAATGGAAACTAGAGGGTATAGTGATTACCTAAGGATGGAGGAGGTGCGCCTGGGGATGCAGATGGAGCTCTACGATGGTCTCGGCCTCGATGGCCAGGCAACCATAGGCTATGCTCCTCACAGCGAAGCTGAGGTTTGAACCTCGCCGCCCACCTAGGGTTAGCATGCTCAAAAGGCTTCCCTCACCCTCCCTCTCACTTACTGTCACTCTGGGAATGGTGGGATGGTGCAATGGAAGAGGTGGCGCAGCTAAAAGGAGGAGGAAAAGGACGATGTGCTTGAAGGTTATATATGTGTGAAGGTCCGTGAAGAAGGTGATGTGGCCCGTGAACCGAGGCACGGATCCCAAGATTTGGCATCAAGTGTGGATTAGGGATCAACCCTCATGATTCGGAGTCGGAGTTCAAGTGAAATGGAGGTCAGGCCGGGTTGCTAAAAATGGGAGAATATTGGGCAAAACCTGACTTGACGAGATAGGGAGTCCAGGGGGACCAGTTGGCCTCGATCAACAATCCGAGGTGGCCCAATCAGAAGGGGTCTAGGATACAAGAAAAAATACACTACATGAAAAAACTGATGAGAAAAATAGAGATAATTACATTAAAAATAATAAATAAATTTAAATGAAAAAATGAAGAAAATGGAAAATGTTTATTATTTTTCAAAGAATTTTTCCTGTGATTTTTTTATTATTTTTATGATAAAATAAATTAGTGTATATACAATGTATACTATTGTATACATGTATAATATACCTCTGTATTATGTACAAATATTTTTATTTGGTTATTTTTACATAAATACACCAATTTTTTATTTTATTTTTTTCAACACATTTTAGGGATTCAAAATTATTTTTATTTTATTTTTGTGATTTTTTTACAGATATAAGATAAATAGAAGATGTGCGGTATATATGTGTGTTTTACAATGAAAGGGGGATTTTATTTTTATTTTTATTTAATTTCTCTGATTTATATTCTATTTTTATAAATATATACAAGGAGGTAAAAATAATAATTTAGTTTTATTTTGTACAAAATAATTATTTACACATAAGTAATATGTACAACACAAGGTGGACCCTATCTCTCTCTACTTTTATTTGGCGATCAGGTCAAGGCTTGACCATCTCTTGGGGTTCGGGTCACTCTATATTTATTCTAAATACCTCTTTCCTTTTTATTTTCCTTTATTCTTTTACTTTTTGCACAAAAAACATGCTAATTATGCAATATTAAAAAATGAATGCTAAATGCTATGTTATTTTATTTACATGTATTTACATGATGTTTTGCAAAGATAAATATCAAAAATAAAAGGATAAAGAGTGAAAATCATGGATTCATCAACCGGCTCAATCTCCTCTCTAGCTATGGGCTATGTTGACATCAAACACGACAAATATTCATCAAAATCCTACCAATCAAAATCCGTGTCTGAGTATGAGGGATCTGAATCACAAGAAAGGAAATATGCTTTGCTAACTGGATCGGAATCGTCACCTCTAAGGTATCGTGTGCCACAAGTGTGCTCTACGAACTCTCATCCATTGGTATCTGTGAATCTACTAACTCTGAAGGTGTGACAAGAGCTCGTGAAATCAGGTCTGTCCAAACTGTTTCATCACCTGTAATCACAAAATCACACTCATGGTGGACGTCTTGCTCTGAGTGTGTCATATTCTCTGAACTCCGCTCTGAGCAAGCTAAATCTCTGGCTCTCAGTTCCTCAATCGTCTCTATTTGTATACTCTCACCCTCGGTGCAAAAATATACCTTCCCACTGTCATGGTCGGACACTTTCTTAGATTTGGCCATGAAAGGACATCCTAAAATGATGGGGATGTCAAACACACATTAAGGGATTTCCATGTCCAACACAACGAAGTCCATGAGGAATTTTAGTCCCTTAATAGTGAGGACAACGTCCTTCAATATCCCCTTCAGTTTCTTGACAGATCTATCTGCAAACTGAAGAACTGTCTTGCTTTGTCTAAGGAGGACAAACTCGAAACGGTCAAGTAAAGCTGCCAGAAGAAGGTTAATGGAAGATTCGCTGTCTAATAGAGTACGATTGAACCGCTGCTCATGTATGTGGCATCTGACATACGGAGCCCATGCATATGGTTTCTTGGCTGACAATTTGTTCTGAATAACAAAGCAAGTAGCATGGGTGAGCACATGGATCT